>CM061533.1:168793059-169342571 GCA_030545055.2 Neoaliturus tenellus | reverse complement strand
TACTATTTTTTACAGCCTTGATACCTTTGTATAGGCCTAAAATGTTAAAATCTACTTATGTAGTTTCCTGAAGATATCAAAATGATCATTTTTCATTTTGATTTGATTTTTTCATTTTTCATTTTGATATCTTGAGGCAACTACATAAGTAGATTTCGATATATCAAATTACTGTTTGCACTTAAAATACAAAAATACGAGTATTGTGTGGATTTCAAAGAGAAGGGATTCCAGAAATAAACTGACAGTTCTTCACTCCTCAGACGATTTCATTTTCACTTTTACTTTCTCCTCTTACACCATAGTTAATGGAGAAAATATTGTTTTCGTCAAAATTTTCGAATTTGAGTTATTGGTGGATCCATCCATTTTTGGTGACACCGGAGTCCAAAAAAGTGATTTTCAGAGTGATGTCAGTAGTGTAAAAGTAGGGCTGCTGGGACGTGACGTCATCACGATGACGTCAGCAGTGATGACGTCATCAATGACGTCACTAATGACGTCACTAATGACGTCATATGACGTCACATGACGTCACATAAATGACGTCATGGTGACGTCATTATCGCTGACGTCATCATGATGACGTCACTGACGTTAATTAGGTCAAGGTCATGCAAGAATACAAAAAAAATTTTTTTGCACTTTTGCGAATCCTCAAATTTTGCTGAGAAATTGAAATTTCTCGAGGAACCACAAAAGTGCAAAAAAATATTTTTTTTTATTCCCTAGCGATCATACTCTCGACCTAATGTATCCGTCAGGGGTCATTGACCCGTCCCAGCAGCCCCACTTGAAAAAAAAATAATTTTTTATATTTTACTTACCCACCGAGAGACTTAGAGCCGAAGAATAATTTCTTCAAACACCCGACATTGCGACAAACGACACGCGATCCGAACAGCACCGCGTCCGAAGACGTACTGACTTGGGTGCAGGCGGTTCCCCAGGTACCCGGCCCAGTGGTGGGGATAAGGAGGTGGTGGGGGTAAAGTGGTCAGAAGGAAGAAAAAATTAAAATTTTTGCAACAACTCATCCGAGCCCGTCCTTTACCGTAACTCGGATTGGAAATATTTCCTGAGAAATATTTATTTTTTATTCTTTCTCAGGTGATCTTGGAACTTGTGAAATTTCAATCAAACCAAAAGTGAAAAAAAAATTTTGTTATTTGAAACTTTGCCGAAAAATTAAGAAATGTTTGATATTTGGCTAAATATTTAAATTTAAACTCAATATAAGTAAATTTAGTGCAAAAAGTGAGATGTGTACACCACAAGAGTTGAACAGCAACTGAGCAAGTCTCTCCGTGTATCTGAGGTACTCGGCAGGGTGGTGGGGATAAGGAGATGGTGGGGGTAAAGTGGTCGGATGAAATGAAAAAAAAATTTTTTTTTTGCAAACTATACAACTGAGTTTGTTATTCAGCAATAGGCATAAGAAAAAAAAATATTTTTTATCCACAATGCTCAACATGTTCAAACGTGTTCAAGGTCAACCATCTCAAATTTTGGTGAGAAATTGAAATTTCTCGAGGAATCACAAAAGTGCAAAAAATAATTTTTTTTATTCCCTAGCGATCAAACTCTTGACCTAATATATCCGTCAGGGGTCATTGACCCGTCCCAGCAGCCCCACTTGAAAAAAAAAATAATTTTTTATATTTTACTTACCCACCGAGAGACTTAGAGCCGAAGAATAATTTCTTCAAACACCCGACATTGCGACAAACGACACGCGATCCGAACAGCACCGCGTCCGAAGACGTACTGACTTGGGTGCAGGCGGTTCCCCAGGTACCCGGCCCAGTGGTGGGGATAAGGAGGTGGTGGGGGTAAAGTGGTCAGAAGGAAGAAAAATTTATTTTTTTACAAACAACTCGTCCCAGCCGGTCCTTTACCGGACCTCCGTAACTCGGATTGGAAATATTTCCTGAGAAATATTTATTTTTTATTCTTTCTCAGGTGATGTTGGAACTTGGTCGGGAATTGGAGTCACCAACGTAACCTTACTGGCAAAAGTTAGCTCGTCTAAAAGTTTCTGAAACATTTTATCATCCATAGTGATATTTGTGTCCCTTGAGTAAAATTTTGGATTATTTTTGAAGCAACGTTTCATTTTTGTTAAAGTGGAAGTCTTGGACACCTTAACAGAATTATTTTGCTTGGCCAGCAAAAATTTTACTCTTAATAATTTTTCTCGCAAAGTTTCAGCCATAGATGTGTCTCACAGTAAGGTTTGGATAAAACTGAAACACTTAGTCCAGTGTTGTACCTTAGCTGGAAGTAGTGGGGGAACAGGGCTATAGTGGGGGAATGAGTAGTGGAGGGGGTAATGCAGACTGTAGTTGACAAGTGTAGGAACAGTTTGCTGGGAACTGTCCAAGGAGTAACACGTACTGTGCAGAAAAATTAACCGAGAGACTTGTGTAAAATTTAACTCCAAGAAATATTTAATGTAAGACTAAAAGAGGTAGAGCCAAATGAAAAATAATTTTGTAGGAGACGGGTATGGATCAGTTTTGTAGTAAAGTTCAAAATCCACTTGTGTGGAATAAAATTAAATTGTGAGCGAAAAATATTTAGCCACACCTGCAAAATACAAGTGTATGAAAATATTAGGAGACCTGTATAGCTAAATAAAAATTAATTTTGTATCAAACAGTCTTCCAACATTTCAGTTTCTAAGTCTTAACAAGTAAGGAATAAAATATTAAATAATGAGTGGAAAATAATTTGTTAAGTAAACGTAATTGTAGCAGTGTAACAAAAATTAATTTTGTGCAAAACAGGCTAGGTTCTGTTTTGCTAAGTTTAATAAGAAGGAAAAATAAAAATTTACTCACAGAAAAGTCGAGCGGTGGCGAGGTGTGGCGTGTTTGTTGGCTTTCAATAAACTGACTTACCTTCTGTTGAGCTACAGTTGGCCAGCTGACAAATAAACCAGTCTGTTATATAAGCATTATGTAACCGTCTCTGCCGGCTGTGCTGAATCCGGCAAGCTAAAATATTATTCTATAGTACACCTGACTTGGACTGAAAATATTCTAAGTCCCAAGACCCCTCCCCCTCCCCCCCCCCCTCGGCTCCGGACGAGAAGTGAGCCCCCCCCCCCGGGGAGGAGGAGGAGGTGGCATAGCCCGAGGCGTTGCCATACCTTGACATGTGTTGTATAATGAGATCCGGTTAGTAATGTATTCAGGTGTGGCTCTTGGAGATTGTCCAATGCCGCAAACAAGTACGTGTCGAGGTCTGGCTGTTTACGTAACCAGATCCGGTTCCCCCACTCCTGACCGGCTCAGCTTCGGTTCTCTGAGGCTTTGCTTCCTCGCAGTTGGTTTCAAACACTTCAGCTGAGTGGTTGAAGCTCTGCCCTACAGGATTCGCAATGTAATGTTGGCGCCGCATTATATTGGGAATTCTTTTAGTCTAAGGCATGGCATGTGTAGTGTTAAGAAATATTTTATTTTGCGCTTGCTGCTTCTGCTAGGTCTTGGTGTTGGATTTATTTAGTCTAAGTGTTGTGTGTTGAAAAATATTTCTTTGTACTAATCTTCACAGGTTGTCCCCAAGTAGAAATTTTTCTAAATTCGCATCTTGGAGGTACTCCTCCGTAAATTGGCAGCTTAAGTGTTAGGCTTTTGAGACTTAACAGTCTCTGTAAAATAAAAAGTTTTCGAGGTTCAGAACCTCAAGAATTATTTGTTACCAACAATAGCATGGCGCCTAACGAGCCCGGGGGTAGGCCCCTGGGGATCCACCCTTAGGCCTCTTTCGGTCAGGGGCGCTACTGGACCTCATCACTCTAGATGGGTGGTTGGCATCCTTTAGCACGAGGCGTCGGATCCTGACACTGACCGGTGTGCTAGGCAAAAGTCAGTACCTACGGGTTAAGACGGGATCCTCGGTCATGGTTAGCATGGCCTCTTCCAAATTATTGTAGCATGTTTCCCTTAAGGAAACTCAAAATTAAATAAATAATTTTTTATAAAATCACCTCCCCCTAAATGTTGAGATCCCCCCGATGCCTCTGACCGCCGGCGGTCTTAGGCATCGGGGGGATTTCTTTTTTAACTTTTGGATGACCTTGACCCATATTAGTGTGTGAATAAAATAATATTTTGTTCCACACGATATGTAGGTCAGCCATGACTTAGGCGGATTTTTGCCTGAGTTCTGAGGACTCCTCAGGACTTAGAGCGAGATGCGACTAAGTGTTGGCTGTCCACACTGTGGTGGAACAAAATATTATTTGATGTTGACACATGAGTAAGGGTAGCAGGTATCCAAGAGTTAAAGTCCTAGGGGTAGGTGACCCCCCCCCCCAGCCCCGGACGGCAAGTGAGCCCCCCCCCGAAAATTTTTTTTTTTGGATTTTGACCTTGACCAAAAATTTTTGCTCCGGACGAAAACTGCGCCCCCCCCCCCGAAATTTTTTTTTTTTGGATTTTGACCTTGACCAAAAATTTTTTGCTCCGGATGAAAACTGCGCCCCCCCCGAAATTTTTTTTTTTTGGATTTTGACCTTGACCAAAAATTTTTTGCTCCGGACGAAAACTGCCCCCGGGGAGGGGGGGGGAAGCTAGTAGTGTGAAATTGTTACTCCTATGACAAGTTAAAATAGTAGTGGCATACTGTTCCCCCCACCAGTCTACCATTGAGGTGTCGCTGAAGCATGTTTGACTCATCTCATTCTCTCTTGGGCTGCCAATGGGTTGACAAGGATGTTCCACCGCTTCAGATGTAGCATAAGTATAAAGGTAATATTTAGCACAGTGGTATCATGTATGTATTTTAGTAATAATTAGGCTACAAAATAAAATTTTGTTTTTCAGTTTGTTGGTCTCTGACAAGTTTTAAACTGTGAAATTGTAAGGATTGAAAAAAAAAATATTTGTAATTATTTATAATATAGGTAGCACCGTTTTAGTGCTACCTTAAATATAAAATTTTTAAAGATCTGAATTTTGAAATTTGTTATGCTGGTATTAATTCTATATTGTTTTTAAGCTAAATTGAATATGCAGGTAACACTTTAGTATTTTTTCCGTGGAAATAGTCTTAATTCTGTACATTTTTGAGTGTTACCATGTAGTAAGTGTGTCAAAAAGCATGTGATGAAACAAATATATTTAAAAGTATTAAATTTGTTTCAGTTTGTTGGTCTCTGACAAGTTTTAAACTGTGAAATTTTAAGGATGGAAAAAATATTTGTAATTAACTATTTAAAATATAGGTAGCACCGTTTTAGTGCTACCTTAAATATACATATATATTTTAGGGCACCTTGGGCGTGGTCACCCGGTGGGGATATAAGGCGGCCGGGTTGCATGCACTTCTCATTTTAGCTCCAGCTCTCGTGCCGACTGGTTCTAAAAATGTCTTGTCGTATACCTTATGATCCTTTGTACTATAATCTGCTTGGTATTAATAGTATTACAGACAATGAGCGGAAATTGTATAAAAAATTTTGTTGTTTACTTGATAGAAAGCAAAAACTACCGCCAAATACCTTCACCTACAAGCTACCCCTGATAGACAAGGATGATGTAAGCAAACTATCATCAATTCAATTGAAGTTTCTAAAAGAAATAATACTTGTTTGTGTGAGAGAAGTGTTTCATAATGAATATTCAAAAAGATTGGCTTTTGACTTTATTAAGGAACATGCAGGACATGAAAAAAAAACAGTATCCAGGATTATATTATTTATATCTTTTTGAGAATGGAGCAAGTGTAACGGTAGAAATAAGTATTAAACTAATGTAATTCTCCCAACCAAGTGTTAAAGTAGGACTTGAACTTTGACTTGATTGAGGTTTTGCAGAACAGAGAGGGAAAAAAATTATTCCTTCACCCTCTTGAAATAAAGATCAGAACACCCCTCAAGTTGGAGCAATATTGGACAGAATGTTGCTGTGTAAAAGACTTATATTTTGTAGTAGAAGATTATTTTTGGACACCAGTGATGACGAGGATAGCAGTGATGAATTTTCACCTTTGTAAATATTTTTTTTTTGTTTAGCATTTTACAAAAATCAAAAAAATTATAAAACTGTAAAAAAAAAGAAAAAAAGTATGAGTGGGGGATAGAGCAGCAGATGCTCTATCCCCCGCTCAAAATAATAATTTCCGATGGCCTTGACCCACTTTTGAGAATTGATTGTGGTGGGGGAAAGCATTAGTGGAGGGGGAAACGTCATATATACGGGTAGTCAAGCCTCAGTCTCATTTGGTAAGAAAGAGGGAACGCTGGATCGGAGGTGATGGTAAGATTGACTCAATAGCAAATACTTTAATACTGCAATATGTTAACAGGTTGTCAATGGTTAGGAAATATCTTTTATTTTTATACTACCTAGTTTGTTTAAGGTTAAAATTTTAAATATATTTTATTTTGGTCAAATGCTTTTGCCACACATTCTACACGCTAAGACTCATATAAAGTACAGGATTTAAGCTGATCTCTCGGGGAAATACTATGTAGCCACCTCACACTGGTTATCTGAATCGCATAGTATTGGTGATTTATACAACATAAAATTTTTTTTCAATATGTTATATATCACCAATTCTTATTCGAGTCAGATAACCAATGTTAGGTAGCACATTAGTATTTCCCCGCGAGATCAGTCTTAATTCTGTACATTTTTTGAGTTTTGGCGTGTGGTAAGTGTGCCAAAAGCATTTGCTCAAACAAATATATTTAAAAGTTTTAATTTTGAACAAGTTGGGCAGTAAATAATAAAAATATTTAACTTTTGAACCAGTTGACATATTATTGAAAGTATTTGTTAGAAAGTTGATCTTACTACCATCTCTTATCCAGTGTTCCCTCTTTTTTACCAGATTTAAGGTGGCCTTGACCTATATATTTGTCCTAAATAGCAAATTTTAAATAAATATAATACATTTTGTTCTGCGCATGTGCAGATTTGTTCTGCGCATGCGCAGAACGGGTCTTTCCCAAAGATCACCCCCCACCACCCGCTATAAAAGGAGGTCGGTCAAGAGCGTCTCTCATTCTTTGGTAAACTTTTGTGGAGTTAACATCTAAGGACGCTAGTGGTAAAAAGTGTTAAAATGCTTCTTTGCCATATTTGTGGGGAATTTTTCCCAGATGAAGTGATTCTTCAAATCCATCAAGAACTACATATGGAAGACCCGGCGAGTGAAACGGCTAACGAAATGGACATGGACTGGATTGATGACATTTTGGATGAATTTAATCAACGGCTCGACAACTGGGAGAGTTATTTGCAACAAATGCAGCAGGGACACCCAGCGTGATCCAATTTGGAGGTGCTGGACCGTCAGGACTTAGAAGAGGAACTGTTGCGGAACCAGAAGAAGAAGAAACGGACACTGATACAGATTTAGACACGGAGATGGATTTGGATATAGAAACAGAACAAGGAGGAACCAGACACTTACGCACAACTGCTTTTCCCGGACGCACGGTAATACATAACAAAATAAATAATGTGCAACTAGATTTAGAAAATTTTGTAACCGAGGCAAAATCATTGATCTGTGAAACTTTAACTAAAGAATTGGCAACATTAAATATTATTAAATTTGGTTTAGTTTTAGATGCGTTATTTACTAATACGGATGGTGAAACAACAGTGAGGGGGTTTATAACGAAAAACCGTACTTTGATGTATGCTTCTGATGTGAATAAAATTGTTGAGGAATGTTTGGAAGAACTCTTAACAAAAATGCAGGAGCATGAGGGGAGAGGGTCAGGTTGGATGTTTACATCCGTAGAGGGTTTAGATTTAAGAGTACATAAGCACGGTTACGGTATGAGGGGTAGCAGTTACATCAAGCTACCAAAGAAAATTGAACAAACTAAAGCATGTATAAATGTACAGAATGAAGATAATGAGTGTTTTAAGTATGCTATGTTATGTAAATATATTTTGCCAGAGCAGCGCCCTTCTAGAGTAAGTAGACACTATGTAAATATAAATAATAGATATAACTTCCAAGGACTGTCTTACCCTGTAAGTGTTAAAGACATTTGTAAATTTGAAAAGAAGAATCCCGGTGTTAGTGTAAATATTTTTGGTTTGGATGATGCAAATAATGTGTACCCCTTAAGGGTGACTAAAACTGAACTTAGGAACCATACTGATTTGTTATTAATAACAAAAGGTGAAATTTCACACTATGTGTACATAAAAGATTTTGAAGCTTTAGTAGGTAAACAGTTATCCAAAATGAAATGTAAAAAAACAATTTGTAAAAGGTGCTTTTGCTTTGTAAATAAGGAGTTAAGAAGAGGAGGTGCTCAGTGGCTACAAGAACACCAAAGACTCTGTAATGAAAATTTTGAATGCAAAATTAGTTTGCCTGCACCTACTCGCTCTATTGTAAAATTTGAAAAGATTAGCCATCAATATAGGGTACCATTTGTAATTTATGCAGACTTTGAGTCTACACTGGTACCCCAAGAACATCCAGAAGGGGAAATTACCAGTAGGACAAAATACCAGCTGCATAAACCTAACAGTTTTTGTTTGCTTGTTAAATCCACACTGTCAGAAGAACATTTGAAAAATTTTGGTTTAAGTCCAACACCAATTTTGTACAGAGGTGAGGATACTGCTAAACATTTTGTAGATAACTTGTATTATATAGCTGATAAGGTTGAAGAAGTGTTCAGTAATATTGTCCCTATGATTCCTCTAGATGAAGAGGAGGAAATTCAATATATCAATGCCACTAATTGTTACTTGTGTTAAAAAGAATTTACTGTTGAGAACCATAAAGTTCATGACCATGATCATCTTACTGGTTGTTACAGAGGGGCTGCTTGCAATTCATGTAATATTAATTATAAACTTCCGAAATTCATTCCAGTCGTTTTGCATAACCTTAGTGGTTATGATTCACATTTTATTATTCCGGAATTGGGCAGGGATGATGGGAAAATTGATGTTTTGGCCAACACTTTAGAGAATTATATTAGGTTTTCCAAGACTGTTGGCAAGATAAAGCTTCGATTCGTGGACTCTTTTCGATTCATGTCTTCTAGCCTTGCCAACCTAACTAAAAATTTAAGACGACAGGATTTAAAAGAAACCAGAAAAATTGTGCCAGAAGATAAAATGGACTTGGTGCTAAGGAAATGAGTTTTTCCTTATGATTATATTACAGGAATGGAAAAATTTGAAGAAACAAGACTACCACCTATCGAAGCGTTTAAAAGTAAATTAACTGAAACCGAAATTTCAATTGAAGATTATAATCATGCTCAGAAAGTCTGGAATGAATTAGGAATGAATACCTTGGGTGATTATTATGACTTTTATGTAAAACTAGATGTAACATTATTGTGTGATGTTATGGAACAATTTAGGAACACCTGTTTCACCGCTTACGGACTGGACCCGCTACATTCTTTTACTTCTCCCGGTTTGGCCTGGCAGGCCATGCTAAAATCTACCGAGTGCAAGTTGGAATTGCTAACCAACATCGATATGGTTTTAATGATTGAATCGGGTGTACGAGGTGGATTGACCCAGGCTGTTACAAGACATGTGAAAGCTAACAATAAATTTCTACCAAATTATGATAAGACTAAAGATTCGATTTTTCTTGGATATTTTGATGCCAATAATTTATACGGTTGGGCGATGTCCAAACCCCTTCCATATGGCGACTTCCAGTGGGTAGACCCGGACAGCATCGGGGACATCATGCAGATCCCACAAGATGGACCGACCGGCTACATTTTCGACTGCGACTTCGAATATCCAGAACACCTACACGATCATCATTATGACTTGCCACTGTTGGCTAAAACTGAAGTATCACCGACAGGAAAATGGCCCAAATTAATGATGACATTAAACAACAAAAATCGTTATGTGGCACACTATTGGGTTGTACAGCAAGCGTTGGAGTTAGGACTAAAAATAACAAAAATTCACCGAGCACTACAATTTTCTCAGTCGTGTTACTTGAAACCTTACATAGATTCCAACACTGCGAGGAGAGCAGCAGCAACATCAGCCTTTGAAAAAGATTTTTACAAGCTCATGAACAATCCAATATTTGGAAAAACTTTAGAAAACAAAAGGAAACACAAAATTGTAAAATTAGTAACAAACCCCAGACAGATGCAGAAACTTGTACAGAAACCAAATTTTGGAACAAGTATGATAATTAATGAAAACTTGGTAGCAGTCAGCATGAAGAAAACCAAGATAGTAATGGATAGACCGTTGTACATAGGAATGTCTATATTGGATATAAGTAAAACGCACATGTATGACTTTCATTACAACAAAATGGTTCAACATTATGGAAGAGAAAATATTGGAGTAGCCTACATGGACACGGATGCACTAATTTATTGGATTAAGACACAAGACATGTATGAAGATCTTCGGACGTTCATACACAAAAATGATTTTGATTTTTCCGACTACCCAAGAAATCACCCGAACTTTAATGAAAATAATAAGAAAGTTTTAGGCAAATTCAAAGATGAATGCAATGGAGCAAGCATGGAAGAAATCGTTGCACTAATGTCTAAATTATATTCTTTTAAAGTATATAAAGGACATCAAGAAGAAACATCTACCACGAAAAAAGCAAAAGGTGTGAAGACAAGTTATTTGAAGAAAAATGTAAACTTTGAACAATACAAAAACTGTTTATTTAACGACACCACCTTGACTGCTAAATTCAACACCATAAGGAGTGAAAAACACAAAGTGTACAGTGTTACAGAAGTGAAAAAAGCATTGTCAAACAAAGATGACAAACGTCACATTATGGAAAACCAAATTGATACTCTTCCTTTTGGCCACTACTCTCTCAACCCTATCAACAACTAACCTATTCTTCGTCCTTCTTCGACCTAAATTCCTTTTTCGGCCACTACTCTCTCAACCCTATCAACAATTAACCTATTCTTCGTCCCTCTTCGTCCTTCTTCGACCTAAATTCCTTTTCCTTCCGTAAAAAAATGGGGAACACGGCAAGTCCAACGCCTTGTTCCCCATTTTTTTACATTAATTTGAATGACCTTGACACATTTAAAATCAGTTTTTAATTAAAAACAAATTTTTATTTCCACTTTATTGGTAATATAACAACCTAAACATAATTAATAAATTGTTTATAAAATTATTTTCTTAACCCTCTTAAAATAAGGGAGGGGGGTATCATATAAATGAACTATATTTTTTAAATATCATTCATTTATATAATACCTTAACCTGGGGGTAATGTAATAAAAAACCATTACTCGGACATTTCCCAAACCATGTCCTTGAGGGTTAAGGAAATATATTTAAATAGTATTTCTTACCAATTTAGAATACCTTAACAGACTTAAATAGGGTTTAATACATACATAAAGTTCATATCTATTTCAACCGTAATAACGGAAGGATTAAAAAATGGATTTAAAACAAAAAATTGTTAATGAACTTCATAAACCTGCTAGAAGAAAATTTCCCCGTAGAAATACCGTTATAAAAGGAATGAACGACTTATATCAAGCGGACTTAATAGAAATGATTCCTTATAGTAAACAAAATAAAGGATTTAAATATATATTGACTATTATCAATTGTTTTACAAAAATGGCAGATGCTTTACCGCTAAAAGATAAAACCGGCAAGAGTGTAACAAAAGCCATGGAAACTGCGATACAGAGAGACAAAAATACCATAAAACATTTACAAACCGATGATGGTAAAGAATATTTCAATAAAGAATTTTCAAATTTAATGAAGAAACACAATATAAACCATTATTCGACTAATTCAGAGGTAAAAGCATCAATCATAGAAAGATTCAATCGAACTTTAAAAGGTGCGATGTACAAGATGTTTTCAAACAGAGGATCGCACGTATGGATTGATATGTTACCAAAACTAATAAAAGATTACAATAACAACTTCCATAGAACAATTGGTATGAAACCGAACCAAGTGACTAGTAAAAATGAAAAACTTGTATTAAAACGTATAAAAATGAATACTAAACCAAAAGTTGAAAAACTAAAGCCTAAAACGTTTAACGTTGGTGATAAAGTGCGAATAAGCAAATACAAAGGTGTATTCAGTAAAAGATATCTGCCAAATTGGACAAATGAGGTTTTTACCGTATTTAAGGTGCAACCTACAGTACCGGAAACTTACATTTTAAAAGATAATAAAGGACAATTGCTCGAAGGAGGGTTTTATGGACATGAAATGTTAAAATCCACAGTAGGTGATGTATATCTCGTTGAAAAGGTGTTACAACGGAAAAAAGATAAAGTTAAAGTGCGATGGTTAGGATTTAATAAGAGTGAAGATTCTTGGATACCTAAAAAAGATCTTATATAATGATGGAGCATCATTTTAGGTTGAACCTTTACAAAGGATGGAGATAATACCGCAAAAGGATAGTTTTCCTATTAATAATATTGATGAACTCACGGTGGACAATTCAGAATTAAACAGTGGCAAACATGGTGTTTTATTACCAAACACGGTGCGTTGTCTTGTAACCGGTCCATCCAATTGTGGTAAAACAAATGTGGTATTCAATTTGATTACAAACCCAAAAGGATTGCGTTTCAATAACTTGTATGTCTTTTCTAAATCATTACAACAACCCAAATACCAATTATTAGAAAAAATATTTAATAATGTTCCAGAAGTGAAATATTACAAGTTTGATGCAAGTGAAAGTGTAATGCAACCGCATGAAGCTAAACCATTTTCAGTTTTTATATTTGATGATGTATCCTGTGAAAACCAAAACACTATCAGGAGCTATTTCGCTATGGGGCGACATAACAATATAGATAGCATTTACATAGGCCAGACTTATAGTAAAATACCAAAACAATTGATAAGAGACAACGCAAATGTGTTAATCGTATTCAAACAGGATGAAACCAACTTAAAACACATATATTACGATCATGTCAATGCGGATATGTCATATGAACGGTTTAAAGACATATGTGGTAAGGCTTGGGCTGAAAATTATGGATTTTTGACAATTATGAAGGAACAACCACTAAATAACGGCCGATACAGGATAGGTTTTGATAAATTTATATTAATTCACTAACCATTATATCACACAATCATTCTTGTACAGCACGTCTTGCTACAAACATGGTTAACCAAGAAAAGTTAGTAAAGGAAATTAAATCACTTAGTGATTCTATTCGGGCTAAAAACAGAGCGTTAAAGTTAGGTATCAGCGAAAGGGAGAAATTTCTCGAATCTACTTTTAAACCTATTACAGAGCCTTTGAAACAATTGAACAAAAAATTGACTAAACCTTCTTTTCAAGGTGATATTATTGCTCCGATAACACAATATGAAAGGGAAAGTGTAATATCAGAAGATATTAGCGATGAGGACCCGGAAGCCTCCATATTTAGTGATACAACGGCAGAAAGAGAAGATGTATATGCTGGTAGTGAAGAGGAAGTGGTATCTATAGCGAGTGAAGAAGAAAAAACAGAAGGAGAACCATCAAACATAAGTTTATTGGGTGAAACTATTCATACAAAAGGACCGTTAGGAAGGAAATACTTGTTAAAACTGTTAATTGGAACTGATTCTACTAAAAAATACCACAGTTATGGAGCAAGAATGTCCAAAGAAGGTGTAATGATTGGTAATAGCAAATTAGATGTCGATGAACATGATAATATTCACATAGGTGATCAAATATATAAGGGAACAAGGGGGCTATTTGAATTATTATTTGAAAATAAACCTTTAAAAGCATTGGTAAAAAATGATGATTTGGAAGTGTATAGCAAAATTTTGGATCAAACTAATGCATATAAAAGAAATTATTTACCTGAAGCACCCATATATAGAAATAAATCTGTAAAATATAAAGATTTTGTTTCCAAATTAATACCAATTATAAGAAGAAAACCTGTAAAAAGAAGATTAGTAGCATCCACTTTAGATTTAAGTTCTCCAGAACCGAGAAAAAGAAGCAAATCAGTAACCGGTAAAGGATTGATGAAGAAACTATACAATACAAACGTAATTTATTACAATAATATCAATAAATTGGTGGATAGAATGAAACTAATACATGAAGCCAAAGAGGCGGGTCATACTGGATTGGAAAACGAATGGGTGGCTTTAGTGGATGAACTTAGAAACCGAGGGGTAATCTCATAAAAATGCGTTACTCCCTAAAATGCTATTCAGTTGCACCATGAGTGTCGACAAGTTCGGACGGTATTCCTCGGATGGATTATATTACGCGAATAACTTAAAAAGAGGTGCTGGTTTACCACAAACACCTGAAGGAGATTATGATATTAGTAATAAAAGGTTAAAAAACATAAAAGATCCCACGGACGAAAACGATGCAGTAAATTTAAAAATAGTAAATGAAAAAATATCACCAACTTTAAGACTACACAATAACACATATGATGCAGAAAATCATAGAATTATCAACGTTGGTAAACCAAATCAAAACGGTGATGCAATAAACAAAGGTTATTTGTCATCTGAATTAAAAAATACGTTAAAATTCAATGGAAAAACGTATAGTGCTAACAATAAACGTATATCCAACGTAGATGACCCTAAAGAGGAAAAAGACAGCGTGAATAGACGCTATTTACATTCTTTAATACCTGAAAAGACAAAAGATGGATTTTCTTTTTATAAATTTGTTATTAACGATATAGGTTATCCAAAAACTGAAAACGATGCTGTAAATCTAAAATATATTAAAGATCATTGTATCATACGTGATGTAGGGGTTATAGATTGTTTTGGTAATTGTTTAGCAAATGTTAAAGATGGTTCGGCACCATCAGATGGTGCAACAGTGGGTCAAATGATGGAAACCTTAAAACAAGAAACAACCTCTTTTGTAAAACAAGATCAAGTAGTATCGAAGCAAGGGGATGAATTTGTTCAAGGTAATGAAAAATTTAATTTATTAACATACAAAAATAATGCTTGGGATTGCATGGATAAAAAGTTATCAAATATGGGATGGGGTTATGATAAACATGATGCAGCTGCTTTATCACAAACCGTACATCTAGATCCAGATCATTATTTTAGATGGTTTACATGTAATAATAGAGTGATAAAAGACTTGGCACAAGGAAGAGAAGCAAATGATGCTGCAACTGTAGGACAGACCATTACAACATCATTGAAGGATAGTAAAGTGTATAATTGTAATAATAAACGTATAACAAACCTTAAAGACCCTGAACATGTAGATAATGCTGTCACTGTTAATTTTCTTGTAAAAGTTTTAGGTAATGCGATATTTGATTTACACAATCATTTTACACCAGATATTCTTCAAGGAAAATCGGGTCATAATACTTATGCTGAATCCGCGAGAGGTGATTATATTAAACGAGAAATTTATAATAAATACTTTATTAACCCTAATACGCAAAAGTTTAGATCATCAGATTGGGGTGATATTGATATTTAATTAAATAACTCAATAAATGACTTCATTTATGTGCAACCTGTCATAGAGGTAACACATAGGTTACGCTTTTCGAATATAAAAGACAATCATGACGTTTCATTACACCAGTCCATATCGAGACACTATACGGAAAGGAGGTGGTATCACATCCACAGCGGTTTCTCTGTTAAGTAAAGCTTTAAATCGAATTCCAGTAGGATCTGTCGTAAATAGAGCAATAGACGCTTTACCATACGAATTTCACATACCGGGAGGTTATCAGTATTGCGGACCAGGAACTAAATTGAAAAAACGACTGGAAAGAGGTGATCTAGGCATAAATAAGTTAGATCAGGCTTGTAAAGAACACGATATAGCATATTCCACATTTAGCGATACAAAAAATAGATCAATAGCTGATAAAAAGCTCGCGGATATAGCTTGGCAACGAGTAAAGTCTAGTGACGCTAGTATTGCAGAGAAAGCAGCAGCTTTAGCGGTAACAGCAGGTATGAAGGCTAAAACAGCAGTAGGAGGTGGAAAAAGGAGGAGAAGAGTGAAAAGGAGATCGGCAAAGACGAAACATGGAGGGAATATTAGAAGAAAACAACGTTCCACCAGAAAGGGTAGCAAAAAACCAACAGTATGGTCAATGGTAAAAAACGGGGCAGGTCTATACCTAAGACCGTATCGTGCATATTAAATAAAAGAAATCAATTAGTAATACCACATAAAGCATTAACAAATATTGAATTATTTAAATACATTTCATGTTTAAAAATACCATTTTTTCGCGGTGTCTTTATGAAAGATGATTTACCAGTTAAAATGTGGAAAAACGAAACCGGTATTGTAAATTTAGACAATTCTGAAGGTCCTGGCACTCATTGGGTTTGTTATAAGAAATTAGGTGAAAATATATATTACTTTGATAGTTTCGGCAATTTACCACCACCTAAAGAACTTGAGCATTACTTTAAACCTGCTAAAAACATATATTACAACTATAAAAGAGAACAACCTGATAACACTTTAATATGCGGCCATTTATGTTTGGAATTCCTAGCTAAAAGTATCAGTCACAATTGAGATGTCTTCCTATACGGTATCATTAACAGGAAAATCGTCCACTTTACGAAGTATCCTTTTTCCAGCGTTACGCTTGCAAAAAGGAAGATTTTGGGAAGCGGCACTGTTGGATTTTACAACTTACAACTCTATTCCCAATGTTACGGAAGATAAAAATAACTTATTGCATTACTATAAAGGAAAAGATGCCAGTGGAAAGTTTACAGACTTAGAAGTTTGCAGTTTACCCACAGGTTCTTATGAAATTGATCATATTAATGAATTTTTGCAAAATAAAATGGGAAAAGACAATATAACATTAAAAGGTAATAACAATACGATGAAAGCTGAAATTAACTCCAAATATTACATAGATTTTACTCAGGAACACTCAATCGGTGAATTGTTAGGATTTCCCAAAGATGGGCCAATTTTAGAACCAAATCAAACACATTCCGGTAAACAAACTGTAACTATACTAAAAGTCAATAGTATAGATATAACTTGTAACATTATACAGGGAGCTTACAGAGATGGAGCAAATACTCATATAATACATACTTTTTACCCAAGTGTACCTCCAGGATTTAAAATTGTTGAAAAGCCACAAAACCTAGTATATCTGCCGTTGAACACCACTTTCATTTCAGACATCGTGTTGAACGTATTGGATCAAGACGGTAACTTGATAGATTTCCGAGAAGAGCCAATTACAGTTAGATTACATTTAAAATCGACACTTTAATACAAAATCATGGGTTTATCATTTAAAAGTGGACAACCTACGGGAAACCGCATTAGTAGCTCTTCAGCTGTGGAGGAGTTAACACGCGAGAACATTCGTTTCTTAGAAAAGATTGGTTTAAAATTAACCGATTATGGATATACTAGATATAGCGCAGGGTCCGACATTCGACGAAACCCTATGGGAAAAAGAATATCACACCCACAACCCTTACACTTCATCAAAATTGAACAATAACGACGAAATTCGTATTCCTATACAACATCAGGACATTTACACACTACCATGTGAAAGTTACTTGTATATCGAAGGAAAAGTTACTAAAAAGGATGGTTCTACTACTGGTACAACAGTTCCATTTATAAATAATCCTATGGCTTTCCTGTTTGATGAAATTAGATATGAAATATCAGGTGTAACAGTTGATTCCACTAAAAAAGTAGGTATTGCAACAACTTTAAAAGGGATAACATCTATATCACCTAATGAAACCAATTTACTTCAACCTGCCGGATGGGTTTTACCTGAACATGACACAATCACTCCGAATACAAAGGGATATTTTGATTTTCATATTCCATTACGTTTGTTGCTTGGATTTGCTGAAGATTATAGAAAAATAATATTAAATGTTAAACAAGAATTAGTTTTGTTGAGATCTTCTAACGATAAAGACATTATTAAAGCTCCAGACGGTACAACAGATGCAACTTTAGAATGGAAATTAACATTAGACAAAATTGTATGGAGAGTTCCACATGTTAAATTAGCTGACGAGCATAGAATGCTACTATTAAGGAAATTAAAGGCTGATCGTGATATTGTAATTCCTTTTAGAAGTTGGGAATTCCATGAACATCCCAGTTTACCTGCTACAGATCGACACACTTGGACTGTTAAAACATCTAATTACGTAGAACGAGCCAGGTATATTATATTTGGTTTACAAACAGGTAGGAGAGACAGTATCACAAAACATGCAGGCAAATTTGATCATTGCAACTTAAAAAATATTAAAGTTTATTTGAATTCACAGTTTTTCCCCTACGACAATTTAAATGTGTCATTCGCTAATAAAAAGTACAGTATATTATACGATATGTATGCGAGATTCCAAAATTCATATTACGGTAAAACAAATACACCTTTATTATCACCAGAAGAATACTTAGATGGTTACACAATAGTTGTAATTGATTGTTCTAAACAAAATGAATCAGTAAAATCATCAAGTGTTGACATAAAGATAGAAATGGAATTCAACGAGCCTATACCTGCAAATACAACTGCATATTGTTTAATTTTACATGATAAAATTGTCACTTACACACCTTTGACTGGAATTGTTAAAAATGTTTTATAAAAAATCGTTTTTGTAAAATTTCAATCACGGGCGCGATTATAAAAGGGGAGCGCGCAGGTCGCTCCTGATCAGTTTGTTGCCTGACATCGTATGGGTAGCATCATCTTCAATATGGCTTCTACTAGTGGTACAACGGAATGTGATATAGAGAAAGAAATTTCAGAATTTTTGGACATGAATGAACAGCAACACGGCGCAGATCAAGAAGAAGAAAAAGGTAAAAAGAAGAAATATTTGTCCAAGAGGAAGAGAAATGTGGAAGAAAATATTTCACCAAATATTTTAATGGAGGTATTTTTAAGAATTTTTTATCCAATCTCTTCAAGTTTGGATAAAAGTGTTTTAATTGGAGTTATGAAATCAACCGACTATTCACCTACAGTAATTTTAACCCACGGAACAAAAATGATTTTGTTTACAGCCAATGCTTGGGAATCTTTTATGAAACACCTCCATTTGTTGGAATGTTATTTTAATAGCAACATGTTTGGCAGGAAAACAAAAGTAGGACTATTGGATTCAGACTTGGAAATTGATATTATTAAACACAGAGGTGAACATCAAATGAGATTCAGAGATACGACCAAACATGACATAAAAATTCAACTGAACAGAGAAGAATTTTTTATTTTAACATGTGCAACTGAACCAATAACAAGATATTTAAGACAGCTAGTATTCTCCAGTTCAATTATTAAAGATTATTTAACAGACACTTTGGACAAACAACCGGATGCACCAATTTTGTATGGACCTGTGGACACTTCAATATTCAACAGAATTCCTCATGAAGTTCAAATGTGGAGACAATTGGAACAATATGTGCAAGAAAAAAATAATTTTGTAAAATCGGATGAAGAAACACATTTCAGTGATGAAAAGGATCAAAGTGATGAGAATGAGTACAACAAAAATGACCAGATGGAAAGTTAAATAAAATTTTTAAATTTTTCACAACACTTTACACTTCAATTGGCAAGTTTTCAATAAAAAATTCAAAATTTTGTGGGTGTAGGCCTACCGGGGATGGTGCCCACGTTAAATATACACCAACGCGCCTTCAACTGTACGGCCTGGCATAAATAAATGCCTACCGTGGTGTGGAAAACAGTTGACCTTCTGACACCGTGATGGATAGACGGGTGACCTTTCAAATGGACATGGAAGAAGAAATCAAGTCCAAGCCGGGTATTATTGAATTTCAAGCTTTTCGTGGTAACGATGATCGGTTTATAATTAAAGAACTCGTATTTTACGATTTAGATAAAAATATTCCTTACACATTTTTATTTAAACCACCATGCTCTTTTTCTTCACTAACCACCAAAGCCGCAACAACAAACCGATGGACTTGGAAATATTTTCATCACATCGATTGGTATGACGGTTTTACCAGTTATTCAGACTTGTATCATATTATGCATCAATTTTCAAACAGATTTACTAATATTTACACAAAAGGACTTGAAAAGAAAAGATGGATAGAACAATTTACATCTACTCCAGTTAAAGATGTGCAAATAGATAAAAATTTTAAATTTATTGCTGAAAACATTTGTATTTGCACACAAAGTGTGGAACATGAAAGGGACAGGCACTGTGCGTTAAAAAACGCTTTAAAATTAGCGACTTACCTGCAAGATGGAGAAATCGGCGATGGTGGTGGGGGTAACGGCGATTATAAAAGCGAGGAGCAGACCGAGACCTGGCACGAGTATTACTCGAGATTCCGAGACGACAACATCTCAGAGCAAGAAGACAGCGAGGACCTCTAGAAAAACCATGGCATCCAACCAGTTTCTGCAGTCTTTGGTGGAACAATTCAACGCCCACTCCAAGTCTACAATTTTGCCGGTAAAAAAATGTTCTGAACTCAAGGATGAAAAACATTATATTATACATGCACTGAAGAAAATGGAAACTACTGTCGGCGAAGCAATCTGCTGCAGTCTCAGCGAAGCACCATATACTCCGGGGGATGAAGCAAAATTCCAAATTTACCTTCCGAAGAGATTTGTCCACCTACTACAAAATGAAGATCTACGCTCCATTCAACCGGGATGTCTCTACTTGGTGTCCCACGGATGCAGCGGCAGCAACTCCACCGAGCTTACCATCCACATCGCAGACAAGCAGCAGTGTTAAAAAAAAAATAATTTTTTTCTTTCTTGTATCTGTTTGTATTTTTTAACTATATATATTTTTGTCATGTAATCTTGTTTGTACTGTTTTAAATAAAGATAAAAAACCAAAAAAAAAAAAAAAAAAAAAAAAAAAAAAAAAAAAACACACAAAAAAGGCAACATATCAATATGTGAAACAAAAAAATTTTTCACATATTGATATGTTGCCTTTTTTTTAAAGCTCTGGGATGACCTTGACCTTTGACCTTTGCACAAATTAAACATAAACTTTTTTTCAAACAGCAATATGTGTGTGTGTGTGTGTGTGTGTGTGTGTGTGTGTGTGTGTGTGTGTGTGTGTGTGTGTGTGTGTGTATGTGTGTATGTGTTTTCCCCCACCATTTCAGGTTACCAGCCTACAGACTGTAAAGAAGTTCAGTTTCATTGCAACTGTCAAACGATGAGCACCCTGTTTGAGCTTTGTGTAAGAAAAATTATTGAAGATCAACAGCTATTTAGCCATACTTTACGATCCAACGCTCCTCAACAAATTAAAATTTTTATCAAACAGTACAAGCTAGACAACAGAGGTTACAACACTTTTGGTTGGTACAAGTTTGGTGATGGTACAAAATTTTGTCGAAGTTGTGGAAGGGCCGCTGTATCCAACCCGGCACAATTCCTACAAGATGATGGATGTTTACAATATGGTCATGTCGCTCCAGTTTTAAGTTACCATACACCTAAAGAACTTTGCGCCATTTGTTCAATCAATATGTTTACTTGGCAAAAATTTAACCACCTCTCATCAGACAGCGTGTAAACAACTTCCCCCCACCACTATTTCATACTACCTTAAAACGACCATGCTAATATTCATTCCGCCTTTGGACATCATACGGAAAACATCAAGATGGCTCTGACTGTAAAATGTGCAAATTATGAAGAAGTATTTGTAAGAAATCTGCAAGAATTAAACGAAATTGTTCAAGAATTTAAATCACTAATCGAACAGGGATACCGATTGAACATGCAAATTTTTGCTTGCAACACAAAATGCCCTCATGTCCCCAGGGATGACGAGCCGCCTAGGTCACCATCATCAACTTCTTCAGCCTACTCCTCCAGATCATCCATGAAGACTCAAGCCAGTCCAAACTTGGAATATTTCTCCTGACTAATATTTATATTTTGTATCCTCATTGTACTTCAATATGCATATTTTTGTATTGTAATAAAGGAATGATAAAATAAAAACAAAATAAAAAACCTATCTTGCTACAGTATTGTAGCAAGATAGAATTTTTTAAAAACACAAATTGGATGACCTTGAACATGTTCTAACATGTTCAGGTTTTCCCCCACCACTTTTCCTATTGGATACCTGAGACGGCAGCACCAATGTGTTTCATTACATCTTCATCTTTCAAGCTGCAATCATGGATGTTCCACCACCAATATATGAGGCCGATGAAGCAGAAAGCCTGGGGAGGAGGAGATGCCAGCATGTGGATCTAGTGGAGATGATGGAAAGAAGGATGGAAGAAAGACGGATCAGGAAGGACCATATGCTAATTCAGAAAATTTTAAAATTAGATCTCTTCATAATCTTGGCCTTATTGATTGCAATCTTCTTCTACTTGGTCTACGCAGTTGTATACTGTCTAAGATGCATCGAGTGTACAGATAAAGCAGCCAAATTGCCGGTTTTCAACACTACTCTGTAAATAAATTTTTCTTTTTTAAAACTCCAAATAGTTGACCTTGAACATGTTTCATCCTGTCTAGTTGTATCAATTACCCCCACCACCACCATTCCAAAAGACTAATCCTACATGCAAGTCTGGCTTCATTTCCAACTCAGCTACGCTAAAGGTTACACTACACACAATGAAGTGGGAATTACTTGTTGACAGTATTCAATACCTAAAAGAAATCTATGAAAAATTGCACATGCGGCTTCTTCAAAATCCAGGGATGATAATAAAAATGAACTTGGAATACGACTGTCCACTCATCGACGACAGTATGGATGAAGCAGAAGGGGTAGTCCAAAATACACAAGGAACATGTTGCTGTGAAGAAAATTCTTCGACAACATCAAGCACAAGTCCGGACAGCACATATGGGGATGAAGGAGGATTTTTGTAATTTTTAAATAAAATAAAAAAATAATTTTTTTTAAAACTTCAAATGGTTGACCTTGAACACGTTTGAACATGTTGAGCATTGTGGATAAAAAATATTTTTTTTTCTTATGCCTATTGCTGAATAACAAACTCAGTTGTATAGTTTGCAAAAAAAAAATTTTTTTTCATTTCATCCGACCACTTTACCCCCACCATCTCCTTATCCCCACCACCCTGCCGAGTACCTCAGATACACGGAGAGACTTGCTCAGTTGCTGTTCAACTCTTGTGGTGTACACATCTCACTTTTTGCACTAAATTTACTTATATTGAGTTTAAATTTAAATATTTAGCCAAATATCAAACATTTCTTAATTTTTCGGCAAAGTTTCAAATAACAAAATTTTTTTTTCACTTTTGGTTTGATTGAAATTTCACAAGTTCCAAGATCACCTGAGAAAGAATAAAAAATAAATATTTCTCAGGAAATATTTCCAATCCGAGTTACGGTAAAGGACGGGCTCGGATGAGTTGTTGCAAAAATTTTAATTTTTTCTTCCTTCTGACCACTTTACCCCCACCACCTCCTTATCCCCACCACTGGGCCGGGTACCTGGGGAACCGCCTGCACCCAAGTCAGTACGTCTTCGGACGCGGTGCTGTTCGGATCGCGTGTCGTTTGTCGCAATGTCGGGTGTTTGAAGAAATTATTCTTCGGCTCTAAGTCTCTCGGTGGGTAAGTAAAATATAAAAAATTATTTTTTTTTTTCAAGTGGGGCTGCTGGGACGGGTCAATGACCCCTGACGGATACATTAGGTCGAGAGTCTGATCGCTAGGGAATAAAAAAAAATATTTTTTTGCACTTTTGTGGTTCCTCGAGAAATTTCAATTTCTCAGCAAAATTTGAGGATTCGCAAAAGTGCAAAAAAATTTTTTTTGTATTCTTGCATGACCTTGACCTAATTAACGTCAGTGACGTCATCATGATGACGTCAGCGATAATGACGTCACCATGACGTCATTTATGTGACGTCATGTGACGTCATATGACGTCATTAGTGACGTCATTGATGACGTCATCACTGCTGACGTCATCGTGATGACGTCACGTCCCAGCAGCCCTACTTTTACACTACTGATGTCTGTTTATGTGTCTGGATGTAAACAGAGCTAGAGAATCAATGGCCCGATTTTGATGAAATTTGGTATGTAGTTCCCAATCTAAGATAATTCCAGGCGTTTTTTTCATTTCTTTGAATTTTGATTTTTAAGGGTAGTTTACAAAAAAACAAAAAAAAAACAAACAAACGTAAAAATCCAAAATTCTCAAAAAAGGGATTGACATTTTGTGGTTTATTAAGATTAAAATATTGAATAAAATGAAACCTCCCGCATCTCCGGGAAAATGCGAGTTTAAAAGTTATAAGTACAATAAAAAGCATTTAAAATATTAATTTTTAGAATACAAAAACTGTTTGTCTGAAAGAAATTTTACCTATCACCTCTAAGTAAAAATCAATAAACAAAATAATCCAGTATTTTAAATGATTGCTCTATGTCAAGTGGTTGCGGAGAAAATTCGATTGTTTTAGCGGTAAACGCAGTATGTCGTTAAAGTCTCAGACGCGTAAGTGTCAAACTGGTGCTGCTCAGCTGGAAGCTATCCGACTGAGTAATCAAGGCTGATGTTTGGAGGCTTTTAACACCTTTTTTATAATTCTGGGAAAAAATATGTCAGTCTAGGCCTACCCGTTTTTTTTGTTTTTTTTTTTAGGTGGATTGGTGAACGGACGTGACCAAAGTGATGAAAATAATTTTGAATCATAAAATTCATTTACATAAAAGTGAGGAATGAGTCTTGGCTGGTCGGGAGAGGCCTTCTGGGAAGTAACTTTACTCATCGATAACCTTTTTCCACGACACTAATTGTATTTTTTAGGTTAGGTTAGTATACCACTAGCTCAGCTACCACGGTGAACATTTACCAACGGATTTGAAAATACGTTTAGCAGGTAACTGTACCGGCGAAAAAAGTTACCTTACAGTGTTTACAGAAGGGACCCCAGCTGGTTGTTACTGATGGACAAGAAAACGCCGGCGGCCACTACGTGCGTCTGCCTCTGATGTGCATTTTGCACAAGCCCCCGGAAGGATATAGGATATTGAAGGAAAGGGCGAGAAACGGGACAACAGCAAACGACCAGCGGACCAGCAGCGATTGACCACTCAGAGGGCCAACTCCCTTTCTCCGGTGACAACTGAATTCAAGGCTTAAACAGGCCAAACTACTGAGTTTGAGCTTTTGAAGGTTACAAAAGAGCCTAAAAATAAAGAGACTTGCTAGCCAATTACCAATTTATTTTTAACTATTATACGTGTTGCTAGAAATCGAGCAATTTATTTTAATACAACACGAATGTTACTTTTAGCTCTAAAAAAATTACATCCGACCCACGGAAATTGTGAATATCTGTAATCACCAAAAACTACACGTATTTACAGCTGAACATTAACATCTATACTTATTTAATACGCTAAGGGTTTTTTTGTCTTGAGAACTCCTCCTACAATTTTTAACCGATTTTCAAGTTTTTTATGTCGTTGGTTAGGGCTTGGTCTGTAGTTGTTTCCTCCAAAATTTGATGAGAATTGGACTGAAAATAAAGGCGCTATCCACCATTGAAATCTCAAAATTTACCATTTAAATAACATTGGGACTGAATAAAGCATTTGAAACATATGTTAATAATCAGCTGTAAATACGTGTAGTTATTGGCGATTGAAGATATTCACATTATTTTATTGGTCGGATGTCATTGATTTAGAGCTAAAGTAACATTTGTACTATATTTAAATAAATTGCTCTATTTCGAGCAACACGTATACTAGTATGTTTAAAATGCTTGATTCAATCCCAATGTTATTTAAATAGAAAATTTTTAGATTTCAATGGTGGATAGCGCCTTTATTTTCAGTCCGACTCTCATCAGTTTTCGACGGAAACAACTACAGACCAACGACACCAAAAACTTGAAAATTGGTTGAAAATTGTAGGAGGAGTTCTCTACAAAAAAAAAAAAAAAAAACCCCTATACAATTAAATAAGTATATAGATTAGATAATTGTGTACCTACTGCGTTTAGTAGGTTTGATTATGAGTAGACGATATTACGCTCTTTATTTGGGAAAAAAACTGTTCATAAGAAGAAATAAAGTTTCCAGTGACAGTTTGAAACTAAAATTGTTTAAAAATTTATGTTAGGATAGGTAACAAAATGGTTAGGGTACTACTATAAAAGTTGATCACTAGATTCTGTAGCTTAAATGTTTGAAGAAAGGTGTAAATTCAAGAGGTAATTAATGCTATATTGATTTACTGACAGCCAAACTATAAAGTAGTTAATGAGTTGTAAAAATATAGTGAAACTAGGCCTACTGGATACAATTTAATTATAAAGCGTAAACCTAGGATCTAACAAGTACTTTGATTATATCTGACAAAAACATTGTTAAGGTTTTTGTAGCTTAAAAAGCAATACACTGGTTTTACAGATTTATTTTAATATCTACAATCTGTTAAATTTCAACAGTCAAATGCTGGTTGCAGATGCAGTGTTGTTTGGAGCCCAAAAACTGACCATAAGTACAGATAATCATCTCAGGATAAATAATCTAATGGAATGACAATTTTGTTTGCATATAGAAAAAGTTTTTTTATGCAACACAAAATCCTACAGTTCAAATAAACTTTCAATACCAAATTTTATCTTAATTACTGAGGTGCTTATGACTCCATACAATTGCAATGGAAATGGCTTGATTATTTTAAAATAAATTCTGTTCTACAGCAGGATTGTAGGGAATAAAAGAAACTTAAACATGTTCACAATATTTAAGACTACCCACAAACAACTGAACAGAAAATATGTTAAAATTTTAAGCTACGTCCACACTGGCCGAACATTTGTAGTGAACTTGTTCGGTGAGGTAAACCACATCAAACATTTCTATTAGATTTTAATACCAACAAACAAACAAATGTCCAGCAGAACATTGTTGAGGCTTTAGATTTTGTCAACTTTACAAAAGATATATGACTCTATATGTAAATTACCCTTTTAATGTGCTTTAGAGAATACATGCTGCAGTTATCACCCCATTTAAGTCCTAATTATAATTATTTTCATAAGATTTAAGTTATTCATTCTTTATTCCAAATTACTGTGGGTTGCTTTCGTACATTAAACTTCGTTTAACTTAAACGTATGGTTTATTTCAATACTAAACATATGGTCAAACTTGGTTTAAACTCAATTTAAGCTTAAACTGACTTTGTGAAATCGCCCCTGTGTGGAATAAAATTGCCCCACCCTCTCCCTCGAGTGACACAATAACTCTACAAGTTTAACAGGAGACACGTTTAATAGGGACATGACCAAATGAAAATTGAAAATGAGGGCCCACTTGCTAAAAACACATTACCAGATGCTGAAGCACTTTATTTGATTGTCAAATGCCAAAGCACTTTATTTTATAATAAATACCAGTACTCTGTTTAGAGTTTGCAGTCCTCTCAAAATAATTACTTGT
The DNA here is from genome assembly GCA_030545055.2 of Neoaliturus tenellus. Classification (NCBI taxonomy): domain Eukaryota; kingdom Metazoa; phylum Arthropoda; class Insecta; order Hemiptera; family Cicadellidae; genus Neoaliturus; species Neoaliturus tenellus. The sequence continues at coordinate 169,315,108 of CM061533.1, read as the reverse complement.
TGAAAAGAAAGAGGAAATTGCGATAAACTTGTGTTATTTACCTTGATAATTGATGTCTGGGAAGTTTGGCACCTGGTTTATAAAATGCCTCCGTGGCAGCAGACCTGCGCAGGCCCGTGACAGGATTCTCGGGCCCTGGGCAACCATGGCGCCCGGGTCCCCCAATCGCCCCCCCCCCCCCCCCCCCGTATAACATGTTTTATCAGAAAAACATTTCTGATAAAACATAGTTTCTATAGAATTGATGAACATTGGGAGGCTTGTAAATCCCACCAATAACTCTCCAATGGTTGGAGGGTGGTTCATCATAAATCTACAGGAATGTGACGCCCAGTGTGACTGAGAATGCCGAATATAAGTCAAGTAAGTCGGGGGGTCAAGCTCCCCCCCACAAACCCTTGCCAGCACAACCACCAGGGGCCAACGGGAACAATATAGCTTACCAGGAACTGCACCTTAGCACAAACAAAAACTAATGCTTGGGAAAACTAAGTCACGAGAGGGATAGTCCATTCCATCCCAAGGCAAGGGGGAAGATATTTCACAGAGAGCTGCGGGCTCTGCAACAAGCTATCAAGCAAGCACACCTTGCCAATTGACAACAGTCAATGTCTACAATAATCCGTGTACAAATTTACTATAATCAATTACTTATTTATTTTTTTATTTTCTTCAGACTTTAATTAATATAATTATCTCACTCGGTTTTATTATTTGTTTTTGTTTTATCAAATTCATCATTTAATATTTTTCTGGCTGCACGTCCAAGCCTCCAGACCCCTGTCTGCCTGGGCCCCGGGGCAATCGACCTACTGAAGTTGGGCTGATCTTACTGGTTCACGAACTCATCTAAGAGAATCCAACTTTACAGGCCTGTACCAAATTTCATAATGATCAGACAATTTTTGCAATAGTTATCATGTTAACAAACACTCAAAATTAAAAATTCTATTTCCCAAAAAGCCCATGTTAAATTTGTAAGTAAATGTTATCTGTGCAGTTTTAAATGTGTTTTTGATAAAAAAAAAAAAAAAACCCCACTGCGTATCCAGAAAGTACACATAAAAAGCTACAAATTGAGATACAAAATTATGTAATAGCAGAGATGGTGCCCTTAACTGTATAAACTGTATAGCTCCTATGAAAAAGACAATAATATCTTTATTCGGATGGAAATTCGCTAAAAAAGGAAAGAGGAATATAGATACAGGTTACAATAAGAGAAGATACCCATTCATAGAGTGTGTCTAAACAGTGAACTCCATTATTATCACTGGAGATGATATTCTTACTGTTCTTATTCTTCTTATATATTCTTACTGGGAGCACAAATTGGTTAGTTTTGCAGCAATTCTTTCTTATCAATTGAGGGTCTTCAAAAATTGCAAATTTTGATAGGCTTGGCCATAGAGTATCCTAACTGTCTGTGTATTTATTTATTTATTCTCCACGGCGTACACCATTTGACAAATATGTATTATATAGATCTTACTAAATTTTTTTATATAAGTTTAATAAGTATAAATACAAAACTAACTAATTGTAATAACACAGTGGAATGTGACTAGAATTACAAAAATACGTGCAGTAAAATAATGCAGAACATTAGTGCTCAATGCAAAAACATGCGAAATCATGCTGTACAATCAAGGCCATCAATTTGTCGTACTGGCAACAACATACGACATTATAACTAATTATTTGTGTACAAAAATTAATTAATGAATCTATCTATATATTAATATGGGCAAGCATGTTTCATTTCCTCCTTTTTTCTCAGCTTGTGTGCATCGTAGGAGAAATTCCGCTCATACCGTTAGAAAGGTTTTGTGCTGTAGATGAGCAGATCACGTTTTAATTCACACCGGCCCCCAGGGCTAAGCCCTACAGTCTCTCAAAGTTTCAATGTTAATCTTATGGGAGAAGATAATTGACTGAATCATTGGACAGCTGTTGCAATAACAAATGGTAGCAAATCAGGATGAACAGATGTTTCACTTAAATAACATATTGTTTTAATTAATTTTGTCCAGACAGTACAGATAGATTAACTGGAAAAATGTTGGTTGAATTTCAACCAGGAGGCGATATCTAGTACTTATTTAATACGCTAAGGGTTTTTTTTGTGTTGACAACTCCTCCTACAATTTTCAACCGGTGTTCACGTTTTTGGTGTCGGAGAGGGGTTGGTCTGTAGTTGTTTCCGCCAAAAATTGATGAAAATCGGACATAAAATAGGGGCGCTATACACAAATTAAATTTGAAATTTTCCCATTAGAATAACATTTGGTTTGAGTTGAACATTTTTAACATCTGTTAATGTACAGCTGTAAATACGTGTTTTTTGAGTTTTTGTGATTACTGATATTCACAATATTGGATTGGTTTGGATGTCGTTGATTTACAACTAAACGTTACTTTTGTATTGTATCAAAATAAATTGCTCGATTTTGAGCAACAAGTAGACTAGTAAGTACAAATATATTGTAGTTTGAAATATATAAATTTAATAAATTAATTGTAGACTACGAAATGAATCAACAAGATAACACAAGCAACAAAACATGCAAGATAACAACAGGCAACTATATTTAATGTGAGATAAGTGTATGAGGCAAACATGCTGGCATCCTGGTTAGTCATTGTTTGCAGTGTTCCTTTTGTGCAGGAGAAGTAGAACCTCCTTCTTGATTTTTTTTTTTTTTTTTTGCCCCCGAAGAAGTTGACCTTGTTGCAGATGTCATTTCCAGCCCGCGTTAAACAAGGAATAAGGCTGCGCAAAAATCTTCGCTGAGAGAGAGGGATGAGCCCAAGAGAACGTCTGATTTCACTGATGGGGACTTCCAGGTGTTAAATCCCATCCTACAGCCTACAACACGAATAAAACGAGTCTGAACTTTCTCCAGAGCAGAGATCAAGCCAAGTTGAATGGGATTCCAAACTGAGGCATTATATTCCAAAAGAGGCCAAACCAGTGAAACATAGAGAGTAACCAATGTTGATATGGAGAAAGGGCCTTTCGTAGATCTAATAATGAAACCTAAAGTGGCATTGGCTTTTGCACAGATGTGGCAAATGTGGCTTCCAGGATGTAGGTCTGAAAAGAAGACACCATCCAGGTCCCTCACTTCAGATGTCACCTTTAAAGTGTGCGTCTCAATATGGTACTCTGGGTTGAGGGTTGTAAGAGCTCTGGAGTAAGACATTACAGAGCATTTATCTTGGTTGAGTTCCATTGCATTTTCATAACACCAAACTACCAGTCTGTCAATGTTGTTTTGGAGACGGGCTTGGTCTTCTGCAGAGCGGATCTAAGTGAATAATTTGAGGCCGTCTGCAAAAAGCAAGAACTGGGTGTCTATTGTGTCTGACAAGTCTTAAATGAAGATGTTGAAAAGAAACGGGATCCCTGGGGAACACCTGATGCTGGCATGATGGGATAAGAATGGGCAGATGAGTGTTTGACCACCAGGGAATGTGAGGTCAAGTAGGAGTTCAAAAATGTAGAAGACGCCCTGTAATGCCATATGCTTCCAGCTTAGTTACCAAATGAGCATTGCTGACCCTGTCAAATGCTTTAGAGAAGTCAAAATAGACACAATCCACTTGAGAGCCTCTCGAAAAAGCCCACACTATGTAGTCCTAAAGTAATCCCAAGTTGGTGTTCGTTGGTCTCAAGGTGATCTCCCCTTTTTGAATCCATGTTGTTCATTTGCTACCGTATTTTTTTTTGCTACAGAGATCAAAATTCAGACCATCTAGAATTAGATTCTCAAACAGCTTGCTGAGAGCAGAGAGTACAACAACAGGACGGTATTTCGTTACGTTACTAGAATCCCCTGTCTTGTGGATGGGTATGACAAACTCGGATTTCAAGCTTGAAGGAAAGATTCCTTCAGAGAAAAAGCAGTTCATCAATATGCATAAAATGGGAGCAAGGACATTTCTACAATGCTTTATAACGGAAGGTGGTATACCATCAGGCCCAGCACCTTTTGATGGATCCATAGAAGTACATTTCATCTCTAAATCTAGAGCTGAAAGCCGCCAGACAGAGATTGAGTTTGTACTCCTTTCATGGTACATTGGAGGGTCGGTCAATGGTCTCTTGAATATGGTACAAAAAACTCAGCAAATAAGTTGGCAATCTCAGTTGGGTCATCTGCCGTTACGTTGTTGTATTTAAAGACACAAGGAATTGATTGTTTCCTGTTTAGTGAACTCATAAATCCCCAGAATGACTTTGGGTTTGAAGCAAGCGAATCATCTACGGACCTTATACTTATCATAACAAATGGAAGAAAGACGCTTGCATTCACTTCTGAGTCTTCTGAACTCAACCAGCAAGGCAGGATCACAAGTAGATTTGAACTGCAGGTGAATAGTTTTTTCTTAATCACGAGTTCAATCAGCTCAGAAGAACACCAGTTGGGGAACTTCCTCACTCCATCTTCTTGACAGGGCAATTGAACTCAATGACAGCTCTGAAGTCATTAAAAAAACCTGTAAAGGTCTGATCTACATTAGAAGCATTGAAGCATCCACCCTTGGTATTACAAGTGTGAGAGCCGTATCAAATCTTTGGTTGCTGTTGAGTATCCAACAATAATTCTATTGATAAAGCTCAATGATCAGGCTCTAGATAAGTGAGGATCTCAGGGGTAATGTCGACTTTGGAGTTGTGGTCAGAGCTGAAAATTAGATCCAATATCATGTTCCTGGCACTCCTAATAAAGTTTCTTTGTCGAAGATTGTGAAAATTCGCCATTGTGAACTTGGATTCAGAATACGAGAGTTGGAGTCTACCCAGTTCGTTCTTGGCTGGTTTAAATCTCCAGCCAGAGTAATCGAGTCATATTGATCTGAAGAACAGACTTCATCGAGAGCAGATGACAGTGACTGTACTTTGTAACGACTGACCCAGAGGAAATGTACGCTGTACCAATAAGCAGTTTGCTGGCAAGAACCTTAATGGCTACGAAGACACATTCAATATTTACAACGGAGGTAAAAACCTGCCATAGTTTCATTTTGTTATTGACAGAAATTAGCACTCCTCCATGAGATAATTTACTGCTTGTATCAGAGGACCTATCACATCTATATGTTGAAAAATCTTTCAAGCCAAGCTCTGATGTTAAGGTTTTTTTTAGATGAGTTGGTATCTATGAGAGTAATAATGTCATAAAAGCATGTAGCAATATTTTTCCTTAGTAAATTTAATTTAGACCCCAAACCATTTACATTTCGAAAGCATTTTCTAAATAAGAACGCTTAGAGCCGTTGAGATTTATCCATTTTTTGGAGCGGATTTCACTATGTTAGGAATTCCATTAAAGTATTTTATAGTAATATTCTTTCCACCACCTTTAGCCCTTCTTTCCAATTCAGCCTGAAGGGGTTTTAAGTGATCTATCTCTCTTTTCGTCCTGTCCCTTGAAACTGACACGTCTGAGAAGGCAGTGTCTACATTTGGCAATTGGTCCTTGTTGAATTTAGCAAAAAAGACTTTTGGTATATCACTAGATTTAAATATAACTTTCAAGGTACGAGAGATGTCTTTGCGAGATTTACTAACTCGAATACATCTAAACTCCACATCCTTCAAATCGGGAATGAAGAAATCGATCAAATTCTGAATAGCAGAAGTATCTAAAAAATGGTCGGTTTAACCCATCTTTGCTAGGAATCGAAACTACCAATCCCATCCTTATCACTTAACTGAAATAAAATACCCGAAAAAGTAAATGATTGTTATGAAAAATACGGGAAACCCACAGTATTGTGGAAACCTCATTTATCATCAGCTTTTCTGCTTTTTCGTCCCTAAAGACAGTCTGGACTTGGGCTTGGCTGACCACACGTGTGATTGCGATTTTAAACGTTTCTATTTGTACATTCATCGTGTCCTGTTTTTTTTATGCCTTGTTTTTAAAGTTTATTCTTGCTTTAACGGACCTTTTGTGTTAACTAACCTAGACCCAATCCCGTGAGGGTGTGTTAGAACAGGGCCTGCTGTGATGAATTTAGTGAATGAACATTTTAGTTTGGATGAATTGGCAAGTCTTATGCTTGCTTCATTTCATAATTTAGGAACACGGTTCTGGTGTTTCTAGTCCTACCTCACAAAAAAAAATTAACAAGGTTTAGTTTTAATTACCTTTAATAAAATATGTGATTTAAATACAGGGTGACTTGAGGGAACCAGACGGTTTATAAATGAGCAGTACTAATTGCCTTATTATACTCTTTTAGTAATTGAATCAACTAATTTCAAATGGTTAAGACTTACCGTTACATTTAGCAAATAATGATTGAAACATCTAACATGATAATTTTTTTAATGATGAAAAATTTTAAATTGATGACAGAACGCTAAAAGTTAAAGGTTACTGTGCGCCATCAAAAAAAAAAAAAAAAAAAAAAAAAAAAACATGGCCTAGTTTATTCCAAAGCGAGTACTATGAACCATCACCGTTGGAGAGTGGAGTTTTATGAATGTCACATATAGATTTCCCGCCCCCCAAAATCTAAGTAATGATCTATGACCCCTTTCTTTAAGTCAATGCACTGCCTTCTTTTTGTAGGGATGTTACTTATTAGTAAATAGTCCTAGGATAATCGTGGCTCAAGTTGATTACAATAGAACCTCCCTTATCCGACCTCCCGATAACCAACTCCCCCCAATAATAATATCCACCATGGTGTCCGACCGTCTATCTGTGATTTTTCCGCTCCCATCATTGCTGAGCCTGTCGAAACTTGAAACTATTCTATATTTGTAGAGACAATTATGTATAAATATTGTCATTTTTCAGTCATCATACATATACTGATGTTTCAATTTAATGTGTTATAGGCACAATAAAGTTGTGTTACAATACTGTATGGCTGTTTTTCTACCAAGGAAATGCGTTTCATTTGTCCCTCCCGGTATAAGACTTTTTGGCCGTTCCAACTATGGCTTGGTCCCTTCATGGTCGGATAAGGGAGGTTCTACTGTATTGAGTTCTCATGCATGTTGCATGCGGATCGACTGCTTTTGATTGAATCAAGTTTCACTCTAGTGAAGTTTCGGGTGTTTCACTGTTCTTGCAGGACCAAGAGTTTATTTTTTTCTTTATTTGTTCCAGTTGTTTTGAATGTGTTTCAGCTTGAAACTATGTCATTTAGACTGATCTTAACGTTTTAAATAAAGGTACGCCGTTATGTGTGTTGGTAAATTTGTAATTTTGAACAAGAATCTCTACTGACTAATTATATATGAAAATTTCGTAACCCAAATCTCTAGTTTGTGCAATAAAGATATAACAACTGTTTAAGATTTGTGTGGTTTCAAGAAGTCACATGTACAAACAAAATTATCATTTCAAGGTAGAGCCCTGTTAGTAATTGTGGATCCATTAATTACATTTGAATAATATAAATTTTAAATTACCTAAACACCAATATACTTCTTAGTTTTTTATTTTTACGGCTTTGCTGTAAAAATAAAAAACTAAGAAGTATATTGGTGTTTAAATAATTTAAAATTTAGATTTGTACCAATATAGAGCTGTTAACCTATTTCAATAATATTTCTGCTTTAAACTAAATTATTTTGCTGATTCAAACATTTGTTTTGAAAATTACAACTAGGCGTCGGACAACGTTAGTGTTTTCGGGTAACCGGCGAGCTATCTCTCATTCATACTTGGCTTAAACTACCTATTTAGTTAAGTGGCTATTTTTAATAAAGGTATATAAGGTATTCGAACAATTCGAACTATTTTGTTCGAACTTTGATTATTTTCTGAAATTTTGGATCGAATAAAAAATTGTGATATTTGGTTCGAAATTATTCAAATTTTGAATATTCGCACACCCCTACTTGATTCTAACTTTCAACTGTGTGAGGTGAACATTGGTGCACAATACTTTTGAAATCTAGTTGTAACCACTAACACAGAGATGAAGAAGGTGAAAATGAAACTATCAGATTTACTATAAATTTGAATGCGCTATATTATTTAAATAAAGTAAGGCACATCATTTATATGAACAAGTTATGTTAAGGCATTTATTTCAATATTTTTCAAAAATTGCTCTTTGGTTGCAACAAAGTGATCATTTTAAAAATGACTAGCAGTGTAATAATTATATAAGGTAACTATAAAAATATCTTTGGTATAAAAAATTGATTTGGGCTGAATTGTTTTTACAGGGTCTTTTTTGTCTTTTAAAAAGGCAAAAAGGGAAACTATAAAAGTAATACAGTTGACTCCCTCTCGTTCAGACTCCGATGATCAGGATGGTTAGAATTATTTCTTATTTCCAAGTCATCAACGCGCGCCGGATTTCTCGCTACCAAAATCGACAGGATTGACCATTCCTGTTTTATTTCTGGCCTACAAGTACATAAAGAACCTCAGTTTGGCTTACGATTATCTTATTCATGATAGTCATACAGCAGTGTAGCTGATTTTAATAGTTACTATACTGTATATTGTTATGTGATGTAGTAATTTTGAATTGAATTTATATTATTACAAGTTTAATTTTTGGGTGAAATTGTAGTAACAGTAACTGCACAGTAAGTTTATGAATCTAAACCTGTACCCCTCTTCTTAAAAAAATAAATTATGACGTTTTTATTTGTTGTGATTTATATTTTCTTTTTTCTTATTGTCTGTGTCAAGTTTGGTTTTATCAATCTCATAAAAAAATAAGATCCCGACGAGTTGGTAGCAAACAACCTTATCTTTAGGTTATGACATTGTCTTAAAATGTGATTTATAATTATATATACACTATTAAAGCTTGCAATTCACGTAAGTAAACAAAATTTTTTTTTATCCTAATATTGGTCCATTATTAGAGGTATAATATAGTTATAATATAGATGTCAGATTAGAGGGAGTCAACTGTACATCAACATTACCTTAAACAATGAAATGGCAGACATATTCACATTTAATGATTGTCAAGCTGGATAAAAAAATAAAAAGAATAAAAAACCCTGCATTTTCTACTAAAAGCTACATTGGTCAACTACGACCTAACCGCAATGAGCAAAGCAGATTGGCTGCCATGACCCGAGAGCCAGATAAACCTCCATCCACTCTCTACTGGGTCTGGGTGTAATGCTTGTCCGGGAGCTTCCGAAGGATCTCCGCCGCCTGCTCAGCAGTCAAATCCCTCTGGTTTTGTGCCAACATCTCAAATCTGAAACATGATTCAAACAGTTGTAAAATAAGCACAAATTACTATATTTATTGTTTAAAACCATCACATTACATAAATATAATTGGCATGTATTCAATCAGTCAAAAGATCCTAAGATCCTAAATTGTATAAATGAAAAAAACTGTAAGAATAAATGCAATAACAAAATGTTTTTTTCCCTATATAAAATTTAAAATATTTACAGTAATTCAACATGTTATCACCCTTTCAATAATAAAGCCCCCCCCCCCCCCTGAATAATAAATATACTTCAGTAACACAACTCTAATAAATGATGTTTGATTTTCTAAAAAGAATCAATATTTTTCATAGAAATTGATAATTTATTGTATATTTTGGGCCCCATCATTTAATTCTGTGATGTGCCAGTTTTATTGCATTCTTAAAAATAGTGTGATAAGCATGGTTTTGTCGGTTAAACATGAATGAGTCAAAACCATTACCATTACCTTTTGACATTAAAGCTTTCTGATAAGTTTATGGGTTGTAAAAGGTGAGGATTATTAATTCCATAAACGTTTAAATTAAAATTAGTTGAGAAACTTTTGCTATAATTCTTAAAACTCTTATTTTTACTCTTTTTGCTTGACTAGCTGAACCTCAAACAGTTAATTCATTCATACTTCATGATTTAAGAAAAATATTGGATATATGTCTACTCTAACACGAGTAAGGTATAAATATTTGCATGTATACACACTGATCTCAAAAGAGGCTCAAATGATTTTATCCAAACTTTTCAAAAAGAGTTTAAGCTCTCTTCCAACCAATACCGGATCAGACCGTGGTCGGATAACAAAAAAGGTCGGTTAAACTGAATGATATCTGAAATGTGTGTTAAAATCAATAAAATAAGTGAAAAATATTTAAAATTGTTGCAAACCAATCAACTGTTCTTAACACAGCCAATTAGTTTATAAAGTAATCATACAGTTATGGTTTAAAAAAAATGTTTAATAACAAAACCAGCAAAACACAAAATAGTAAAAACTGCCTGCAAGAAATATTGTGAGCAAATGACTAAATTTTACTTGCCACAGAAAGGATCGACCCGTTGAAACGTGACTTTATTTTTAGATCTTTATCGCAACATCAGCTCTCACGGCGGATTTTTGTACATGCCTCGAAAATAGTCGGATAATGCAACAGGCGGTTGATCCGAAGTTGGTTAAGAGAGCTTTTACTGTAACTTATTTTACTTAATTCTGTGATTAAATTAATCTCATGTATGCTACAAAAAGTCTTATTTTGTTGTAATATTGTATTAAAATTGAAAAATTTTATCATTAGTGTTGTGGAGTTAAAAATCAAAACAAATGAAATGCTGAAAACAACTGAATGAACTGTCAAAGTATGAATCACATTCTCCAGTCAACACACGGCTTTGCCTTATAGCAGCCAGTTACTGAATTACTAAATGATACTATAATATAAATAATTTATAGGGATGGACGGTTCTCGAAATTACGAGAAATTTTCGAGAAATTTTTAATCTCGTTAACCGAGATGAGATTTTATTTTGATCGAGATTTTTCGAGACGAGAAATAATTCGTGAATAACGATAAAAACGGGTATAAATAATCTACAAATGTAATACTGCAAAGTAAATTATTTTGAAGCAATGTGAAGTGTTTTATTTTCCAATCCTCCTCACAACTTTAAACTTAAATTGCCATCATAAACGGTTAAACTACAGTTGGAGTTCCAAGATTTGGACTGGACTGGAGACGGCTCTACGGCTGCATCTGTACGGACTAGTGGTACTGACAATCAACAGTAGTGGGCGGAGTCAATATAGCTTCTGTCTGATTTATAAAATAATTCATTCGTTTGATAAAATCGTTAGAACATTGGGAAAACTTTATAAACAATAAACAATCATTATTTGACATTTAATTGCTTCAATACGATTATTTAAAACTGATTCAAATAATTTTTGACAAATTTAAGAGCTGTTTTGACATTAGCAGTAAGAATAGTGACAGTCAGATGAATGACAAGATAGCCAATCAGATTGAATAATGGCTAACCTCAAATATCCCACGTAATACAGAATTTAATTTCCTTTCACACTCTTAGCAGAGTTCAGCTATTTTAAGCCATAAATGCATAAAATCGGCTGATGGTTGATTTTATTTCAAGGTTTGGATACTAAAAAAAACTGAATAGGCCTATTAACAATAATTGTTGAACAGCAATAAATAGGTTGTGTTGAATACATAGAAAATCAATGGTCTTACCAGAACCATACAGGCTTCATGGCTATACTAATGCTTGCCTTTATTCAGTTAGGAGCAAAATAAAAACCTTACCACTAGCAGACGACAAATCAAGGGAATTACATGAATTCCAAAGAAGTGAAAATTATGTATACAGGACTTGAATAGTTTGGAGAAATGACAATGAATAGCAAACAAAATGAGAGCTGAAGATTGTCTTATGGACAAAGACAAAGAAGAAGAGAGAGTTGAAAATTAAAATTAAATTCCTCCAATTAAAAGTTATTTCTTGTTAGCCTCCTGGCCTCTAGGCTTGTGATTCAAAGTTAGTAGGCCTATGCCTATTACAAATCTGTGAGTGAGGAAAAGCTCTTATTTGGAAACATTTTAAAGTAGATTAATAGTGAAAAGTGTGCAACATGAAAGTGAAAAGTGAAGTAAGTTACTGTAACAGAGGATTCTTTTTTATATTTTATTAAACTTAGGTCGGTAGGGTTTATGGTGAGCCTATATCTTCTCAACCTTTTTATTGGGTACGTCATTCCTTTATAGGCCTAGACCTTTTGTTAAGAAAGTGACTTTTTTAACTTCAGTTTATTAACATAATTAGCAATTTACAAAAAAATATTTGTTCCTTTACATTAATCAGGATTAACCATGTTACAAAATCAGATTAAAATCCCGAACGCACATTTCTCGTAATGTATGAGAGGGAAAATCTCGTCTCGATCTCGTCTCTAAATTATTTGAGAATTAAAAATTCTCGTCTCGTCTCGAACTAAAAATCCAATCTCGTCCATCCCTAATAATTTATCAGTTTTTAAATGTACTTTATATTGATGATTATAATTATTTAATATGCAGTTTATTATAAAAACAAAAGAATGATTAACAATAGTAAAAGCAGCTGATAGCTGAAGAAGGCAAACCCACGCAGTTTTAACATAAGGTTCAGCAAACTAATATCAGATTGCAGCATTCATGTACATTAGAACATTTTGAAGGACAAGTTAGTGAAGTGAATAAACTCATCCTGAAAAACATTTTCAGACTCGGAATTCCAGTGTAACCTAATGTGATTGAGATTATTGCTGCAAAATGATTTTGTAAGAGTTAACAGAGCATAGTCTTGGTTTCACAGGTACTATAACATAAAGCAAACAAACTAAGTAAACTTCAACTGAATTCATTTGTCATTGCTTTCTGATAATAATACAATTTTATTTTAAAGCATACTTGAAAAATTTCTAAGGTATTTTGAGTAGAAAAGTATGTTCAGAAAGTCTGTATTAGGCTACGAGAACATTTTAAAGTCAAATTTTAGACTTGAGGAAAATTGGAAGTAAATATTCTGAAAAAAGTACATACCCAACCATGAACTTTTTGACTGTGGCAGACCTCAACAGTGGGGGAAAGTAGATACCATGGAATACCCAATGGCGGTTATCGGCGTTAGCTCTGGACCCAGTCGGAGCACCTGAAGGGAAAAGAATCTCAATTACTGTAGTTACTTTCCAGCAGTTAATCATAGTCATTGGTTAGTTACTAAAAGTTATAAACCAAAGTGGGGATTTTAAAAGAAAAGATAAAAAAATTATGTGTAGCACATAAAATTTAAATAAAATGTTCTATCTTTGTTTTGAACAAATGGTCTCAATAATTTAATAAAATATGTTTTTTATACATTAGTTTCCCAATACTTATCACCAAACCAGCATTAATACAGGGAAAACAAATCAAAATGTACACATTTATAAAAAACTTAAATATTGAAATGGGCAAATTCAAGTCTATGATATAATCATGTTTTTCTTACCATGCCAACCCATGGAGTAAGGGAATGAAGTTTTAAACAGATTGTCATATTTAACAGTAATCTGCTTGATGATATCTGCCAAAGCATTTTTCTGTTCTTCGTTCAGGTCTGTAAAACGCTGGACATACTTTTTTGGAAGAATCATCGTTTCATAAGGCCATACTGCCCAAAAGGGCACAACAACCACCCACTCAGAATTGGAAACCACAACAAGCACCTGTAACATACAATCTCATGATGGAGTCTGGTTAGTAATAACAACACACCCCGTCGCAGCAGACTTGCGTACTCAGCGAATTTCCAAATTAGTAATAATAGTTTTGATCAGATGAACCTATATGTATGTATATTGTTTTGCATTATTTATATGTTTTAATAAAATATTGCATGCTTTATTTCCAACAATTTTTTCACTCTTATGAGTTTACAACTATACAAGTTCCAAAATCACATTGCTGTATCAGAAGGTCTCTTTATTAGTTCATCGATAATAGTAAATTTAATCATAATTTTTTGTCACAATGAGGAGTTGCTATGACTCTGGACCAACTCCGCTTCATCCAGTTGTTTTAGCAGCCCGCCACATTAGTTTGGATGACCGAGTGTGCCGTGCTGAGATTGATATCTTGAGATGGACTGAACATAATTTTGAGGAAAGAAAATATATTCACAATCTAACTTTCAATGAAAGGACTTAGCAGTGTTAAGAACCAAAATTGAAGCAATCAAGGATAGAGAAGAATGAAGAGGCATTGTATGGTAAGACCAAGTTGAGTTTCAGTGGATCGGGATGTTGGGTGAGTAAGAATAAAACTGGTGAATTTCAAATCATAAGAGTTTAATATTTTTTATCTAGCGTCATACCGATTTTACTGTCACAACAAAAACAAAACCTCAGCATGGCAATTAAATCGTAGTAGATATTAAAATGAAAAGGGTCTTGATACAATTATTTTTAAATCCATAAAATAAAACCTACAGGCAATTTAGATGTGATACGGCAAGTGTGCATACCTGATTCTTCAGTTCCTGTTGGACATAGTCCATGAGCAGGGGGCGGCCATGTTTCTGGTAGTAGTTCAACTGATGAATGTCCTTGATACGGGGCTCGTTAGGCATGAACGACGAGGCCCAGATCTGGCAATGTGGGTGCGGGTTGGAGCAACCCATGATGGCTCCTTTGTTCTCAAAAATCTGCACCCACTCGTATTTCGCACCTAGAGCAGTCATCTCCTCTACCCACCTATAAAATATTTCCAATTGGTAAGGTAAATTCATTAGTACTTTGCAGCTTCAAACTTTGTTTTTTTCTTTAAAACCAGGGCATTATATAAGAGTAAGTGTGTCATCTATGTGTTCCACGGTAAACAATTATTCTTTTTATGTAGTAAACAAATAACCTTCGATTCAAAATTTAATTTTAAAAAAACTTAAAAATTGCAATAAAAATCAAGTTTTATATTTTTAATAGATATTATTGACTTGCCTGATCATGATACAATGTGTGTCCGTGCTGAAGACCTCTTTGTTCAGGGAATTTATTATTATTATTTTGACTAGGAGACACACCTTAACAAAACACAAAAACTACGAATTATACGTTTTTTTTTTACATAAGATATTTGGTGGGGTCAATTTAACTAAAACATATCAAGTTAGACTACATATATAATTCTGAAAGAAGAATAAAATTTAAATTATAATTTTTAAAAGATGTAATGGCAGTCCCTGTAACGGCGGTCCCCAATAAATTATATTTTCTAATATTCAATGACCTCCATTACAGGGACCTGTTACAAATTATTAAATAAAGATTTTTCACAAAATTACGGCTTTATTGGCAACAGCCATACTGGACCATTAATACTTTGTCTAACTGCTTAATCCAATAAATTAATCTAAATTTAGGAGGTTATCTAAATCGAAAACACTACCAGCGAAGAACCAACGAGTGTTATGAACTTCATCCTGCCTGCTGAAGATTGTCTACGCTGAAACGCATTTGGAAGTTCACACAGAATTGATAGATGTGAGGAATAACATTACTATGCCAAACTAAATCCGCAGCTACAACACGTCAAGTATGGTACTGTTATTCTCTGACAGAACGCATGTTATCCTTCATGTGTTGTATTGTTTATTCATTGAGATCTTAGAAAGCCACGAATTTAGAAGTTCAGGCTAAACTTTCAAACAATGTTATCTAAATATGTAAATACCAACAAGATGAAGGATATTTAAAAATGTCCAGTGTTTGGTTTAATTGTCTCGGACCTGCATGTGCACATGAGACAAAATTACACGTAAAATAAGTTTTGCTTTGAATAAAGAGTTTTTGAATTTCAATAATCATTAAAAGTGAAAACTCAACCTCAGCATGTCTCAGTCTACATTAACTGTCTTTCACTATCATTTAATCATTCTTAAAATTTCTTAGGTGTTCTAAAATAACCCCATTGCAGCAGACCTGCATTCTCAGCAAATTTCCAAAGGAATTTGATATTTTGTATTTTCCCTATACACACCATAGGAATGAGTATGTAGGTCAGCTGCCATAGGATGTTGTTGAAAAATGTTAGTTGTTAAGAAATATAATAGTCAGTTAAGGTAAATAACAAATTGTATCAATATTCGGCACTTTTTAACTTTCTCCATATAAACCCTATGGAAGTGTAGGTTTGCCGCCATATGGGTGTTGTAATCCCCCCAAGTAACCCTACCAAGTAAATATACATACCAAATTTTACCAAGTTATGTGAATAAAGCAAGATACAGGGTTTTGTTGATTTCCCATAAAATTAACATGGGAAACCTAATTTTGGTTTTTCTCCGTAATCTGTTAAGCCAAGTTAAAAAATTTTAAAAATCAAATTGTTTGTTTTTTAAGCTCTTTTAAATTGTTTTAGTTAAAATTGTTGAAATTTGAAAATTGAGGTCCAAAAATGCCAAAAACCCAATTTTGAACCCTTTGAAACCCGATAAAACCTCGTTCCCATTACCCAATCATGCTGGTTCGCGAAATCATGAAAATTAGAGCTGGTCTTACACCTCCATACTAAATTTAATCAAAATCGGAGGTCCCCTTTATCCCCTTTAAAAGTTATCATATATGTCTATTTTACATTCAAGTTGTAGGGCTGCTAATATAAAACAAACATATTTAACAAGAGCACCCTTTCAGAATCAATCTTTTTATTTATTTATTATTTTATTTTATTATTTTTATTATTACTGACTACATGTTTCGGGGATTGCCTATCTTCATGGTCATTGTACAAATATCTTAACCTACAGACTATTAGTAAACAAATAAATACAGTAATTAAACATTTTTATAAAATTATCATCTGTTTCACTTTTATGGTTGAACTTCTTCTCATTATTCAGGGCAAATACAGCGTCACATGAGGACATGTGCTTCCGAAAACCAAATTGTTTGTCGGTGAGAATATTTTTAGATTCTATGTAGGCCAGAAAACATCTCAAATGTTTATGTTTTGGTTACGATCATATGTTTTTACAGTACTGTAAAACCAGTTGAATAGTAACAACATTGTTTGAGTTGCCTCTGGTGTTGCAAACATGAAACTGTCCAAATGTCTACATAAAAAAATGTATTGGATGAGAAGTCCATTATACTCAATGGTAAGATCAAGTCAACAGTCAAAAGTCTATAAACAATCATGATGACTGAACAATAAAAAAATCAGCCACAATAGAAACAGAATCATGTCTTATGACCTAAATTCTGTGTAATATAGAAAATCAAGCTTTAAATAGTCACAATCATTGATTAGCGACATTGAAAAATTGCCAGACTACAGGAGGACCAGATTGACGGTATGCTAGATTACAGAGGATTCACTGATTCGAGCCTAACACTAGTTTAACAGCAATTTTGCTGACAATTTCCAGCACTCACCTGTCTATGATGGCTCGTATCTCCTGGTTGGTCATCAGCGGCAGGGTGATGTTGGACTTGGGGTGGAAGCACATGACCCTGCAGACACCGCGCGCGGCCGACATCTGGAACAGGTCGTTGCCGCTGCTGGGGGGGCTCGGTACATCCTCCAGCAGTGCAGGGAAGTCATTGTTGAACACATACGTCGACTCGTACTGTGGGTTCACCTAGGAGCGACAACACATTCATAATACATTACGGGTTGCCAAGTCATTTCAGTTGCAAAATAATTTTTTATTTAAACCAGTTAGGATTTGAAATTTGCATTGGCTTTGTTACTATACTAATTTTACTATTTATGAAATTTGAGTATATTGGATTTTAAAAAGATGCACGGTAAAAATATTTTTATTTTTGTTCAATATTTGAAAGAAGGCATTTGTTCTTTTAGTTTCTTCTCAAATGTAGTGTTCGCTGCGTACTTACGTGGTCCCAAAATTTTCCTTTAAAGGAAGCTTTTTCAAAGTACAGTAAACTTCCTTTAATCCGGCAAGTCTGGGACTTGACAGGTGCCGGATTACAAAATATGCCAGATTACAGAATGAAGATCACGAAAAAAGTAAATCAAATAAAAAAGACTATACAACACTAATTTATTATTAAAACAGCTTTTAGAGAATAAAAACTATTGTATAACGTACTCTACTGAGTACTGTAATGAAAAATACAGTAAGTTACACATAATTATGAAACTCAAAGAGTACAGTAGACGCCCAATTATCGTGGTACAGTAATAATTGGGACCGAGGCCACCTCGGACACTGGGAAAACTCGGATACAGTAATACGGAGGTTATGTATTATATTGTAACTAATTAAAGCATTTACTTTAGAGGATATTTTGTTGACTTTTGTAGTTTAACAAATAAAGTTTTTGAAATGTACATAGAGCGTCACATAAAAAAGACGCACGCTAGCAGACTAAACACGAATAGGATATGTAAACAAAGCTACAGTGACTCCAGGCATATTATGAAATTACAAGATGTCAGCCGAAGACGACTCGTCTTCCCAGCATGCATGCCAATACGGAATACGCCACAGTCTAATATGTTATGGGGAGACAGCAACGAGGTTAAATACATATAGAGTGCTCACCAGATAGGGAAAAGTGTCCCCTGTTGACTGGCGCCATGTTACCCACGTTTCCCGCCGTTTCCTTGGTAACCAGTCCATTTGTTTACACTTTCCCAACAGTAATTTACCATTTTACCCACACCTATCCGACGTTTCTATGGTAACCAACTTCAATAGCCTGCTCACAGACCATCAAATCAAATTAATTTAAAAACAAACAACAAATAAACACTAGGGGGCCCGTGCAGCGCAATGCGCTGCATATATTAGAGTATACCTGGTGATCAAACCTAACTCCATGTTAATTTTTCTAGTGTCTATATACGCCAGTGGCTTTTTTAACGTTTTGATGGGGAACGGTCCAAACCCTAGTCTTGTTACTATCATTCTAACATCGACCAGTTGTTAGAAAGCATCATTAATTAAATGATGGTGAACAGAGTTACTTTGAATACAAATCAAATTATAGTGAAAATCATATTAAACATTATTGATGTTTCATCAATCGATCTTCATTACTAATTTTCCAACTTACCAATGTGATAGTGTTGAGATTTGGTGGTTGTTCTTTTAGATCTAAATTAGCTAAGATTACGTAGTTGTTCTTTTGCCGATTTGTCTTAGGGCCTCTGTCTAAACACTCCTATAAAATTTAGAATAAATTCACAGATGTTGGATCTACATAGTTTTGTTTTGTTTTGTGTTGTGTCTATCTACGCCATTGGCATTTCTTAATGTTTTGACGGGGAACGGTCCAAACCCCAGTATTGTTACTATCTAACATAGACCATTTGTTAGAAAGCATCATTAATTAATAGCTCAATGACAAATGGCAACTGGGTCCAGAATCGATCCTTAAAAAAGCTACAAACTTTCCTCAGGATCGAACCGGCAACCTTTGGTTTCAAAGGTGAGCACTATAACCACTCAGCTACCCAGCCAGTTTCATCAAACATAAAACGTAAATGACAACAGAATAAAAATCAACATTTCATTACAACTCCCTGGTCCTATGAGTTACGCAGCGCTCCACTATGGCTGTTTTGTAGTATTGTATGAGGTACCTAGTTGTCAAAATAGTGAATGAGTCCACATTACTATTTATAAAGAACTAAATCCTGTTGAACTTAACTGTCTATGGCATTACAAAATTTAAATTAAGAAATCATAAAAATTAAGAGAATCTACATCCATGGTGTTGTCCATTTTTACCGCCATCCATTTTGTTGGTGTGGTTATTTTAATTATGTGCATTAAAATTTTTGTTAAAATTTCTCTTTATACAAACCATTTTTGTAATAAGCTTTTTTTATATAGTGGAGGTAAAAAACTTTAAAATGTCTCTTTTAAACAGGTGTTTTAATATGTGTACCATTCTGCATTAAATTTTTTTTTTTTTTTGAAGTAAACAAACAGATTATTACGCCTTAAACCAACCATCCCTTTTCCTTAATTTTCCTGTAAATTTTATAGTTCACAGCAGTTTAAAAACCCATGCACACAAATTTAGTTCTATTTTAATATTTATCACCTTCCGTTATTGTTTCAATACTAATCGGACAACCCAAACAGATCAAAAATTTAATTTCCAAAATTGGTTCGTACAGAAAAATTAAATTTTCTAGGGTTAAGTTACTTATCTTATTTTTGTGCCCATATAGGCCTACACGTAAATAAAACGTTCAAACAAAGTCTACCCGCGACATTTTGAGAAAAGGTTAAAACCTCAGATTAGACACTCGTCTAAAGTATGAAATTGTGTTGAAATTTCAGTACCAGTTCAATTTGCTTCTATTCAGCTTTTAACATATATGTGTTTGTTTGTTTAACTATCAACAGCTGTTTTATTTAGCAATTCAATATAAATTGTTCCCCCATGTTAATCTTATGGACAAAAAATGAACTTTGAGGGCTTCCCGTCAGCTTCAGAATTAAAATATCAAAAATCTAAAACCTTATTGCAAAACTACGAACTGAGACCATTCTTTTGACACCTCAAACTTTAAAATTGGTCCAGAAATAAGGGAGGAGTAGTGTTAACAAAAAAAGGGCATCACGTATTATATATATAGATATGTTTTTAAACTATCATCAGTAATTTTTTAAGCTTGTAGCGACCAATCAGAATAGCTAAAGCTAGTAACCAAGGAAACGAGAGTAAAGTGTGGGATGGTTGCCAAGGAAACGGCGGGAATTATGGGTAAAATGGCGCAAATAAGTAAGTTGTCCGCGGGGCAGTTAGCGTTTTAAGCGGATGGAACCGGCGCCGCCAGCGTGAGACATGAGAGGTTTGCCTTGAATATTTTAAGTGCTGCACCATTGACGTCATAGATTTTGTTATTGTTTTTGTTGATGTCACCTACCTCCTTCTCATTTTAGATTTCTTGGCTGTGATCACCTGTGATTGTGTTGTCAACTAAAATGCCAACCACTACGAGCGCTAGTAAATCCACACTAGCGCTCCAAGCCACTGTTCCTTGAGTAATTGAAGCGCACGGGTGGTACAGGCGGACAACCTAAGTGACAGAGTATCATGACTGTCTCCCTATAACCTATATTAGACTGTGGAATACACTTTGTACGACACAGAGTTGCTTCAATCGTGGCGACTTTAGATCCCAAAAATAAACTCAATCGCTCATTTGTTTTTTTTTTTCTGTCAATATAAATTGATTGTTCTTTAAGTCGTGCCAGATTACTGGAAGTTTACTGTAAATTAAAAATATATAAAAATATTAAAAAAGATTTTTTTGTCAGCTGACGACTGAAAACATCAAAAGCCAAAAATTTTTCTCTGAGTCCAAAATTAATTTTTTAATATTGTAAGTACTCTATTTAAACATAATTCGGAAAAGTTTGTTAATATTAATAATTCCAAATCATTATCAAATACTGTTTAGCATTAATTATTCATTAGTTTAGTGAATAATAGGTTTTTATAGTGGGTTAACCTCAAACAACATAAACATAACTTACAAATAACTGTAGAAAATGGACTTCAAAATCAAAACACCTTTTCAAATACAAATAAAAGATGGAAAGCAGTTTATTATGTTTGACAATAAAGAGTATTTCAAAGCCATAACACTTAGAAATGGAAATATTTGCTGGCATTGTGTTTCTGTAAACTGCAAAGCATGTATTAAGACAAACCAGGATGTAAGCAATATAATGTTTCTTGAACCAACTCACAATGAATCCTGTCTTAAATCATGTACAGCAAAAAGTATACATACATCTGCTTTGTCAAATCTAAAAAAATGTCCAATACGAAAAACAGCATTACAATCCACAAATTCTGAAAACGATAAGCTAAAACTCAAACCAACTTTGAAATCAACATCTTGTCAGACTGATACTACAGAAATATATTGTGTGAAAACATTGCTTAAAAGAATAGAAGAATTAACATGTCAAAAATCTAGATTGATGGCTAAACTTGAAGAGCTATCATTGGATTTGGAAAGAGTTGAATTTCAACTACATACAGCACGAAAAGAATTGGAAACAACTCATACAGTAAAACCAACGGAGATTCCATTGAAGGATATGGACTTACCTAGACATGACATAAAAGAGAGTGAGAATGATTACTACACAAAAAATGAAAAGGATTTTGAGAACATGCCTGAAAACAAAAATATAAGTAATGACACGATGGAGAGTGACTATTTAGTTCCTGTTTTCAACAGATTTTCTCTGTTGAATGCTTTTTGCCCAGAAAGGAATTTGCCCTCAAGCAATACAATAAATGACAGTGATGTGAGAATGACAAATACTAAGGAAGGAACACCGTTTATATACAACCAATCAGACAAAAAACCTAAAGTTTCACATACAAAAGCCAAGTTAAACCCAAAACTTAAAGTGATATCGGACAGTCACGGTAGAAATTTAGGAGAAATTCTAAATAAAAATCTCAATCATACGATTGTTCAGACTATAGTTTATCCTGGAGCAAAAATCCGTGATATAGTAACAAGAATTGACAACGAGATAAAGGACTTTAGTAAAAATGATACAGTGATCCTTATAGGCGGCACAAACAATATATCTCATGGAAACTCTAACAATAACATTCTGGAAGACATGAAAAATACTTTGTCAAAAACTACAAAAACTAATGTTGTTGTATGCGGAATCCTCAAACGATTTGATAAACCTTATTTGAATAAAAAAATAATGGAAATAAATCACAAATTGGATGAAATAACAAAATCTTTTTCAAATTGTAAATTTATCTCTTTGTCGTCATTTGAAAGAAACTTATATACGAAGCACGGTCTCCATTTAAACAAGTTTGGCAAAAGAAAATTGGCTTCTTTAATAATAGATGGAATTTCAAAGAAGGATAAGATTACGAATAATACATCCATCTATGAAGGAAATAATAATCTGATTCAACATTTTCCCAACATATATTCACTGAAAGAATTTCCATGTTTAGAACAGAAAATTCAACCTGGGTTCACAAGATCAAGTATGCAACAAAATAATGTACAAGAATGGAAGAGAAGAGAAGAAATGGTTGATTTCCAATGGAAAAATAATTTCACTAACCAAAATAAAGGATGTCTGGACAAAAACCAACAAAAACAAAAAATTGTAGCAATGACTGAAGAAACGCATTGTGTGCAAGCATCTACAAGTTGTAAAATTGGTTGTAATAATTTTTTAGTTTAAGGCCACTTAACACATCCATAGATTTAACAAATGGGTTTCCAAATTGCGTAAGTACGTCAAATAAATCAAAAGAATTTAAAACCAACAATACAGAGCACATTATACCAAATCAAACAGACAATAATAAAGGCAATATTAGAATATTGCACCAAAATTCACAGGTAGCCACCAAAAAAATTAATGAGTTAGAAATTATTTGTAATGAACTCTCACCAGACATATTAGTAATTTCTGAACAAGGTTTTAATGATAAAACCATTGAATATTTTAAAATTGATAATTATGAACGTGCTGCTTCGTATCAACGTAAAAACTACAAATGGGGTGGTGTTGCAATATTTGTTAAAAAAAGACTAAAATATTCTAATTATAACATAAATTTTTCAGTTGATAAAAACTTTGAGGTTAGCGGTATAAGTATTTTTGATCAAAACAATTCCAAGTTATTGGTAATTGGCTTATATAGATCACCCTCAGGTCACATAGAAGATTTCTTTCTAAAACTAGAAATTCTTCTAAAAAATTTGGTTTCAAAAAAATTAAAGTACATTATAATTGGTGATTTTAATATTGATGTGCTCGATATAGATCACCATACAACAAAAAAATTTAAGGAATTACTAAATACGTTCAATCTGAAGTGGTCCATCAACGAACCTACTAGGGTGACAGCCACTAGTCAAAGTGCTATTGATAACGTCATAAGTAACATTTCAAATCTTAATATTTCAGTAATTGTTACGGCAATGGCTGATCACGATGCACAATTAGTTTCAGTTAAAAATTATGTCCCTAGTTACAATTCGCCAAACCTTGCTTTTAGAAGACTGTATAATAAAACCAATATGGAAAAATTACAACAAAGTTTGTCAAAGGAAAATTGGAATATCTTAAATCAATTTGAAACCGTAGAAGACATGCATGAGTTCTTTCGGTTCCGACTACTAAATAATTTAGATATAAACTGTCCATTCAAACAAATTAATTTAAATACGAAACAAAAATATAAATGGATCACTAGAGGAATCCTAGTATCCAGGAAAAAAATAAAAATATATTACAAATATGCAAAAAATTGCAAAAATGAAAGTTTTCAAATATTTTTTCAAAATTATAAACGTATCTACAGAAGAGTTATAAAAGCCGCAAAAACGTATGAAATTAATAAAAAAATTGCTTCTTCCAAAAACATATCCAAAACCGCTTGGAAAATTATAAATAATAATAGAGAAAAAGCCTCCCCTAAACCAATCCATATAAAAATTGGCAACAATATTATTGAAGATCCTTTAATTGTTGCAAATACATTGAACACGTTTTTCTCAACTGTATCAAATTCAAATTTAAAAAATTATAATACTTGTAACTATGTTAATGACAAGTCTCCATCGTCATCAATGCTTTTAACACCTGTTAGTTTACATGAAATTGAATATACAATAAAAAATCTGAATTCAAAAAAGACCTGTGATGCTGATGGCATTTCTATGTGGCTTATCAAGCAATGTGCTTATGAATTACTTGAACCTTTATTAACATTAATTAACTTTTCTTTTGCAAGTGGATATTTTCCAAATTCTCTGAAATGTGCTAAAATTATACCTATTTTTAAAAAAGATGATCCAACATTACCTACTAATTACAGACCTATCTCAATTTTACCAACAATTAGTAAAATTTTTGAAAAATATTTTATGATAGATTAGTTATTTATTTAGATAAACACAATATACTGTCTAAACATCAGTTTGGGTTTAGACAAGGTAAATCGACAATGGACGCAATCAACATTTTAATTGAATCAATTGTTAAAGGCTTAGAAGAGCACTGTACACCAATAGGAATCTTTCTTGATTTGTCTAAAGCATTCGATTGTGTCGATCATCAATTACTACTTAATAAATTATACAATTATGGAATTCGGGGAATACCTCATAAGTGGATTCAATCTTACTTAAATAACAGATGCCATCAAGTAGAAATTTCAAACAAAATGTCTGATAAATTGAAAATTACATGTGGAGTTCCTCAAGGTTCAATACTTGGCCCTTTGTTATTCCTAATTTATATTAACAATTGTCAGTGCTCTATCCAATTTTCAAAAATAATTCAATATGCAGATGATACTACTCTCTGCATTAATGACAAATCAAAAAATGAAATGGAAGTATGCGCTTATAAAGATCTAAACTCTTGCGTTCAATATTTTTCAGAACAAAATTTAAAGATTAACTGTCAAAAGACAAACTACATCAAATTTAATTACCGTCAAGTTGAGAGATATGAAAACTCACCGATAATTATGATAGACGAATCAGTCCTTGAGGAAGTTTCAACAATTAAATTTCTTGGTTTACATTTAGACTCTAGACTAAGCTGGACTTTCCAAATTGACAATACTTGCGCCAAAGTTTCTTCTAACATTTACCTCCTAAGACAATTATCAAAATTTTGCACTGAAAAAATATTAAAAATGGCGTATTACGGCCTTATTTACCCCCACATAAAATATGGAATCATGTTTTGGGGTCAGTGCGCTGAAAAAGAATTTCAAAGATTATTTGTGCTACAGAAAAAAGCAATAAGAATTATAGGAAAATTAGACCATCGTGAATCGTGTCGAAACTCTTTCAGGGAATTTGGAATATTAACACTCCCTTGTATGTACATTTTAGACACAATAATGTTCTCAAAATTCAACTGTGAACAAACGCGAGGGGTTGAAATTCATTCTTATGACACAAAAAACAAATTAAATTTTAGACCTCAACAACACAGACTAAATTTGTCCTCTACTCTTCCATCACAGGCAGGAATATCATTGTATAATAAATTACCAAACTATATCAAAATTGAAACCAGTAGGAAAAAATTTAAATCTAATTTGAAAAACTTTTTATTGAATAGTGCATTCTATAGTTTTAGTGAGTTTATGGACCACCAACACTGACCTGAGGACAAAATTGAACCCTAAAAATTAATTATAATATTATGTAATAATTAAGTCTAGACCTATTCTAAAAAAATTGTAAAATTGATTTGAGTTATTTCAATGGATGTGTTAGCCTCATATGTTAATATAATCTGCATTTATTAACCTTTTTTCAAATTTTTGTAAGTTAACATTGATACACAACTTTGTAGTTGTTTAAATCAATAAAATATTTATTATTATTATTATTATTATATGGAGTTTACTTTAATGTTAAACAATATGGTCAACTTTTGTTTCAAATTCATGTTACCCATTATGACCTAGCGTTACCATTTGGCAACACAAATATTGCGCAATATTTTAAACCAGTTTTGGCATGATATTCCATAGTTATATTGGCATTTTAGTGTACAAATATGGTCATTTTGCATATTTCAAAGCCGTAGTGGCACACACACAGTAAACAGTAGTAAAAAGTAGCAAAATCAGTATTGACAAAGGTGCAACTCTCAAAGAATTAACCGATCCCGTCAACTTCCACGCAAGCCTGCCACCGTTTATTTAACGTGGGCCCTCCCACCATCGTTACCACAGATCGGCTAACCCTTTTAATTAAGAGTTGCACCACCAGATCAGGTTTAGTCGTGAGCGGGTATCGAACCCGCGCTTGCGTAGACACCTGGCCAAGGTGCCTACGCGTTAGCCACATCAGCTATCACTACCGGCAGCCCAGGCACGAGGATTAGGGTTTTGAACAGTGCGCGCTCCTAGCGGCAAAAGTTGTAGGCCGTTAGTGAGTGAGTTTGCTACGAGAGCACAGCACGAGAGCGCCGCATTATACCAGGTGTTCATAAAGTCTTGCCCTGATAAAGAAATCTAATAGCATGAAAACAAATTATGGTAGAATAATGTTTTATTTACAGTTTTAACAAGTGACTTCTTAAGTTTTATTTACATATGTTCAAACTCAATAAAATTCTATGTGTCGCCTTGGGTTGCCTGTAAATATTATAGGCGACTTTTTATTTTTTCCCATATTTTGGTTAACATTTAATGAGTATCAGACTGCACAGCATTTCTTATTTTCTCTCTTAGTGACTTTAAATCAAGAACTGGGGTAGAATACACTACGGGGTTTGACAAACCCCCACATAAAAAGTCCAGAAGAGTAAAGTCTGGTGACCGAGGAGGCAATTTAGTCGGGCGATCACGCCCAATCCACCGTGACTTCAGTGATGTGCGGGCGTCAAGTTCGTTTCTTGTCACAAACACTGCCCCTGTCACAAAATATGGATACCACCTCTCGATACTTTTTACGTAAGGTGCAGGTGTTCTAAATGTTCGCACAAAAAGTCTTTAGACAGTACCGGTAATGGGGGACTGAGTTTCATAGAACCATAGGACACTCTGTTACTTCTTCTGGAGGCTAACCGTTTCTGATTTGCTTTTGTACAACATTTGAAGAAAACTGCATTGTTGTCAAACAGCTAAACAAAGGTGTTACCAACTTAATAATACAGTACACTCTCGTTCATCGGACTCGGCGACATCGGAACTCCGCTTCATCGGAACTGAAAATCTGGATATTATTTTTTTTTTCTAACGAAATAAATAATTTTTCCGTTTTAGCGCCTTCTATTTCTATTTGTTCTATCGGCACAACAGTGAAGTATCACATTTTGCATCAAACTTCATCAGGCGTTTTCCATAATCTGTACCCATCAAAGTGATTTACGAGGCCGTGGAGTATTCGCACAAAAATAGAAAGAGGAAGGGGCAGGAAGTGAACATCCGGTTCGACCGCTTCCCAAACTGTCCTTCAGTCTGTCTCGCGTCGCGACTGCACCTGTACGTGGAAGTCAGTTGACTGCTGGAATGACCTGCTACTTAATTTAACCTGCTATGAGAGGTATATGAGAATAAAGATTTTGGATCTTTATTTCCTGCGTTGTTTTTATTCCTATCTGTTCATTGTTACCATGTTTAAAGTTTGAGTGCCTTATTTTCATAAAACCTCTTGTGTTATCTTAAAAACAAGAGTGAATACAATCACGATAGTTCACCGTACGGGCGGAAATGATGACTCACGACGGACTCCGCTTCATCGGTATTTTTTGACATCCGAACCGGCCGTTCGCCACATTAGTTCCGATGAACGAGAGTGTACTGTAATAATAAAAACTAGATTAAATTCTCTTCAAAAGAAGCAATGTAAGTTGCGTGTGGCTCTAATGGTTTCTGTACAGCAAAGCTATCAAATCAGGGCAAGACTTTATGAACACCCGGTATTTAAAGAAAATAACTTGGGCTAATAAGGGTTAAACTGACTCGGGATACTAATTGTTGTAAACAACCTTAAGGAACACTACAATTGTTTTTTTCTGTATGAAAAATAAACAAATTTTTAAATTCAAGCAACTATTGTTAACCTGAATATATTTTTTTTTTTGTCAAGAGGTTGAAAGATTTTTAAATACATACAAACAGCACTGCAATAATGATTGTACTCTTACCAAAAACTTATTAAAGCTTATTTTAAGTGACTGTTTAACACTTGAATTACAATAACAATTGGACGAGGTATGCCAATCCCTGAAAATGACCCAGCGTAATCCTCACATGCAGGCTACCTCTTCTCAAATGTAGTGTTCGCTGCGTACTTACGTGGTCCCAAAATTTTCCTTTAAAGAAAGCTTTTTCAAAGTACAGTAAACTTCCTTTAATCCGGCAAGTCCGGGACTTGATATGTGCCGGATTACAAAATATGCCAGATTACAGAATGAAGATCACGAAAAAAGTAAATCAAATAAAAAAGACTATAAAACACGTAATTTATTATTAAAACAGCTTTTAGAGAATAAAAACTATTGTATAACGTACTCTACTGAGTACTGTAATGAAAAATACAATAAGTTACACATAATTATGAAACTCAAAGAGTACAGTAGACGCCCAATTATCGTCGTACAGTAATAATTGGGACCGAGGCCACCTCGGACACTGGGAAAACTCGGATACAGTAATACGGAGGTTATGTATTATATTGTAACTAATTAAAGCATTTACTTTAGAGGATATTTTGTTGACTTTTGTAGTTTAACAAATAAAGTTTTTGAAATGTACATAGAGCGTCACATAAAAAAGACGCACGCTAGCAGACTAAACACGAATAGGATATGTAAACAAAGCTACAGTGAATCCAGGCATATTATGAAATTACAAGATGTCAGCCGAAGACGACTCGTCTTCCCAGCATGCATGCCAATACGGAATACGCCACAGTCTAATATGTTATGGGGAGACAGCAACGAGGTTAAATACATATAGAGTGCTCACCAGATAGGGAAAAGTGTCCCCTGTTGACTGGCGCCATGTTACCCACGTTTCCCGCCGTTTCCTTGGTAACCAGTCCATTTGTTTACACTTTCCCAACAGTAATTTACCATTTTACCCACACCTATCCGACGTTTCTATGGTAACCAACTTCAATAGCCTGCTCACAGACCATCAAATCAAATTAATTTAAAAACAAACAACAAATAAACATATGTTTTTCAACTATCATCAGTAATTTTTTAAGCTTGTAGCGACCAATCAGAATAGCTAAAGCTAGTAACCAAGGAAACGAGAGTAAAGTGTGGGATGGTTGCCAAGGAAACGGCGGGAATTATGGGTAAAATGGCGCAAATAAGTAAGTTGTCCGCGGGGCAGTTAGCGTTTTAAGCGGATGGAACCGGCGCCGCCAGCGTGACTAGAGTCCCCGGCCGTTCTCGCTTTGGGCAAGAACTTTAAATGTAACTCCAGTGAGCGTCAACCAATTCTGAAATACATTTCGGCCGTTATCATTCGATTGAATTTTTATTGTTATCAGCATAATCAATGGCATTACTGTCAGCTGTGTTCATGTTACGCTGATGGCTGCGATAAATGTATCTAAAACAAACCAAGGTAGGAGACACCAACAACTGATTGAAGCGGTCCTGCACCTTTGACGTCATATTGTTTATCTTGAAACATGAGAGGTTTGCCTTGAATATTTTAAGTGCTGCACCTTTGACGTCATCGATTTTGTTATTGTTTTTGTTGATGTCACCTACCTCTTTCTCATTCTAGATTTCTTGGCTATGATCACCTGTGATTGTGTTGTCAACTAAAATGCTAACCACTACGAGCGCTAGTAAATCCACACTAGCGCTCCAAGCCACTGTTCCTTGAGTAATTGGAGCGCACGGGTGGTACAGGCGGACAACCTAAGTGACAGAGTATCATGACTGTCTCCCTAAAACCTATATTAGACTGTGGAATACACTTTGTACGACACAGAGTTGCTTCAATCGTGGCGACTTTAGATCCCAAAAACAAACTCAATCGCTCATTTGTTATTTTTATTTCTGTCAATATAAATTGTTCTTTAAGTCGTGCCGGATTACTGGAAGTTTAATGTAAATTGAAAATATATGGAGTTTACTTTAATGCTAAACAATATGGTCAACTTTTGTTTCAAATTCATGTTAAACTGACTCGGGACACTAATTGTTGTAAACGACCTTAAGGAACACTACAATTGGTTTTTTTCTGTATGAAAAATAAACAAATTTTTAACTTCAAGCAACTCTTGTTAACCTGAATATATTTTTTTTTGTCAAGAGGTTGAAAGATTTTCAAATACATACAAACAGCACTGCATTAATGATTGTACTCTTACCAAAAACTTATTAAAACTTATTTTAAGTGACTGTTTAACACTTTAATTACAATAACAATTGGACGAGGTATGGCAATCCCTGAAAATGACCCAGAGTAATCCTCACATGCAGGCTACCTCTCTACGAAGGATTAGGGGTGGGGGAGGCCAGAGGCGGATTTGGATATTTGCCGCCCCTGGGCTAACTATTCGGCGCCTCCCCCCCATCTGAAAAAGTTGAGGAACATTATGCTGCTAAAGTTTGAACCATGGTAAAATATCGGTAACCCGACAATCGATTCCGGATTGCTCAAAACTTGAATATTAAACAGAATATTTAATACAGGAAATGGGCCTTTAGATGAAAAACGAAAAAGTAACATTTTCCCGGGCTTAGGTCCATACCATGAGACCTACAATAATAGCTTATTCCCTATGGGAGATTCGCTAAAAACATTAATCTTAAGATAAAAATGCAACATTAAAAACATTTAGGGCAAAATATGAGTAGGCTGCTATATTACAGGCAAAAATAAAATTTTCCACTTCAAATGGATTCATGTTGTACCTGACCGTTGGGCCTGGTCACTCCTGGACACAGCGGGTTTGTAGGATCAAACTCAGGAATGTTGGGATCATTGGCCGCCTCCACTTGTCCACTCCACGGCCTCTTCATGCGGTGGGGCGACACAAGCACCCATTCTCCCTTCAGCGGGTTGTACCTCTGGTGCTGGTGGTCTGCAACATCATTAAAATTTGTTGGTTAACCAAACTACCCAAACATTCTTGTGGCATTGATGGCATAAGTATGCATGTCCTTAAGACCTGCAAAGAGGAAGTATCTCGCCCTCTCACCCACATAATTAACTTTTCCTTGAATTCTGGAACCTTTCCACAAAACTTCAAAACGGCCATAGTATCACCAATTTTCAAAAACTCCGACAAGACCGATCCTGGTAACTATCGTCCAATCTACCTCTTCCCGTCTGTTTCAAAATTAATTGAAAAAGTTGTTTCGGAGCAACTTAATCATTTCCTGGAACACAATAACATACTGTGCAATAGACAGTATGGTTTCAGACAAAACAAATCAACCAAATTGGCATTGATCGATTTCATCATAACAACTGCATCGACGCGATGGAGGCTGGGGAAACACTAGTTGGCTGTTTTGCAGATCTCTCAAAAGCCTTTGATTGTGTCGATGCTGCAATTCTCTTAGAAAAACTGGCCTCAATCGGAATCTCTGGTCTGGCGCTGAAATGGCTTGAGTGTTACTTAGCTGAAAGATGCCAGATCACTGAGATTTTGCAAAGTTCTGCTTCAAAACTTCAATAAAATTTCTCCACTCCAAAAATCATTACAAACGGCGTTCCGCAAGGATCCGTTCTGGGACCTCTCCTTTTCTTGGTTTACATCAACATCATCACAGACTTTGTCCCAATAGGTAACGTCTACCTGTTTGCAGATGACACAACATTATTCGTAAATGGGTCGGACTTGCCAAGACTGGAGGCAGAGTCTAATGAAAAGGCAAATGAATTAGCTAACTTTTTTCATCAAATAAACTCAATTTAAATTCACAAAAAAAACTCCAAACCTATATATTGGAGAGGATCAAATCGAAATTTCAAAAGTGCTGACTTTTTGGGGGTGAGATTGGATGATAGGCTGGGATGGGAAGATCAGTTAAAGAAGCTTGAGGGGTCGTTAGCTCGAGGTCTCTAAATTCTGCATAGAATTAGAACCTACGGAAGCCTTCCCCTATCAAAACTGGTTTGCTTTGGCCTCTTTGAACAGCACATTTCTTATTCAATAATTCTTTGGGGAGCTGTTAAGGGCAACCTTGAAAGAATTTTTGTCTGTCAAAAAAAGGCAATCAGGGCCATCCTGGGCATGCCGCCCCAGACCAGCTGTAGAGATGCTTTCAAACGACTTGGCCTTCTCATGGTCCCCTCGCTTTTCATCTTTGAATCAGTCTGCTATATAAAAACCCAGAATATTTCACCAACTTTTTTCAATCACAAATACCACACCCGACATAAAGGACATCATGCAGAGCACCACAAATTAACTCTTTTCGAGCATTAGCCAAAATACAGTGGAATCAAGCTATTCCAAGCTTTGCCAGAAAAATTACAAAAGATCAATAAAACCACAAAGTTCAAAATTGAAGTTAAATAGTTTCTAGTGGAGTCTAGTTTTTATAGTATTAACTGTTACCTTTCTGGTAACAAAGACTTAGATTAAGATTAGAATGCTGAAAATTATCCTTTGTAGGGCAGCTATATATATAATAAACCCCTTGACCTGTCCAATTCCTTGACTCTAAGGACAACGGATGTGAGCTACAAGTAACAAGTAAGTAAAGTAATCAAATATTAAATTATTATAAAAAATAGGTAGGGTACATAAAATAACTTACCAGTAGCACAAAAAGCCATAGTTGCAGAAAAATAGTTCTGTAAAAATAATAAGAAACTATTTGAAAATGAAAAATAAATTGTTTTGTGCATATGCAGTGTCAGAGTTAGGCGGCGTCATAGCCACCTTTAATACAAGGCCGCGGCATACGATGTGGCAACGTTGCAATTCCCTCCGCCGCTAGGCCGGCTGGACTGCGTTCTGTCTGCAGCACGCACATATTCCATACTGTTTTTTAAACAAATCTTTTACATTTTAAGGCTTTCATCAGTTCAAACGTAGAAAATAATGCAAAACATTTTACTCACAATAAAAAAAATTACAAATAATTTTTTTACAATCCAATAGCACTAATACTAATAACTTAACTTCTACAAGAGTTGACAATAATGACAATATTTGTTTGTTTGATTTTGTTATAAGTTATTTCACTACGCTTTTTCATGTTGTTATTTATAGGATGTTGGACGTAATAACAGGACTAGTAATTATGGTATTTTCATGCAATTTTTATTGCACTGTGTTATACTGCAACTAAACGTTTAAATACTTCAATCGTCTACCACGGCTGACTTTAGATCAATTTCAAAGACTAAGTTTTTGGTTGACATCTGTTTAAATATATTCTAAGGTTTGGAAACAAGTGCCCACGTATTGTAAAAGTAATGTTTGCCAACCTAAAGGTTCCCAGTTCAATTCTGAGAAAGGTTAATAGCTTTTAAAAAGGTTCGATATTAGATCCAGTTGACATTTGTCATTGGGCTATTAATTAATGATGCTATCTAACAACAGGCCGACTTTAGATAGTAACATCACGGAGGATGGACAGTTCCCCTTCAAAACGTTATAAGTTACTCAAGCGTAAAATAAAAGTGAAATAAAATGGCTGTATCAAAATCAGAAATGATTGTCAAACTACCTCTGTCCACATTGTTAAATTAAACATCAATAAAATTAGTTTTGTTTTTACCACAAGTAAATTTCAATTTTGGCCCTTAATCTTGGAAGATCTTTAAAACTAGTACATCCACAGACGTACAAAAAAAAAGCAGAATCGTTAAAATTTAAATCTTTTAATTATTCTTCTTAAGATACCAAAAAGTAAAGGTAACTTTTACGGTAGACTTAATGTTTTATTTTTCTATTTTGTGTCATAAAACGTATGTCGACAAAGTCAAAATGCCACATTGTGGTGAATAGTAGCCAAGCTAACTCTTTCTTATCAACTTGTTTTCAGCCTGAATTACCTATGTAACTGTAATGTCGTAGTTGCATCTTTAATAATGTCGATATTATTGAAAACTAATTAAAAAATTAGCTATTATATAATATTGTAAAATTATTAATAATTTATGTAATTAAAATATACTATAGGCATAGGCCTATATTTAAAATTATAAAATATTTTTAACTGTATAATATTTTTAATATTATTTAATTAAGTGGCTCGTATCCCCTAGGGCCTAGCTACGACGCTTTTCGTCGTCAATAAATTAAAAACTGCTCACATATATAGCCCTACTTCGGATTTTACGGCATTATGAAATTAATGATTTATCTTTGTGGTCAACAAGTTTGACAGGCATTTCACCTTATTCACATTATTAATCACAACAAGCATAATATTGACAAAATAAGACGATGTTATAGGTTCCAGGCTCTCCATTAAACTGCATGCTAAAGCGCTGCCGTGTCAGCCTAGTGAGCGGCATTGCCACTTTTCGTCGCTGCGGCCTTGTATTAAAGGTGGCTATGGCGGCGTCCTAGCTGAGCGGCGAAAATTCGCACACCGTTACGTGCGTTTGCAGCACGGACGACCGACCAAAAGGGTGTCCGCACTAGGACTGCGTTTGCCGGTGGTGCGTGAGTGCGGCTGTGGCAGTCAGTCGCAAGCCCTCATTCACTGCGTAGTAATGGGTGATTGAAAACATGCAGTCCACAAATAAGCGAAAACTTTATTTACTTGACAGTTCTGCAGGTGTTTACGCTTATTTGAAGCAAAAAGCTAGAGATACTAGATCTCCAATTAATGATATTTTTAGAGAAAGAGAGGAATTTGGTTATTTTCACCATTTCTATCATAAGTTAAGGGAGCATCCTGAGTTGTTTAAAAATTATACTAGGGTGTCAATCGACACTTTTGACTTTGTTGTGAGTGAGTTGAAGAAGGAATTCCTTTTAAAGGTTACTAATATTATGCGACCTATTTATATTGAGGAGAAGCTCTTTCTTGACGTTGAGGTAACTTAAGTAGGCCTTCAAAATCTGCACTAAAAAGTTGAATTCGAATTTGAATAATTAATTATTTACTGCTACTGTAAGTCGCAAGTAACTAAGTTCACAATACATTGGTGTTTTAAGAACATTTTTTTATAATAACATAAATTTTTTTGAAATTTTAAATTTTGCCCGCTATATTGGAAAGAAGTTAATTTATGCGTAAATGATAATTTTTATTAATAAAATGTTCTCAAAACATGATTCTAAGACATTTTTATTCTTTAACTTAGTATAATTTTTATTTTACTTAATGGTTTCAGAGATATGGCAGATGTTTTTCCCATGTTATTCTTACTAAAACTGAAAAAAATGAACTTTAATTGCCTCTAGCTCCCTAACCGTTAGATGTAGATAAAAATGCAAAAGAATAAAAAAGTCTTAAAATTTCAGTAACTTAGCCTACATGATAGTTTAATAAAATTTGGCTATCATTTTGTCTATCAGACCCGTCGCCCATGACAGCCAAACACGCACTGACGCAGTAACACAGTTGCCGCACGGACGTCCAAAAACAAACATGCTTGTCTTTTCGCCGCAACGACCAGCGTCAACGCACCGGCGGCAACGCAACGGACGGCCAGCTAGGACACTCCCATGCCTCTCAGTGCGTTTGAAATTTCCACCGGCCGGCAAATTCGC
This sequence comes from Neoaliturus tenellus, assembly GCA_030545055.2. Classification (NCBI taxonomy): domain Eukaryota; kingdom Metazoa; phylum Arthropoda; class Insecta; order Hemiptera; family Cicadellidae; genus Neoaliturus; species Neoaliturus tenellus. The sequence goes on along the minus strand of CM061533.1, from coordinate 169,279,165 downwards.
ACGCACGCAACGCCGTCCGAATATCGCCGTCTAGCTAGGACGCCGCCTTAGTGTTTTAATTTTACTGTGTCAGCTAATGAATACCGTACAACAAATTAAAAGGTCAATCCCAATGTTAAAAATAATTAACTTATATAATCACTTTTCTTTCCTTTACTTTACTTTTATTGCTGGGAGCGCTGTACACAAAATTTTAGTATCACACTCATATTGTATCGCTACCTAATGACACCACTTTAACCCTCCAAGTGCTAAACGTCGCGATCGCGACGCATTTCGGCAACGCGTATAGCGCTATCGTCGCGATCGCGACGATTTTACAAGGGTTTACTACGATCGTCACAGATCCGTTGTTTATTGACGGATCGGCATATATTTTATATAGTATTGAAGAGAAAATATCATTCTATCTGAATACTTTTGGTTCAATACATATTTCAGTGGAAAATCAAAGTTGGCTAACTTGTTTGTCAACATCAGCTGTTTTTTGGTCGTCTGAAGTACAGCTGCTACATCGCAAATTGTTATGGTTATGTTATCTTTTTTTGCTAAGAACATATAAACATTATATATCACTGGAAAGGTAATAAAATTTGCAACATTTTGGCTATCTCAGATTTTTTTATTTGACTATCTAATTATGCCCTGAAATGGAAAAACCTGAAGACGAGGGTAACAAAAAAAAACTACCCCTTGATATCTAGAAATTTGGAAAAAAATAAATGGTAAGTAAGATCTAATGAATCATATTTTCTAATAGTAGACATTTTTCTGAACAAATTGATATGCAATATGATATACTTTTCATATAATTAATAACTATTATGCACATTTCCTTAAATGCTTGCGCGAAACTAAAAAAAATGGTCAGCACTTAAGGACTAATATACGTAGCACTTGGAGGGTTAAACAAATATTTCAATAGCTTGTTTGAATAAACTACTTATCTGTAAAATGCTCATGTTGTATCCAGTGTTAAGTTCAAGAAGTCAATCCACGCAAGGCTGTTGTCCAATCCTATGTACGACTTAAAAGAATTTCTGAAGCCAACTTGAGTCAAATAAGTTTTTAATAATAGGCTATTACCTGTAGGCCTATAAGTTCTAACTGTAATATTAGTTATTATCAGACTATTTTGTTTGTAATTGAGTGCTATTGCCTATAATGTGTTGAATGATCAATAAATATTGTCTGTTGTCTAATGTCTTAAAAAATTTCATTTATAAGCTAGGCTTAAATTATTAAGATACTATATTTAATTTAGAATATTTTGCAACTCTATGTGCATTATTTTAATAATTTATGTAAAACTCACCCGCTAACACAAGAGAGAAAGAACACAATTTTATAAAATTATGACCTTCATATTCGTTTTAACATTAGTTAATCAAAAAGATAACGTTATCAAAATTGGACACAAACAAGAAGAAAGAGAAGAGAGGGAGAAATAGTGATGAAAATGAAAACCAAAACACAAAACAGGATTTTTTAGGACTGAAAACAAGAAACTGAAGGGTGAAGGAAACTCTAAAGGCTGGATGCAGAACAACAGGAATTAGTGATGGCAAAATAAAATCGATTTTTCGGAAAAATCGATTTTTACCATTCGATACATCGATTTTTTTACATCGATTTTTTCAAGACGATATTTTTCTGAGATCGATTTTTCTCTTTCGATACATCGATATATCGAAAAATCGATTTTTCCAGAAATTTTGCCATCTAGTATTGGCAAAATAAAATCGATTTTTCGGAAAAATCGATTTCTACCATTCGATACATTGATTTTTTGACATCGATTTTTTCAAGACGATATTTTTCTGAGAACGATTTTTCTCTTTCGATACATCGATATATCGAAAAATCGATTTTTCCAGAAATTTTGCCATCACTAACAGGAATGGAATGTGCCACTCCTGTTAGCCATTGACTATGGATATCCATAGGCAAAGTAAAATCATTGACTTTACATCTTTAGTGTAAGGTCAATGGTCAAATTAAACGTAGCGACTAAAATAGAATTTTCTCATAGCGACTGCAAAGGTGCGGTATCGAAAGTAATATCATTGACTAGTATCTAAAGGCAATGGTAATATTCTAATATATATTTTTGCTACGTAATATTTAAATATTCCATTAGCGCAGACACATTTATGGAAAAATCTCGTTAGCGCCTACACTGGCATTGACGTTACATACCAAAGCAAATTACTATTACCATTGACTTTGTAAAGTCAATGATTCTCACTAGTATCGCTTTTGCGGACTGGGTCGGCCGGGGACGTCACGATTCCAGCTGACAATGTCTACATAGGCCTTATGGGAACAAGGTCTGTAAAGGAAGAAGCATAACTTCTTCCCAGGTCAGCCGAATAGCTTTTTTTGTGTTCCGGATATGAAGCTTCTAAACTAAAACAGAAGTCAAGTTACGTTATAATATTTACCATTACACAGATGATTAAAAAAGAGAATGAAGCAGTCTTGCCACGAATACAATATATATCGTAACGATACTTTATTACTCTATTTTACATTTTGGATTATTAGTTAATAACAAACCATTTGGTAATGACCAAATTAACAATAATTATAAATCTAGGTAAATTTAAAACCATAAATTCTTCCCTAGTTTGCTTTGTGTTGTAATTAAAGAGACCTTTTTGGAATAATAAGGCTTTAATCAACTAAAAATGTTACATAGTTGGAAAGGTAAACAAAGTATATGAATATAAACAAGAAGTAAATAACTACAACAGCTGATTACTTAAATCAGTATTTCATAACATTCTCCCCCTCAAAACTTAAATTACGTAATCAGCCAGGTAAGTTGGCGGTTGTCTTGATCTTTTTGGCCTTTCTTTAAAATCGTTTTCTTGAATGTCATTTTGTATAGTGACTTTTAGCTCTGGAGTGATGTTCGGCTCCAAAGAAACGTTCGACTCAGGAGTGACATTCGGCTCTGAAGTGACGTTTGGCTCACGAGTGTCATTCAACTCTGGAGGGACGTTCGGTTCTGGATTGAAGTTCGGTTCAGAAACATCTTTTAGCGTTTGTGAACGTGGTACGTTTTCATTGTCTAGTAGACTCGTATCCCCCCTACGTGATAGATGCTTGAGAGATACAGTTGACTGCCTTCCATCATTGTGTTTTACCAAGGCATAGTGCGGGTTGGCATCAATCAGCTCAACTTCTTCTACTAGCGGATCGAATTTTGATGTGCAAAAGTTTCTTTTTAAGAATATTGGTCCAGGCTCCATAAGCCAAGCTGGAAGCGAGGTGCCATTGATTGACCGCCGAGGATGCATAAAAAACCTGTCATGTGGTGTACTGTTGGTCGCAGTGCACAAGAGCGATCTTATGGAATGTAATGCATCATTGAGTACAACTTCCCATTGCTCTACCTTTAAGGATCTGGATTTCAAAGCCAACAAGATTGCTTTCCACAATGTGCCATTGAACCTTTCCACTTGGCCGTTTCCTGCTGGATTACATGGAGTAGTTTGACTAGTGGCTATCCCTCTTTCATGCAGGTAATCTCTAAGTTCTTTGGAAAGAAAAGATGTCCCTCTGTCAGAATGTATGTAGCTGGGCATTCCAAATATGGAAAACAGATTTTCCAAACAACGAACCACTGTGTTGGAGGATATATCACTGCAAGGGTATGCGAAAGGGAAGCGTGAATATTCATCGATTATAGTCAGCAGGTATCGATTTCTCGTGCAAGATGGCAACGACCCCTTAAAATCTACATTTAGCCGCTCAAAAGGCTTTGTTGCCTTGATTAGGTGAACATTTGTAGTCTTATAGAATCGAGGTTTAATTTCAGCGCAAATCGGGCATTTGTTTGTCATTGTTTTAACATCAATCTTCGTCTGCTAGTAGTGCAATGTAGTTAACTTACGTGAGTGCTCTGCAAAAAGTTCTTCTTTGAGTAGTTTATATCAAGAATTAGGCTCTGGATTGCATTGTGGTGAGAGACATAACCTCCATGCTCATTTTAACACATACAGCACTCTTTTTTATTTTTGATTTTTCGAGAATTTAATAGTAAATCAAACTGTGAAATACACATTTTCTTCGTGTTTGTGCTTGAAAGTTCTTGATTCAAGAAATCACTTCGTTCAGCTAAATTTATTTTTTTCCATTATCGCCAAAAATAATAACACACAGACACTGACAACCACGAACTACGAGTTTATCCTGTTGTCTACGCTGTCGTCTGTCTGGCGACAGTGCCGGGGCGTTCACCTGCCACAGCCATTTGAATTGCGTTCCCTTCTCCAAGTCTACACATAAAGAGTTACGATGTCTCCTTCGGATCGCAAATTTGTCTGTGCAATATGTATGAAGAGAGTGTTGGACTCTGATGAAAGCTTGAATTGTGATAGGGATTGTTCTAGGTGGTTCCACCGTGAATGTATCAAAATAACAAAAGTGGATTACACTAAGTTCAGCGCTAATAATTCACTTAAGTGGAGGTGTGGTCGTGTGAATTGCAATTTAATGCAAAGTGAGTCGATTTCTGACTTATCAAACAAAATGACGGATCTGTCCACAGCAGTCTCCAACTTGACTACAATGGTGGCTGGATTTTCCTCGAAATTCGATACAATTGATGAGGTGAAAAACTCTGTTGACTTGTTGAACAGTGAAGTTATGAAAATTTCCAACAAATTATCTGAGTTTGAACCACGTATATCCTCGGTTGAGACTAGAGTGGGCGCGCTTCAAGATGATCTTAATGCTCTCAAATCTAAGGTAGCTCAAACTAATAATCCTCCTAACATTAACTCTGATCCTGAGGCCGTGATATTGGAAATGAATGAACGGGCAAGGCGTGCTAGAAATATTATGATATTCAATCTCGAAGAATCTTCTAGTAGTGTTGTTGGGAACAGGATTAAACATGATCTGGACCTGGTTACTAATTTATGCAAGTCTATTCTGCCCGACTTCAAGTCTGATGGAACCAAAGTCTTCCGGGTAGGTATGAGGAAAGACCAAAAACACAGACCCCTGAAAGTTATTCTTGTGGATCAATCTGACGTTGCTAAGATAGTATCTGGATTCTCTGCTGACACAGCTGCCCATATCGATCAACGTTTTTCTTCAATTAAAGTCTCTAGAGACAGAACGCCCCGTGAAGCTGAATATTTGGAGTCTCTGAGATCTGAACTTGTAAACCGTAAAGATAATGGTGAAACTAATCTCACTATTAAATTCAGGAATGGTGTTCCCCAGATTGTTAAGAACTCAAAAAACTAGTAAGCTCCATAGATGCATCCCGCAAACTTCTCTGCTACTTTCAAAACACCAATGGACTGAGGAGCAAATTGACGGACCTCGCAATCAGCTTATCAACCTCTCCTTATGATATTATAGGTCTTGTTGAGACAAATCTCACTGCTGATGTAAAGGATGATGAACTTGGCTTTACTGGTTACAATATTTATAGGTGTGACAGATCACCTCTCACTAGTTCTAAGATTAGTGGAGGGGGCGTCCTGGTGGCGGTTCGAAACAACATTCCTTCAGATATTATGACTCCACCTACCAGTTGCGTCGAGGCCGTTTATCTGTCTTGTAAGTTTCCCTCAGCCAACTTGTTTATTGGATGCATCTACATACCTCCTAATCAACCCTCTGCAACGTATTCAAGCTTCTGTGATGCTGCTGAAGAGGCTCTCAACTCTGCCTGCAGTCCTGACAACATTCTTCTAATGGGGGACTTCAATTTGCCACTGGCCGTTTGGAATCCTGACCTCTATAACAGTGCTTCATTAGCTACCCGCAGTGTTATGGACTTAGCTGCAACATATAATCTCAACCAACTGAATATGGTGAAAAATCTCCGAGGAGTTACACTTGACCTAATATTCTCTTCGATCTCGGATGTCACTGTTGCTGCTGCTGTTGACCCTCTCTTGTCTGAAGACTCTCACCATCCCGCACTTGACATCACAATGAATTTTCAGATTCCCATGGATTCTCAACCTCGCTATGTATATGACTACCGAAAGTGTGATCTGGATTCTGTCCTTTACCACCTGCAAGCTCTAAATCTCCCTGTGCTCCAAAACTGTTCTGAAGCTGAAGCCTCTTTCGTCGCCTTTCATGAGCAACTTAGCCACATTGTTCGGACATTTTCCCCTGTCAAGAAAATCAGTGATCGTAAATTTCCAAACTGGTTCTCTAAAGAACTTATTGATCTTGTTATCAAGAAAAAGGCAGCACACAAGTGCTATAAAAGATCTGGCTGCCCTGAAGATCTTTTAAGATTCAAGAGGTTGAGGAGGATTTGCAAAGCTGCAGCCACAGTAGTGGGGTTTGGTTACTTTCAAAACGGAAGTCGTGCCAATTGCCAGCCGCTGCCGGCCAGCTGCCATCGGCCAGCTGCCAAATCAGTCGCTGCCGCCATATGCCATGCCATATAGCTTCAGGTGGGGAGAGGCTAAATCAAATGAAAGGGTGGAGAAGGGGTGAGGAGATGGTGTTAATTTTTGAAGTAGGAGTTAGTGTATAAAGGAGAGGGGATAATTGCTTCAAGGTCATATGGAGGGGGTTTTAAAAAAGACTGAACTTTAAGAGTTCAGTTTATCGGTGATCATCATACAGGTCAGTCGAAACCGACAAGGGATTGAAGAATAGCTTCTACATCATTTATTGTTGTAGAAGATACATCTGGAACTTGTACAGGGTTCTGAGGAGTTGTTGAAGTTGAATTTCTAGAAGGATTTTCCCTTGGATGAGTTGTTGATGATATTTCATGAACTTGAACATTTTCTTGGTTGGTTTCCATTATTATTGTAGTGTGAATTAGAGTGGAGATGTTGTTAGCTGAAGAGCATAGAAGATAATGAAGTAGGAATTATTGTCGGGGCCCTTATATAGGGAATGGTGGGGGTAAAATAAAAAAACTTGTTGAACACAGTCGATAGGTGTAACAAGTTCTAAGTTATTTAAGTGTAACATAGAACGTAAAATGTCGTAAATAACACTATCATCAACATTAACCTGAGAAGTTGTTGAACAGTATAATGGGTTAAAACTGTACTTCTTCCTAACTCTATTTAAATTAGTTTTACACTTTGAAATTGAAGGTTTAGAAGTACTTCGTAATATGTGTTGTGTTCGCAAAAGCTTTAATTTTAAACATTGTGCAGTCATTATAATCGATGTGTTAAGTTCAGAAGTTAAAAGAAGACTGAGATATAAAATGAAGTGTAAAAGAAATTGAAACAGAAAGCCAGAGTAGTAATTTTATAGGTTAGAATTTACAAAGGCTATTTCATGGATAATTCTAACCTCAAACCTAGTAAGTGAAGTAGTCATAACATAAAACTAACGAGAGATGATGACCGAGCGGATGCGAGGCAATGAATGTTTGTAGCGAAATAAACTACCCACCTTTATAGAGGCAATAACTCCAGCCAGATGGCGGCAGATGGCAAGCAAATGACTGGTTGACCGACTTTCACTCACTTGAGTAGTAAGAGAAGTAGGGTTCTGTGTCTATCCCTACTCCTTGGGGTCAATGACCGACCGGAAAGGTCAATGACCTCCCCCCCCCCCGAAAAAATGGAGCCCCCCCCCCCCCCGAAAAAATGGAGCCCCCCCCCTTCCCCTACTCTTTCCCCCACTCCTTCCCCCACTCTTCCAGGTCAATGGCCGGTCACCACCGGTTGTTGACTTTATGTGGTGAAACCAGACTAAATATGGCAGCTGCCATGGATAATTCTAACCTCAAACCTGCTGCGCATGCAACGAGTTCTCCGGATCGGAATAGTGACTATGCTATTGCGCATGCGCCTAGTCCTGTATTACTCACTTTAGCGCTACTGCACATGGATAATTCTAACCTCAAACCTTGGTTTTGCGTTGCTGTGCATATGCTGCTCCCCACTCCTTTGCCTTCCTTTTACACTGCTGCGAATTGGACTGGATTGAACACTGTACTGGAGTGAAACAACTTCCCCCACTCCTTGAAAACCCGAGGAGCGATAGGAGCTATATCTTTGCTTCAGTCGCCAACAAACTTTCATAGCGAAAGGTTGTTGGCGACTCAGGAAGAAGTTTCAAATATATAGTAGGCCTATATATATTTGAACTTCTTCTACTATGTTGCGTTTTTTAATGCAATGTGGTATGTGTGTGTGTGTTTAGTTGTAAGGTGTATTTAATTTAAGAAATAATTTGCGCATTGCGATGTTAGTTATAAGTTGGGTTTAGCATTAAGGTGTATTAATTTTTAAGAATAATGATGGTATTTAGCATTAAGGTGTATTAATTTTAAGAATAATGATGGTATTTGGTTGTGTTGAATTATTTGGTTTTTAATAATGATGTGTTGGTACTACTAATTTATGTTTGTTTTGTGCATTTGTTTTGCCTTACAGCTAGATGTTAGGGGGTAGATTAACTGTAAATTCAGAAGTTCAGTTGAACTTCATTTAAAATGGGTGGGACATCCGCAAGTCGGACTTTTTTTGCATTTTGTTTAGGAATATGATGGGTGGGGTTAGTTTGGGTGGGGTTAGAGTTGCGTTTCTGCATTAGGTGTTCCAGTTTCCCTTGGAATTCATGGTTACGGTAGACCCGGACCGGACCGTTACGGTAGACCCGGACGGTCCAAACAAAATTGCGTCGATGTCCCTTGCAGAACGTAACTAGTGGGTTGGGAGTGGGAACCGTTAGGCAAACAGGGTGGTGGGAACAGTATTACTGTTCCCATCACCTTGGATCATTATAAATTTTGAATGACCTTGACCCACTTTTGGAAGGGTCAATGACCCCCCCCCCTGAAAAAGTGGAGCCCCCCCCCCCTGAAAAAGTGGAGCCCCCCCCCCCCCCCCGAAAAATGGAGCCCCCCCCCCCTTTCCCCCACCACTCCTTCCCCCACCAGTCCTTCCCCCACCTCCCGGGCCAATGACCGGTCATGGCCGGCTGCTAACCCCTCTCATTTGCATACCGTTATAAAAGACGCGTTGGCCGGGGCTAGTGTTTCATTCCGATTCCAGACGTTAGGCTGTGAACTTGGAGTTATAACGATGTCTTCTGTGCCTACTACTACTTCTACTACTTCTACCACTTCAACTTTTACTTCGACTTCGACTTCGACTTCGATTTCTACGGCTGTTACTGCATCAAACAAAACTCTTCGCTTGAAAAACTGTCCGGATTGGTATAAGAAGAAGCTTTCATCTGAACCTTCAACTTCTGGAGCTATTCTTCTGCCAACCAACTCTTCTAGACTTCGCAGTATTTTTTCACCACCTTCACCTTCGCCTTCAAACGACTCCGCACCACCATCAACTATGATGCCGCCACCGCAGAAGCCAGTTCCCCGTCTTAATACTCCTTCCATTGAAACTATTGTTCATCACCTTAGTACACCCATTATCCCACTATCACCATTGCCTCCTACCCCACCACTTGCTACAGTTGAAGACCATACCTATCACAAAACTAATTCCTCTAAACCAGTTCCTAAACCTGCCCCTAAACCTGCCCCTAAACCTGCTCCTAAACCTGCTCCTTCAGAGCAATTTCGATCATTACAAGAAGAGCGTCGTAGGGCATTTAGCCGTCCCACTACTTGCCCTGAAATGCTTATTAAGGGAATTAAGAAAGGATCAGCTTGTGGGAGGAAATGTGTTAAAAATGAAAGTTTTTGCCGTGTACATATCGTGAAACATATTTCTGAACCACAACTGACAGAAACCCCCACCGTTGAAGACAATCCTAAAATAATATCCGTCAGAGGAGAGAGGCTTAAGAAAGGTTTGAAATATTTTTTTCTAAGTGTTGTTGACCACCAACACATTTTGGCAAAATGTAACGGCTTAAAATATAAAATTAGAGTTTGTGAGAATTTGTGTAAAGAGAAGAGATTTAACACTTTAGATTCTCAAGACTTTCTCCTCAGGGATAAAAAGGATCGTATTACAAGGTGGGGGCGTAAACAGTAAATTCACTTAGTTTTTTCCAAATTGTTGCTAAAAAAATAATGGGGGAGAAACACAACGCGTTATAGCGTTGTGTTTCTCCCCCATTATTTTTTAACACTCTAAGTCTCGTGACCTACTTTCATGTGAGTAGTGAGTAAAGGATGGTTCTGTGTTTGTCTGCATTCCTTCGGGTCAATGACCGGACCTGAAAGGTCAATGACCCCCCCCCCACCCCCCCCCCCGAAAAAATGGAGCCCCCCCCCCCCGAAAAAATGGAGCCCCCCCCCCTTTCCCCCACCACTCCTTCCCCCACCATTCTTTCCCCTACCACTCCTCTGGGTGAATGGCCGGTCATGACCGGTTGTCTACCTACATCTAACCGTTATACTAGCTACTCCAGAGTCTTCATTCCAATCCGTGAGACCACTGCTGCAACATGCCTACTCTATTAGAATTATGTTTGCGACAGATAGTTTCAAATATAGTGTTGGCGGAACTTGCATTTGAAGATGGAAACCTTCCACTAACACTACGTCAAGAAGTGTATTCTTTTTATAGGGAAAATTTTGGACTTTTTCATTATCTTCAGTATAAATTTATGGATGGAACAAATATGTGTCCAGAATGTGGTTCGGCTGCAATAGGAAATGGATTATTGGATTTTACAATAGATGGTGGAATTTATGAATACAAATGTTACTTGTCATACAAGTTTATCATCCCAGAAGAAGAAAAATGTGATATTTGTGCAATTAATTTGTACAAGTTTACACAAGCCAATCCTGCTGAAATCCATTTGGAAAACAACATTGAAGTCCCTTATTTTTTTATGCCTTAAGCTCCATAGCAGTCCACCAAACCCAGCCAAACGGCCCTTTTCAGGGCCACCTAAGACTTAAATTTAGGGATGTAAGCTATTTAGCTTACATGCGACTTAGCAGAAATAAGTTCTGGTACATGGCTAGTTTGATCTGTGTAGTAGTAAGCAAAGGAGGGTTCTGTGTCCATCCCCACTCCTTAGGGTGAATGACCGGACCTGAAAGGTCAATGACCCCCCCCCCCCCCCCCGAAAAAATGGAGCCCCCCCCCCTCCCCCCCCCCGAAAAAATGGAGCCCCCCCCCTCTCCCCCACTCCTTCCCCCACTCCTTCCCCCACCTCCCGGGCCAATGACCGGTCATGGCCGGCTGCTAACCCCTCTCATTTGCATACCGTTATAAAAGACGCGCCGGCTATGGCTAGTGTTTCATTCTGGTTTCTTCCACCACTCTCGTTGCTTCGCCGCTCTTGTTGCTTTGTTCCTGCCAGTTTTAATATCTTTATTTTTAAAATGCTTCCTTACTTTAATGAAAATTTTAATCCTTCAGAAAATGCAGATGTTTTTCAACCACCTGAAGATGGTTTCCAACATCATGAAGAAGATGCTTTCCAAGAACATGAAGAAGATGTGATAGAAGACATGGATAATAGCAGTGAAGATGAAAGTGAAGATGACAGTGAAGATGAAATTGAAATTAATGAACAATTCAAAGTATATTTTATAGAAACACAATTTCCTTTTGATGTAGTTGAAAGATTTATTTTTGAAGCACATAGATGGCTAAATTTAGGATTTAACATTATAATTGGTTCACCTATTGTCTACAATAACAGTAACTTCTTCCTTGTAACTCCAAATGATCGAGAACAAATTCTTACTTGGCAGGACGATGTGATGAGATCATATGAACTGAACATTGGTGTTGGGTACTTTGTTGCAAGAGTGGCTTAATAACCACATTACCCTTCCCCCACCTCCACCCTATCCCTTCCCAATCCTTATTCCTTCCCCCTCCCCATATTTAAAATTTATAAAAGTGGGGCTATGAACCTTCAGGTTTCTAGTCTGTACTCGCACTTTGTGCCGTGAAGTACATGTCTTGTATTTTTTTCTCCACCTTTTAAAATATTATTTATTTGAAAAAATGCCTCCTAATGTGAATTACCATTTTAATTCTTCCGAAATTTCCGATGTTTTTGTACAACCTGAAGACATTTTAAATAATGATAGTGAGAGTGAGAGTGAAGAAGATGATGATTATAGTGTTGAACTTAGTGAAGAACGTAAAGTTATAGCAATTGATCCACAATTTCCATTTGATACAATAGAAAACTTTTTGGTTGAAGCTAATAAATGGTTAAATTTAGGATGTTATATACGAATTGACTCTTTTATATTGTATGGTGATAGTCATTATTTCCTTGTCACACCAAATGACAGAGACCGCATGTTGCAGTGGGCACAATCTATGATGGAGTGCTATGAACAAGGTGTGGACACTGGTGGCTATTTTCTTGCACAAGTAGTGTAATAACAAAATTACTTTTCCCCCCACCCTATACCCTATCCCTTCCCAATCCTTATTCCTTCCCCCTCCCCATTTTTAAAATTGATGAAAAGGCAGGCTATGAACCTCCAAGTTTCTAGTCTGTACCCACACCTTGTAGCATCAAGATGCTTACCAGAATTGATGGTTTTATAGCCAATGATATTAATATATGGAGTTTAATAACAAACTTACGGATAAAAATTGAAGAAAAAATTATGGGAAACAATGAGCTAGGAGTTATTGTTTTTGTTTCATTAGTAGAACATTTTGAAATTTTGTATAGTATAAAAGTAACAATTAACAATATTAATGAACTATTTCCTTGGACAATATTTATTCGCAATAAAATTGAAGAGCAGAAAATTATAGTAGATGTGACAGCAATGAAATATAACCTAGATAGAGAAGAATAGATACTAACCCCCTTCCTATTCCTTTGTTTTGCAAAAATAGTGGGGGTAGGAGTATATATAAGACTAAGTAAGCGATACATAGTTTGTTATTTGAAGTAAAAGAAGTAGTAAAGAAACATGTTGTCTAGAGATACTCCATTTATTAATTATTCTCAAGTTAAAGATGTTTTTGAAAGCACAAATGAAATACAGGAAGAAAACATAGAGGAAACTTATGACGAAACTGATAATGATTCTATGATGGAAGAGGAAGAAATGGTACAGATTGAACAAGAACTATTTGAAGAAATGATAAATGATAGTGATGAAGATATAATTAAGGAAGCTATTGAAATATTTATATTGGATTCATCATTGGAATCACCCATATCACCTTTACTGTCTTCTGAATCTGAATCTGAATTGGACTAAGGTACCCCCACTATTTTGAAGAAGTAGTGGAGGGAAAATATCCCCACCACAAGTTAAAAGTTGGTGGGGGAATGTTTATAAATGTGTTAAATATTTGTGCAGGAGATCAGTCTTAAAGAGACTAGTGACCGAAGATGTTTCGTAAAATACCTTTTGATCCTTCATACTACAATCTGTTTGATATACATCGTTTTCCAGACATTGAGGAGAAATTGTACAAGAAATTTTGTTCTCTACTGGATAAACCACAAAAACTACCACCTAATACTTTTACCTACAAGCTACCTATCATGGACAAGGACGATGTAAGCAAAATACCATTGGTTCAAGTCAAATTTTTGGAAGAAAAAATTCTTGTTTGTGTCAGGGAAGTATTTCACAATGATTATTCAAAAAAATTGGCTTTCAACTTTATTCAAGAACATGCGGGATCTGAAAGAGAACAGTATCCCGAACCATATTACAAATATCTTTTCGAGAATGGAGCGAGTGTAACTGTAGAAATAACCATTACATTAGTATAACTCTCCCCACCACTGACGTCTCCCCACCATTGGCATCTCCCCACTACTGACTTAAATTTGGTGGGGGAATGTGGATAAATGTGTTGACTATCTGTGTAGAAGCTTACTCTTCGAGAAATTGTTGATCAAAATGTTTCATCATGTACCTTGTGATCCGACTTCTTCCTTCAGGGAAAAACAAAGATTAAAACGACTAGAAAAAGAAAGACAAGACCGAGAAGATATGAAGATGGAATTTAATAGACTACAATTTCAAATACCAGGAATTGAACTTGGAGCACCAAGATTGAAAACTCTCCACTGGGCTGGAAGTTATATCAAATTTTTGAAAGTACAAGTTGAAGCAAGAGATCTAAAATTGAAAACATTAGAAATGGAAAATCGAGAATTGAAGAAATTAATATCACACATGTCTGGTAATACAACTGTTCAAGAAGGTGAAGAAGAAGGAAAAGAAATTTTAGGAATCTAAATTATCAGCACCCCTTTTAGAGAATAGGGAATAGATCACTTTGTGGTAATGTAATAACATGCCGCTTAGTGATCTATTCCCAGTTCTCGCTTAATATCCGATGACCTTGACCTACATAAAAGTGGTGGGGGTAAGAGCATATAAAGAGATAGTTATGGATATAACTTTCAGTACAAGTCTAACACTATGGACAGCTTGTTAGTTTTGTGTTTACAACAAATTATCAATAATGGGTTTCTTTACCGTTATATAATAACATCAAATAAATGTGAAATACCTCAACCAATTCGTGAAATGGTCATGAAATTTAAGAAGGACAATAGTGGATTTGGTATTTATCTTGCTTTTATTTTTGAAGATGGAACAAAAATGTGTCATGATTGTGGAAAAGCATCTGTTTTAGACTTTGAACAATTTGAAGATGATGGAGGTAAATTAGTTCACCTTGTAAAAGGCCAAGTGATGAAATTTGAAACAGTCAAGAAAAAATGTAACATTTGTGCACAAAACTTGTTTGAATTTATTAAGTATAGTGCATTAAAATCATGATATCCCTTCTACATATGAAGAAGGTGGGGAAGAAAAAAAAGTGGGGATTATAAAGTGGTGGGAGAACTTGTATAAATGTAGGCTGTTTGAAGAGACTTTTAATATTGTTGCAGCATTTGTTGAAACAACATGCAGTTCGAAATTTGCCATTTTAAAATTAAATATGAAGATTGGAGCTCTGTTGCAGGATTTGTCAAGTCTAAAGAAGAAAATCAAAAGTTGCTAAATGTACATTGCTATATTCACAATGAAGAAAGTCATGACAAAATAATGGCATATTTAAACACACCTAATGTAACATCAGAAAGCTCTGCATTTATAAAATATTTAAAAGAAGAAGATTTGGATGTGACCCTAGAAGTTTGGTATCTAATTTAAATTATTGTGGTGGGGGAAATGTAGAAGTTATTGGTGGGGGAAATGAGATAAAACCAGCAAAATTGTAAAACAGAATTCACTCTATACAACGATGGAGCATCCTTCCACAACACCTGTATTGGCATCTGTGGATTGGCATCAAAATTATCAACTAAATACTTCAAGTTCAAATTGTTATGAAAATCATCAGCCTAGCACTTCAAATTCAAATTGGTATGAAAATCAGCTGCCTAGTACTTCAAGTTCAATTTGGTATGAAAATCAGCAACCGGCCACTTCAAGTATAAATTGTTATGGAAATCAGCAAACTATTACTTCAACACAAAATTTCTATGAAAATCAACAGCCGACAACATCAACTAATTTTTGTACATCAGTATTTAAAGTATCAAAACCCCATTTGGAGTGTAATAAGTTAATATCAGCTCAATCAGGAAGAATCAGGAAAAACACATACATGAGAGAAAGGTGCAAGAGAGACAGGATAGAATTTACAAAATTACAGTTAACAGTTCCCTCTATTAAAGTGGGATGTACTAGAATACAAACTTTGCAAGCAACCAATGCATATTTGTTGGAATTGTTAGAAAAAATTGAAAAGTTGGAGAAGAAGAATGAACATTGTAAGAAGTAAACACTCATTCCCCCCAAGAAAAACAAAAAAAAAATAATAAAATAGTAAAATGAAAAAAAAGTAGATGTAGAATAGAGAGCGAGGAATAGATCACTTTGTGGTAATGGACTAACATGCCACTTAGTGCTCTATTCCTCGTTCTCGCGTTATATTGGATGACCTTGACCTACATTAGTAGGGTGGGGGAAATTGAAAATGGTGGGGGAAAGTGTATAAAGGAGAAGCCTACTGTAGAGGAATCACTCTGAAAGTAAACTTGTCAGAAGTATGGACTTGACCACAAGCAAAGGAGAAGATAGAAAACAAAGATTTCGAGAAATGGCTAAAGTAAGAGAGTCAAGAATAAGGTTGAGATTTTACAAACTACAGAGATTGATTCCTGGTGTTAAGTTAGGAGAAATAAGATCAAGAACGGTAGACATGGCGGCTGATTACATCAGTTACTTACAATCGGAATTAATGATAAAGGAAGCAAGAATAGAAGAGCTGGAGCACAAGATAAAACAACATATTGAAACATCGTACAATGAACCTATAAATTGTGTAATAAAAGAAGAAGATGTAAAAGACTTAAATTAAACAAAAAAATGAATTTGGACTTTGGTTATTGATTGGACACTTCTTAGAGAATGGGGAATAGATCACTTTGTAGTAATGAATCATCATGCTGCTTAGTGATCTATTCCCAGTTCTCGCTTAATCAAAAATGACCTTGACATACTTAGCAAAATATCATATAAGCCGGATCAAAAACAGTTATTCCTCATTTACTGGAAATGGCTCCTGTAGACAACACCGATTATCCAAGGAAATCTATGATTGAAATATTGTATAAAATTCAATTAGAGGATTTAAATATGGAAGAAGATGAAAATAATAGCGAAACTTCAGAAGTAGAAACTATAAATGATATGGATGTGGATGTAACAACATCAGAAGAAGAAAATGCCAATGATGTGGAGAATGAAAATTTGGATATGGATGTAGTAATATCAGAGTCTTCGTCATCATTTGAATATGAAGAAATACATATTGAAACTCCAATTCATATAGAGAATATTAATGAAGAATCTGTTAGTAGAAGATTAATATTTTGTCCAAGACGTTTGTTTTCTTCTGAAAGTGAAGAAGAAGAAGATGAAATAGTAGTGGGGGAACTATTATAAAAGAAGGAAAGGGAGAGCTCATTTCATTTATTGGCGAAATTTTGAAGAGTGAACACCACCAAACATGTATCATTGCGATAAATGTTTGGAATCGTTTAATGATGATATTCTGTTAGAAATACATAAGGAACTAATTCACAACAACATAGAAGAACAAGAAGAACAAGAAGAACAAAATGAAATAACAGCAAGACCTACAACAACTTTACCAAATTTACAAGTATCAGCTTTACCCGGAAAGGTAGTAATGCATCATAAGATTCAAAATGAAGATTTAAACTTAGAAGAATTTATTAGAGAAGCAAAACCAATCATCAGTAGAACTTTAAAAGAAGAATTAAAAAGATTGAATTTTCTCAAATTTGGATTACTACTAGAAGCTATGTTTATAAATGTACAAGAAGAATTATCACCAAGAGGATTTATAACTAAAAATCAAACTATCATAGGAAGTTCAGACATTGATTCAATAGTTGAAAAATGTATAGAAGAAATATTAACTAAAATTCAGGAACATGAAGGACGAGGATCAGGGTGGAGTCTTATAAGTATTGAAGGATTAAATATAAGAGTTCATAAACATGGATATGGACTAATGGGATCTAGTTATATTCGTTTACCAAAAATAATTGAAGATACAAGATCATGTGTTAATGTGAAAAATCAAGATAACGAATGTTTTAGATATGCGATGACATGTAAATTTGTACCAAATCATTGTAATGAACCAAACCAGCACTATGAAAATCAAAGATATAGATATAACTTTCAAGGAATTAGTTATCCTGTATCACTAAAAGATATATCAAAATTTGAGAAGAAAAATCCCGGCACATCTATTAATGTTTTTGGATTAGATAGTTCAAATAAAGTTTATCCTTTACGTATTGCTAAAGAAGAACTAGCAGATCATACAGATTTACTACTACTAACACAAGGAGATGTATCTCATTATGTGTATATAAAGAAATTTGACTCTCTTGTTAATAAACAACTTTCAAAAAATCGAAACAAAAAGCTGATCTGCAAAAGATGTTTTAATTTCCAACGAGAAGGAAGACAAGGAATGGAATGGTTACAAGAGCACAAAAGATTATGTAACAATAATTATGAAGCAAAAATTATTTTACCTTCAGAAAGCAGAGCATTTATTACATTTCAAAAAGTTCATCATCAATATCGTATCCCTATAGTTGTATATGCTGATTTTGAATCAACACTAATTCCTATAGAAGATGAAAATTGTGAAGCTAGAAAAAGTGTCAAATATCAAATGCATAAACCAAATAGTTTTTGTTTAATGGTTAAATCAACATTATCAGAAGAACATTTAAACCAATATGGATTAACTTCAGAACCTCTAGTATATCGTGGTGAAAATGTGGAAACAATATTTCTTGACCATTTATATTTAATAGCTGAAAATGTACAAAGATTATATACAAATATTATACCAATGAAACCGATGGAGGAAGAAGAGGAAATTCAACATGAAAATGCAACTCATTGTTTCTTATGTAAAAATGAATTTACCATTGACAATTATAAAGTTAAAGATCATGACCACCTTACAGGTTATTACAGGGGTGCTGCTTGTAATAAATGTAATTTGAGCTATCGTTTACCACTATTTATTCCTGTGGTTCTCCATAACCTCAGTGGGTATGATGCTCATTTTATAATACCTGAATTAGGAAGAGACGATGGTTCGATAGATGTATTGGCTGAAACTTCAGAAAAATTTATAAGTTTTTCTAAAACAGTTGGAAATGTCAAATTAAGATTTTTAGACTCCTACCGATTTATGCCGTCGAGTTTGTCTAAACTTTCTGAAAATTTAAGGAAACAAGATTTTATTGAAACAAAAAAGATTGTAAGTAACGACAAACTGGATCTCGTACTTCGGAAAGGTGTTTTCCCATATGATTATATAGACAGTTTAGAAAAGTTTAATGAAACATCACTTCCGCCAAAAGAAGAATTTAAAAGTAAACTATACGACATGGACATATCTCAAGAGGATTATGATCATGCATGTAAAGTATGGAATGAATTAGGATTTACAACATTAGGAGAATATTCAGATTTTTATGTTAAATTAGATGTAACTTTATTATGTGATATAATGGAAGAATTTAGAAATACATGTTTTGCAGCATATGGATTGGACCCTCTTCATTCATACACTTCACCTGGACTAGCATGGCAAGCCATGTTGAAAGAAACAAATTGTAAATTACAACTTCTTACTGATATAGATATGGTTTTAATGTTAGAATCAGGAGTTCGAGGGGGATTGACACAAAGTGTAACCAGACATGTTAAGGCTAATAATAAGTATCTGCCCGATTATGATGCATCAAAACCAACAACATTTCTAGGTTATTTCGATGCAAATAACTTATACGGATGGGCAATGTCAAATCCCCTTCCATATGATAATTTTAAATGGATAGATCCAGAATCAATTGGAAACATAATGGATATACCAAAGCATGGTGAAACTGGTTACATTTTTGACGTCGATTTTGAATATCCTGAACATCTTCATGATCATCATTACGATTTACCACTTCTTCCAAAGACTGAAATTTCCCCTACTGGAAGATGGCCAAAATTATTAATGACTTTAAACAATAAGTCTAGGTATGTTGGACATTATTGGATGATACAACAGGCTTTAAACTTGGGATTAGAAATTACAAAAATTAATCGAATACTACAATTCTCTCAATCTTGTTGGCTGAAACCGTACATCGACAACAACACAAGAAGAAGAGCTGCTGCTACATCAAGTTTTCAAAAAGATTTTTTCAAACTGATGAACAATGCAATATTTGGCAAAACTTTAGAAAACAAAAGGAAACATAAGAATATCAAATTAGTAACTGATCCAGTAAAATTACAGAAACTAGTGCAACAACCAAACTTTGGTTCATCGGTAATTATAAATGAAAATCTTGTCGTCATTTCTATGAACAAAAAATCAGTTGTATTGGATCGTCCTTTATATCTTGGAATGTCAATATTGGATATTTCTAAAACACACATGTACGAGTTTCATTATAAGAAGATGGTTAATTATTATGGAAGAGATAACATTGGTATTGTATATATGGATACGGATGCACTTATTTACTGGATTAAAACAAATGACATGTATGAGGATTTACGGACCTTTGTATATAAAGATGATTTTGATTTTTCCGATTATCCTAAGGACCATCCAAATTACGACTATGACAAAAACAAAAAAGTATTGGGAAAATTTAAAGATGAAACAAATGGTGTGCCGATGATGGAAATTGTAGCATTAATGTCTAAACTCTATTCATTTCAACTGTACATAAATGAAAGGAATGAATATCAAGTCACAAAAAAAGCTAAAGGAATAAAGACATCTTTCCTAAAGAAGAACGTACAGTTTCAACATTATAAAAGATGTTTGTTTGAAAATGTTGAAACAACTGCAACATTTAACACTATTAGAAGTTATAACCACCAACTTTTTAGTGTCAAACAAACAAAGTGGGCATTAAGCTACAAAGATGACAAGCGACATATTTTAGAAGATAAAATTAATACTCTACCATTTGGCCACTATTCCTTAAACCCTATCGACCAGTAAACCTATTCTTCGTCCTTTACCTTCTTCCTTTTTCCTTTCCGTAAAAAAGAGGGGACATGGCAAGCTCAATGCCATGTTCCCTCTTTTTTACACTAATATTAAATGACCTTGACCTATATTTCAACTATATATAAGACAATAAACCATTGTATGGATCAGTATTTCTACAAACAGTGTGCAAGCAACACTTTAAGATGGAAAGTGTAAAGGATAAGATTGTAAATGAACTACATAAACCAGCAAGAAGAAGATTTCCAAGAAGAAGTACAATCATTAAAGGAATGAATGATCTTTACCAAGCTGATCTTATTGAAATGATACCACACAGTAAATTAAACAAAGGATTTAAATATATTTTAACAATTATAGACTGTTTTACTAAAATAGCTGATGCTTTACCCTTGAAGGACAAGACTGGTAAAAGTGTTACCAAAGCTATGGAGACAACAATACAAAGAAATAAATTTAAAATTAAACATTTACAAACGGATGATGGAAAAGAATATTTTAATAAAGATTTTGGAGCTTTAATGAAAAAATATAAAATAAATCATTATTCTACAAATTCTGAAGTTAAAGCTTCAATAATTGAAAGATTTAATAGAACATTAAAAGGAGCTATGTATAAACAATTTTCAAAACGAGGATCATATGTGTGGTATGACATATTACCACAACTTATAAAAGAGTATAACAACAAATATCATCGCACCATTGGAATGAAACCTATCCAAGTAAACAGTGCTAATGCTAAAATTGTATTACAACGCATCAAAAATAATACAACACCAAAAATAGAAAAGTTACAACCAAAAAAGTTTAAGGTTAATGATAAAGTTCGTATAAGCAAATACAAAGGTGTATTTAGTAAAAGATATCTGCCAAATTGGACTAATGAAGTATTTACAATTTATAAAGTGCAACCAACTATACCTGAAACTTACATTTTAAAGGATAATAAGGGTGAATTACTTCAAGGTGGATTCTATGGACATGAGTTGTTAAAATCAACAGTTGGTGATGTATATCTTGTTGAAAAGGTTTTACAAAGGAAAAAGGATATGGTTAAAGTTAGGTGGTTAGGATTTGATAAAAGTGAAGACTCTTGGATTCCTTCAAAAGACTTGGTATAGTTATTAAATAGCTCATTATGTGTTTAACCTTTAAACAAGATGGAGATTGTACAACAAAAAGATCGATTTAATATTAATAATATTGATGAATTGACAGTTGACAATAATAAGTTAAATCATGGTAAACATGGTGAATTACTACCAAATACTATAAGATGTTTAATAACTGGTCCTTCAAATTGTGGAAAAACTAATGTTGTCTTTAACCTTATAACTAATCCTAAAGGTTTACGCTTTAACAATATATATATTTTTTCAAAATCATTGCAACAACCAAAATATCAATTATTAGATAAAATACTTGCAAGTGTACCTGAAGTGAATTTCTACAAGTTTAATGCTAGTGAAACAATAATGCAACCAGGTGAAGCAAAACCATTTTCCATTTTTATATTTGACGATGTTTCTTGTGAAAATCATGATACTATAAGAAATTATTTTGCTATGGGAAGACATAATAATATTGATAGCATTTATATTGGTCAAACATACAGTAAAATTCCAAAACAACTTATAAGAGACAATGCAAATATGTTAATCATCTTTAAGCAAGATGAGACAAATTTAAAGCATATATATAATGATCATGTTAATGCGGATATGCCATTTGATAAATTTAAAGAAATGTGTGGTAAAGCATGGAATGAAAAATATGGATTTCTCGTTATTATGAAAGAAGAAGATATTAAAAATGGTAGATATCGTATAGGATTGGATAAATTTGTATTAATACGTTGAACTACCTATGCTACATCTAGTAACACTTTGAACTTCACAGTGTAAACATGGTGAATCAAGAAAAACTATTAAAAGAAATAAAATCACTCAGTGATTCTATTAGGATAAAGAATCGTGCATTAAGGATGGGTTTAAGTGAAAGAGAAGAATTTTTAGAGAATACATTTAAACCTATCACGGAACCTTTAAAACAGATATCAGAAACTATTGGTAAACCTCGTTATGAAGGAGATGTTTTACTACCAGTTTCTAAACAAGAAGTACAAGCATTAAAAAAAGAAGATGATGATGATGATTCATATACAAGTGCTAGTGAACAAGAAGAAACAAAAAATGAAGAAGAATCAATTGTTGAAAAGGAAGAACAGCCAATACCTGAAGCAGAACAATCTATTCCAAATTTAACTCAATTGAGTAGTGATATATTACAACATGGACCTCTTGGACGAAAATATATAATGAAAATGCTACATGACATGAAATCAAATCCAAATTTAAGTAAATCACATGTATATGGAGCAAGAATTGATGGAAATGAATTGAAAATTGGTAACTCTAAGCTTGAAGTAACTCAAGACGATTATATCATTATTGGTGACCATAAATATAAAGGAACAAAAGGATTATACGAATTAATTTTTAAAAATATACCAATAAAATATTCAGCAAAAGATTTAAATACTTTTAAAGAAATTTTACAAAATACTAACGCTCATAAAAGAAACTACTCAAAGGATGGAATGATTAATCGTTCACGTGCAACAAAATATAGTATTGTTATAAAAAAATTGTTTCCTCCACGAAAATTACCAACATTACGTACCACACCGGCTGTGAGACAACCTTTAAAAAGAAAATCTTTATCACTTATGGATTTATCACTTCTTGAACAACATGGTAAAAAGAGTAAAGGAGATACTTCAACATCTGGTAAAGGATTAATGAAAAATCTATACAATACAAATGTTATCTATTACAACGACATCAATAAATTAGTTGACAGAATGAGACTATTGCATGAAGCTATGGAAGCCGGTCATACTGGTTTAAATAATGAATGGGTGGCTTTAGTTGATGAACTTAAAAATCGTGGTATAATTGTATAATTGTCCGCAAATATAAAGAAGTTACAAGTATAAGATGTATCAGTTCTAACATGAGCGTCGACAAGTTCGGACGCTACTCCGCATTAGGAGTGCAAGTTGGAGAAGACAGAAAAAGAAGCGGATTACCACAAACACCTGAAGGTGACTATAACATAAGTAATAAACGTTTAAAATTAGTTAAAGATCCAGAAGAAGATACTGATGGAGCAAATTTAAAGACAGTAAAAGAAGCTACTTCAACATCATTGAAATTACATAAGAATACTTATGATGTTGAATCACATAGATTAATTAATGTTGGTAAACCAACTGAAGGTTCTGATGCAATTACTAAAGAGTACTTATCATCTGAACTTTCAAATACTTTAAAATTGCAATGGGGTAACAACTTAAAAGATGGACAAACATATGATGCTGGAAATTATAGAATAACCAACGTGGGAAATCCCAAAAATGATAAAGATTCAGTTAATAAAGAATATTTACATTCTATAATACCGGAAAAAACTGAACATGGATATTCTTTTTATAAATTTATTATAAATGACATTGGATACCCAAAGGAAGACGGTGATGCTGTAAACCTAAAATACATCAAGGACAACTGTATTTTACAAGATGTTAATGAAATCGATTGTCATGGTAAAACATTGACAAATGTAAAGTTTGGTTCTCAACCAAAAGATGCTGTTACTATAGAACAATTATCTAAAGAATTAAAAAAGGAAACATCCAATTTTGTAAAACATGAAGATGCCGTGTTAAAGCGGGGAGATAAATTTATACATGGAAATGAAAAGTTTGATTTAATGCAAGGAAATAATGATGAATGGGATGCAGGACGTAAAACAATAACAAATGGAAGATTTGGTATAAAAGATACAGATGTACCTCTAATGGTGCAAACATTAATTGCTACTGGTGGTACATTAGGTACATACAATGGTCGTAATAGAAGAATAAAAGATATTTATCCTGGTTACGAAGCAAATGATTGTGTTACAATGAAACAAACAATAACTTGGGATAAACACTTTGGGACCAAATATGATGCAAAGATGAAGAAAATAATTAATATTTTACCAGGCGAAGATTCAAATGATGCTGCTACTATTGGACAAGTCATAAAAACATCAAAAAGTGATTCAACAGCTTACACATGTAATGATAAACGTATTATGCAATTACATGATCCTCAACATCCAAAAGATGCTGTAAATTTAGATTGTTTAATAAGAATAGTGGGCAATTTACTTATTGATACCCATAATCATATAGCTAGTACAACGAGTCATGTGATAATTCAACCCGATGAACGGGAAGCTTGGATTAAAAATAGAATTATAAATCAATATATAATTAATTTGAATAACTAAGTGTTTAAATATAAAAAATTATACATAACTTATTCATTTATGTAATGTATCTTGTGGAGTAAACACACCAGTTTATATAAGACTACATAATGAAGGCCGTATCACTCAGTCATCATCAAGACAGCAACAAGAGAGGACGTGGTATAACTTCAACTGCGTTATCCCTGCTTAGACGGATACCTATTGGTGCTGTTGTAAATCGAGCAATAGACGCTTTACCATACGAATTACATATTCCTGGAGGTTATCAATATTGTGGACCTGGAACTAAGTTGGCAAAACGTTTAGCAAGAGGAGATCCTGGAATTAATAAATTAGATTAAGCTTGCAAACAACACGATATAGCATATTCAAAGTTTAAAGATTCAACAAATAGATCAATAGCAGATAAAATTCTAGCAGAAAAAGCTTGGCAAAGAGTAAAATCAAGTGACGCAAGTATTGCAGAAAAAGCAGCGGCTTGGGCAGTAACAACAGCCATGAAGACAAAAGCTAAGTTTGGTGGTGGAAGACGACGTCGCAGAGGAAGACCTGCAAAAAGAAGAGCTCCCAAAAAAGGTGGAAATATTAGAAAGAGACGTCGTAGAACTCGTAAAGCAAAAGTAAAAAAGGCTTCTGTTTGGTCAATGGTAAAAAACGGAGCAGGTTTATACCTAAGACCGTACCGTGTGTACTAAATAAAAAAAATCAATTGATAATTCCAAATAAAGCCTTAACTAATCATCAGTTAAATGATTATGTAAAATGTTTGAAAATACCATTCTTTCGAGGAGTTTTTATGAAAGATGCATTACCAACTAAAATATGGAAAAATGAAACTGGAATAGTAAATTTGGATTCCACCTATGGTCCAGGCACTCATTGGGTATGCTATAAAAAGCTCGGACAAACCGTTTACTACTTTGACAGTTTTGGCAATCTACCACCGCCTAAAGAACTTCAACATTATTTTCAAAACTCCAAAAACATTTTTTACAATTACAAAAGAGAACAACCTAACAATACTGAAATATGTGGACATTTATGTTTGGAGTTTCTAGCGAAAAGTGTCAGTCACCTTTAAGATGTCATCGTATACAGTGTCACTGAGTGGAAATTCATCCACATTAAAAAGTACTCTATTCCCAGCATTGCGTTTATCCAAAGAAAGATTATGGGAAGCTGCATTACTTGATTTGACTACCTACAATTCAATTCCTAATGTTACAGAAGGAAAAAACAATTTACTACATTATTATGAAACTAAGGATGCTGCAGGAAAATACTCAGAATTGAAAATAATTACATTTCCTACTGGAGCTTATGAAATTGATGATATAAACCAATTACTACAGAAAAAACTCGGAGAAGAAAATATCACCGTTAAAGGAAACAATAATACTTTAAAAGCAGAAATAACTTCAAAATATTATATCGATGTCGGAATGAAAAACTCTATTGGCAGTTTACTTGGATTTACAGATACAAAAAAGAAAATCTTAACTCCTGAAACTACTCATTCAGGTAATACAACTGTTACAATATTAAAAGTAAATAGTATTGACGTAACATGTAATATTATACATGGATCATATAGAGAAGGAGTAAATCAGCATATTTTACATACATTTTATCCAACAGTTGCTCCAGGTTTTAAAATTGTTGAGAAGCCACAAAACTTGATATACCTACCGTTAAACACCAGTTTCATTTCAGACATCGTGCTGAACATATTGGATCAAGACGGTCATAGTGTTGACTTTAGAGGAGAAACAATTACTATACGAATACACATCAGAGCGGCGACATAAAAATCAACATGGGATTATCATTTAAACCACAACGGAAGAGTCGGGAGCTCAGTAGCTCCTCGACATTGGAAGAGTTAACATCAGACAACATTCGTTTTCTACAAAAGATTGGATTGAAACTTAACAACGATGGATATCCTGGATATATCTCAAGGACCGACATTCGACGAAACACTATGGGAGAAGGAATATCACACACACAACCCTTACACTTCATCAAAATTAAACAATAATGATGAAATAAGAATTCCCATTCAACAACAAGATATTTACACATTACCATGTGAAAGTTATTTGTACATCGAAGGAAGGGTATTAAAATTGGATGGAAAAACTGCTTCAACAGTTCCTTTTATAAATAACCCAATGGCATATCTTTTTGATGAAATAAGATATGAGATATCAGGGGTGACAGTTGATTCAACAAAAAAGGTTGGTATAACAACTACATTAAAAGGATTAACATCATTAACACCACATGAGAAGAATTCAATAGTCACTGCCGGATGGGTTGCTCCTGATAAAGACACTATAACACCTGCTTCCAACGGTCATTTTGATTTTCATGTACCTTTACGATTGCTTTTAGGATTTGCTGAAGATTACAAAAGGGTTATAATAAATGTTAAACAAGAATTAGTATTACTCAGATCTTCAACTAATAAGGACTTAATACTTGCAGACCCTGCAACTACGGAAGATAAACTGGAATGGCAACTACAATTGGATAAAGTTGTTTGGAGAGTACCTCATGTAAGATTGGCTGATGAACATAGAATCGTATTGTTAAGAAAGTTAAAATCTGACCGTGACATTGTAATGCCATTCCGAAGTTGGGAATTTCATGAATACCCTACATTACCCCAAACAGAACGACAAACATGGACCGTCAAAACATCAACTTACTTGGAACGTGCAAGGTACATAATACTCGGTTTTCAAACTAAGCGAAAAGATGTTATTACTGCAAATGCTGGTCAATTTGATCACTGTAAAATAAAGAATTGTAAAGTTTTCTTAAACTCTCAATTCTTTCCATATGACAATTTAAATGTCATGTTTAGCAAAAAACGTTTTTCCATTTTATATGATATGTATGCAAGATTTCAATCATCATATTATGGAAAGACTAATACACCACTATTATCACCTGATCAGTATTATTCCAAAGCTCCAATAATTGTAATCGATTGTTCAAAACAAAATGAATCAGTAAAATCATCAAGTGTGGATATAAAAATTGAAATGGAATTTGAAGAACCAGTAGCGGATGGAACTTCGGCATACTGTCTAATTCTACATGATAAAATAGTTACTTACACACCACTGACCGGAATAGTGAAGAATGTACTTTAAGAAGAATTAGTACAACTACTGCAAAATATTGAGGTTAGAATTATCTTCCTCAATTTTTAAGGTTAGAATTTTGTTTATAAAACACAAGTTGAAAATAAACAATTATGTAATTGTATAAATTTCAAGAATTTTACAAAAAATATAAAAGCAGGAAATTAACTAGTAGAAACTTCATTCTATCTTCAACCGTCGTTTGGGAAACATCGTTCGCAAGATGAATTCTACTAACGGAGAAGAAAATACACCTCTAATGGATGAAAATAGTTCTGATATAGAAAAGCAAGTTGAACAAGAAATGGATGAATTCCTCAAGTTTAACAAACATAAGAAGAAAGAAGAAGAAGGAGAAGATGAAAAAGAAGTAAAAAGAAAAAAGGTTGAAGTTAACATTACAACAAATATTTTAACAGAAGTATTTCTTCGAATTTTCTACCCTATTTCTTCATGCATGACAAAAAGTATATCTGTTGGAATTGTAAAATCATTGGATTATTCACCAATTGTTATGTTAAATCAAGGAAGTAAAATGGTTATCTTTACTGAAACTTCTTGGGATTCTCTAATGAAACATTTACATCTTTTGGAATGTTATTTAACTAACAACACATTTGGAAAAAGAACAAGATTAAGTTTATTAGAATCAAATATTGAAGTTGATATAATCAAACATCGTGGGGGACAAGTTGTTCGCTTCAAAGATTTAACTAGACATGATGTAAAATTACATTTCACTAAAGAAGAATTTTACACTTTAAGTTGTACTACCGGTCCTGTCACTAGATACTTAAAACAACTAGTATTTTCAATAATTAAAGTAGTAATAGTAGTAGTAGTAATAGTACAATAATTAAAGATTATCTAATCGATACATTGGACAGACAACCATTCATTCCAATTTTATATGGTCCTGTGGATACTTCAATTTTTAATCGAATACCTCAAGAAGTGGATATGTGGAGACAATTAAACAACTATCACACCAATTTTAATATAAACGAAGAAGAGCAAGAAATAAAAGAAGAACAATCGTGTTTGTAATAACAGTCAGTTGTGGATGAGACTTCATCATGAACAAACGGG
The DNA here is from genome assembly GCA_030545055.2 of Neoaliturus tenellus. Taxonomy (NCBI): domain Eukaryota; kingdom Metazoa; phylum Arthropoda; class Insecta; order Hemiptera; family Cicadellidae; genus Neoaliturus; species Neoaliturus tenellus. Next base: position 169,250,097 of record CM061533.1, on the reverse strand, counting down.
TTTCGTTTTCTACTGCATCACAGTTAATGGAAGTTAAAAGAGGTATAATTGAATTTCAAGCTTTTCGAGGGAATGATGGAAATTTCATTATTAAAGAATTAGTAATTTTGGATATGAACACATCTGTAATTTATCATTACTTGTTCAAACCTCCATTTCCATTCAATAAACTAACAACTAAAGCGAAAGTTACAAACAAATGGTTAAACAAACATTTTCATAACTTAAAATGGGATGAAGGTTTTATTCATTATAACATGATGCCGCATATTATGAATCATTATTGTAAAGAGTTTAAAACTATCTACACAAGAGGATTGGAAAAAGCAAATTGGATACAATCATTTACAAGCAATGAAGTGATAAATGCAATAATAGATAGAGATTTCCAATGCTACTTTAATGAACTTTGTATTTCATCAAAAAGTTTTAAACATCGAAGGTCACAGTGTGCTTTGAAGAATGCCTACCGCTTGAATAATTTCCTTCAACAAAGTGGTGGGGGTAGCATCAGTGGTGGGGGTAGTGTCAGTGGTAGGGGTATTCTCGATAATAAAAGTGAGAGCGCTACCATGACACAGCATGAGTATTACTCGAACCTCCGAAGAGACAACATCTCCAACGGATATTCTTATTAACAAGAAGATTAGCATCAGCAAAAACATTAAGATGGCATCAAACAACTTACTTCAAAATTTAGTTGAACAATTCAACGCTCATTCAAAATCAACAATCCTACCTACAAAAAAATGTTCCGAGCTGAAAGAAGAAAAACACTACATCATTCATACAATAAAGAAGATGGAAACTTCAGTAGGTGATGCTATAAATTGCACATTAAGCGAGGCACCTTATACAATTGGTGATGAAGCAAAATTTCAAATCTTCCTACCAAAGCGCTTCGTACAACTACTACAAAATGAAGATCTTCGTATAATTCAACCCGGCGCACTCTATTTGGTATCACATGGACCAAGTGGAAACAATTCTACTGAACTTACAATTCATGTAACACCTACTACTGATTAGTTTGTACATAAGATTGTAAATATTTCTTTGTATTTGTTTCTCAATAAATATGATATAAACCTAAAAAAAAAAAAATAAAAAAAGCAACATATTGTAATGTGTTTGTACATTACAATATGTTGCTTTTTTTAAAAATTCCATGGGATGACCTTGACCCAATTTTGTGTGATAATAAAAGTGAAAATCAACTTGTTAAATTCATCAGTCTACGACTACCTTTCGTACCGTACACATCTCACTCTCTATCACTAAATACAAAACTTCAACATGTCCCTAAAGGTTAAGTGTGCATCTTATGATACCAACACCATAACTACTTTTGAACAACTTGAAGATTTAACTAACGAAATGCGAGTTTTACTTACCGGTGGTTATCACTTAACTGTTGATGTTAGTGCTACTAATACAAGGATGTTCACTAAAACAAAATATTGCGATGATGAAATATTTTTTTCTACACAACCTACAACTTCTTCATCGCCAGCTGGTCAACATAACGTCAAGTTCCAGAAGTATTACCAATGTTGAATAACTTTTAATAAATAAAATTACAACTAAGGAATCACGTGATCAATATCAAGTTCATAAAAAGGATGTAACAGTTTGATAAATAATCATTCGCTTCTCAGCTCTCGCCACAACAAGATCTATTCTACAAAATGTTATACAGAATGATGATTGAACTTGATGGGAAAATCTATGGAAAGGATTATAACACTGTTCAACAAATGACTCAAGATTTAGATGTATTAACTAAAGAAGGATATCAAGCTAAATTAATTTTAAAATTTCCTGAAGTACATCCACTATCAACAGAAGAACTTATTGCTATGGCTAAGGCAGAGAGAGAAAAAAAGTCTGAAGAAAACAAACAGAAATAAACTTCCTAAATTTCAATAATCCTTACACTTGTAAGGTATAATTTTTTTAAAACTCCATTTGGATGACCTTGAAATTACCCCTACCACTTTTCATAGTACATAAAACTCGCTATTCATCACTATACAATCTTATTCTTTCACTAGACTCCGCAGCGTCAACATGGAAGAGCAAAAATACAAGTACAAACCTCGTTACTGTTGTGAACAACAGTGTACAGATTTAGGACCAATGATGGTGGATGGGTTAGCTTGTACTAAATGTGAATTCTTCGGATCTTGTTATTGCAAATGTAAAACAAAACAACTACCGCCACCGGAATTGCGAACTTTCAAATTTTACAAATCAAGATATTTTCATACATGTTGTCCTCAAAGATGTTTCAAATTTCACCCTCTAGATCTTGCTCATTGTCAACGCACCAAGTCTCATCAAGATGATTTTTGTACACATATGATAAAAAGATGTAAATACAGATCAGATTGGTATTCCGATCCTGTAGAACCATCAAATGTATAATTTCAGTTTTACACTCTTTTTTAAAACTTCAATTGGATGACCTTGAGATTTCTCCCACCATTAGTTCTAATTTTTATATAATATTAAATCATTCCACTTCCAACACTCTAACTAACAACATGGAAGGAAAATTTATCAAGTTTGAACATATAATAACTGACAGGGAGGAGATGGAAGAATTGTTTCAAAACTTACTTTCTGTCATTGACGAATATCCTATAAGATGGTTCAGAATTGTAGTTCAATATTTAAATCCTGGTGAATTGTTTTCTTCATCGAGTGAAGAGGATGAAACAACTACTTCGGTTCAAATAATTGAATTAAAAGACGAAGAAGAAGAAGAACTAAACGTTTTATTCAATCATAAGCTCAAGGTCCCCAATATAGAAGCCCCCTCCCTAAAAAGCCCCCCTCCCTAAACACCTGCTCAAGGTCGCCATTATATAAGCCCCCTTCCCTAGGCGCTAATCCTCATTCGATTGCCAACTCTCTAACGATGAACACTTCTCAATTGGCACGAATGAATGCTAGTTTTCAAATAAACTCAAAAGATGATTTACAAGAAATATTTAATGCTTTAAATGAAATTATAGATAAATTTAACGCTATTACAATGAATTTGGAAATAACTTACGCTTGTCCTATTTGTAATAAGGTTGAAAATTCTGATGAAGACAGTTTACTAAATACTACTCCTCTTACCCCTCTACAGTCGGACACAACTTCTGAGGCAAATGATGAGCAGCATCTTTCCCCCACCACTTCTATGTAACAACGCTCTTTCCCCCCACCACTTCTTTATTTAACCGACATTTCCCTCTTTTAACTCTCATTCCATCCTCGCCTCTTCAACTATCAACATCGCTTCTTTCAAAATTTCAAAAAAACACAAACATGATGGATATGATGGATGAAGTTCCATTTGTAACAAGGATGGAAGAGGATAAATTGAAATTGGAAATCAAACGTTTGGAAATGGAACGGGAAAACCAACTCGAGATGTTACGTTTGTTCAAACTTTTTAAATACATCATCTGGGGACTCTGCGTTTACCTTCTCATCGTCGTCGGTGTTTGTGTTTACAACTCTGTAGTTCATAACAAAACTTCAACTTGTTTAAACACTGCTGTCACACATTGATTGTATGTTTTTCACAAATAAAATTCACAAACCTAATTCTATACCTATCCCGCTATCACCGGAGTTGGTTCCACTCTCCGAACTATTACTCCGGTGGTAGCGGGATAGGGTTTTTTAAAACTTACTCTGGATGACCTTGACATACTTTCCATAACCCAATTGTCAAGTTGAATTTCAAATTTCAAATAACATCTCCTACCCCACCGGAAGCTATATGGCATGGCATATGGCGGCAGCGACTGATTTGGCAGCTGGCCGATGGCAGCTGGCCGGCAGCGGCTGGCAATTGGCACGACTTCCGTTTTGAAAGTAACCAAACCCCACTACTAGCCACTCAGTGCAGAGCAAACTACAGTCGACGGGTGGAGGAGTGCATCCCTTCCAATATCAAGGCTTTTTGGTCCCACGTTAACAGCTTGAAGAAATCTCCTTCGACCCCACCCACGATGATCTTTGACACCTCTGTTGCTGCTGAACCTTCAACGAAGTGTGAACTATTTGCTGAGTATTTCTCCTCAGTTTTTGAAGACTCTAACACCCATGTGCCTGCCTTCGATTTTGGGTGGTGTGACTCCATCTCTCAGTGTTTGGTCTCGCCTTCGATTGTTGAAACTAAACTCAGTGCTCTTAACCCTAATAAAGGAGCTGGCCCAGATGATGTCCCGCCTCTTGTGTTGAAATACTGCTCCCCCGTCCTGGCATCTCACCTCGCAATTCTCTTTTCCGCCTTGCTCTCTGCTGGATGTTTTCCCTCAACTTTGAAGCATGGATTTGTGGTTCCAGTTTTCAAGAGTGGTGACAGGAGCAATGTTCGTAACTACAGGCCTATTGTGATTCAGTCCTCATTGGCGAAGGTATATGAGGATATTGTTCTCGATCATCTGTACTTCTATCTGAGAAAATACATTGGCGCTGAACAACATGGTTTTCTTCGCAACCGCTCCACCATTACTAATCTCCTGGTCTTTGAAGAGTTTGTTATGTCGGCCTTCATCAAGTCTCAGCAAGTGGATTGTGTCTACCTGGATTTTTCTAAGGCATTTGACAAGGTCAACCATCGCCTTCTCCTTGCTAAGCTTGAGGGTTACGGAGTCAGGGGTCCATTGCTCAAGTGGCTTGAGAGCTATCTCTCCCATCGATCTCTCTCTGTCAAATGCGATGGCAGTCTCTCTTCTCCCTTCGCTGTTGTCTCTGGAGTCCCTCAGGGATCTCATCTTGGCCCCTTACTCTTCAATATCTTCATGAACGACCTCAAGGATGTTATACTGACTAAACATCTGATGTTCGCTGACGACATGAAGATCTACACTGCGGTTGATAGCTGTCTGTCTCAGAACAATCTCCAGCAATCCCTGAATAATGTTCACAACTGGTGTATGGCCAATGATAAGCTGATACACCATTCGTCACCCCCAAATGGAACTCTACAGAACTGATAAAGTTTTCCAGCTGCTTCAAATGCTGTATAGAATTTTTCATGTTCCGAAATTGGTATTTGATGGTAGGCATCCTTTAAATCTATAGTACTGAAAACTCGATTTTCTGCTATTTTACCTACTATATTTTCAATATTAGGTAAAGGGTAGGCATCTAATAAAGTGAAATTGTTTATAGTTTGACTGTAATCTATTACTAATCGCTTTTTATGAGATGAGCTTTTGGTAACAAGAACTTGGGCACGCCAGGGAGATGAACTTTCTTCAATTATACCATTTTGAAGGAGTTTTTGTACTTCAGAGCTGATGAACTTTTCATCATCATTAGAATACCTGCGAGACTTAGTTGCAATGGGCTTGCAGTCAGGTGATAAATTAAGGAAAAGACGTGGTGGTTCAACAGAAGCACAAGCAACATTACAAATAGACAGAGGTAATTTATCTCCTCCGAAATCAAGGTTTACTGAAGAATGCAATTTCATTATATCATGACCAACCAAGATGTCAGTGCACAGATTGTCAATAACAAATAGTTTTACATTTCCATTAGTATGGTCAGAGAATTCTAAGTTTGCAGAAACATAACCTTTGATAGGTGACTTTAGAGATGTAGAAGCCATAGATACTTGTTTTTGTTCTGGAATTACATGAAAATTATTTTCCATCACAATAGCTCGGTTTATAAAACTATCGGTACTCCCCGTATCAACCAAAACTTCAACAGGTATTTTATTTACATTACCTCGTACAACTGCTTTTGATAGCCCATTAGAAGCAGCTGCACATGAAAACGTGGGCATTACCAAGGAATAGGCATTAATGGGCTTACCTTGAGTTTTCATCAACCTGCATTCCTTCACGAAGTGTCCCTTTTTCTTACAGCCAGCGCAAGTAGCATCCTTGGCAGGACAGTCGTTTCGAGTAAAATGACGCCGGCCACCGCAATAGAAACACTTCTGTTTTGAGTTTTTCGGTACAGCAGCTGAAGTAGGAGACTCTTCAGAATCCATATTATTAACCGGTTGATCAGGCAGTGTTGATGAGGTGTTGGTGTTGCAATAAATTACTTCAGTTTGGTTTGAAGATCCATATGCTTCACAGCTCTTTTGTGCAGACTCAAGCGAACGTGAAATGTCCTCTACCTCTTTCAATGTCAAGGATGACATTTCTAAGAGTCTCTGACGAATATTGGGATTCATAATTCCACTTATAAAGGCATCTCGAACGGATTCATCTCGATAAGTATTCCCATCTACGGCGTGAAAGTTGCAATCTTTGCTGAGAAGTTTAAGCTCTTGTAGATACTTGTCTATGTTTTCATCTTTCTTCTGCTTACGATTTGCTAGTATGTGTCGAGCGTAAATTTCATTCTTCTTGGGATTATAAATATTTTCCAAGATCTCAACTGCTGACTCATATGTGGAACTTTCAGAAATGTACTCATAGACATTGTAAGAAAGAAAATTAATCAACACGTTAAGTTTCTTCTCTTTAGCAACTTCTGAATCAGTCATGAAATTTTCAAGTGTTTTGAGCCAGTGTTTGAATGCTCTACTTGCAGAAGGGTCTTCTGGATTTGTATTAAACTTCTCTGGTTTTAAAAGCTTTTCCATTTTTTTTTTTTTTTTTTAGTAGATTAAATTGTAGTAATTAAAGAGACCTTTTTGGAATAATAAGGCTTTAATCAACTAAAAATGTTACATAGTTGGAAAGGTAAACAAAGTATGAATATAAACAAGAAGTAAATAACTACAACAGCTGATTACTTAAATCAGTATTTCATAACACTTTGAAATTCCTTATTTTAGTAATAGTTGATTTTAAAAACTCCAACACAAAGGAGTAGTGATGGCAAAATAAAATCGATTTTTCGGAAAAATCGATTTTTACCATTCGATACATCGATTTTTTGACATCGATTTTTTGTTCACGATTTTTATCGAAATCGATTTTACTCTTTCGATACATCGATATATCAAAAAATCGATTTTTCAAGAAATTTTACCATCATAGTGATAGCAAAATAAAATCGATTTTTCGGGAAAATCGATTTTTACCATTCGATACATCGATTTTTTTACATCGATTTTTTGTTCACGATTTTTTATCGAAATCGATTTTACTCTTTCGATACATCGATATATCGAAAAATCGATTTTTCAAGAAATTTTGCCATCACTACAAAGGAGAACGATTGTTGTTCCCTGCAGTGTTGGCAACACTTGCAGGTAGCAAAGAGTCAAATGTTGAATTTTTAACACTTTTGTAACCGGCAAAACCTCTGTGGCGACATCCAGGGATGTATCAGAAAGTGACACCATTGCTCTTGTGGGATGCGGCTCACCTGGCCCTGGCCTACAGTCACCTTGTTATGGGAATGGGACAACCTCTTCACTCTTCTGTTTCTTAAAATAGCCTTGGGTGACTGAGAGAGAGAGAAGCAGAAGAGTCAGTGTCCAGTGTCAAAACAAAAACAAATTACCTAAAGTAACCTTCTATATATAAGGACCAAATCTGACATATTATTTTTATGTACTGACACTGTTACAGATGTTTGTATAGTTTAGTAAAATCAATATTTAATATTTTATTTTATTGGCCTATTTAATATTTTATAATATTTGAGGATTTTTATTTGGATCCTAAAATAGTCATAGCTTATAGGCTATAGGGTCTTGAACCTAAGACCCTGTAGGTTTATAGATTCCAAAGTCTAACATTGGAGACCTAAGTTAGTTCTACCAATAGGCCTAAAATGAGTTTATTAAAAGAGTTGGTTCCAGTGCATCTGCTTCGATCGAGAACACTTAAAACGCTCAACGTGTGGAATTTGAAAATAAGCTTGTAAGTAGGCTATCTAATTTGGAATGAGTGTGGGATACTAAGTATGTGGCCAAGGTTGAGATTTAAGTTAGATCATATGCTAGGTCAGCTTTAGTCTTGTGTGCATTTTGAAATACTAATCTACAATGCTACAGATTTATTGAATTTTGTTTTATTTGCCAAAAGTACTTGTTTTTTTGGCGAAACTTCGTTATCCGTCTCCACCGTTATTATCGATGTGGAAATTTCGATATTGCGATAATATTGCTAATTATTATATCGATGATACAATTACACGATACGATTACGATTTTATCACCTGATTTAGTTTATCGGTGTGAAACTGCCAACTTTTGATCCACGCTTTCAATTTTCAACTAATTCATGTGATTTTCAAAGCACTACATAACCTAAAAATTAGTCCAAAAATTGTTTTTTGTGTTTGAGACCATCACAGCAACTGGAATTTGCATACACAGTGAAGAAGTTAAATTAATTATAGCAATTATCAATCATAAAAAAACGTTAAAAACAATACTTAGTGTAAAATTATCAACATTGCATTACCTCCCAGTGCAGATGTTGATTCCAAACACAAGGTATGAAAGTATGGCAAACACAAAGTGTTACAACAGTACAAATATAATACATCCTTAGATATACTTCAATGTATATATTAAAATACATATTTTTAGAAATGTTAATACCGAAAAGAGATTATGAATTAAATATATCATTCAAATGTAATGTGGCCTGATCATGAAAAGTTTACTGTATTCAATTTCTGACTGTAATTTTAAGAGCTTCAAATTGTGTTTTAATAACCCATGACAGCCATATTTTTTAATTATATATATATATATATATATATATATATATATACTTACAAAATATGGCTGTCATGGGTTAGTAAAACACAATTTGAAGCTCTTAAAATTACAGTCAGAGTTGGAATAAACTTTTCATGATCAGGCCACATTACATTTGAATGATATATTTAATTCATAATCTCTTTTCAATATTAACATTATTTCTAAAAATATGTATTTTAATATATACATTGAAGTATATCTAAGGATGTATTATATTTGTACTGTTGGTAACACTTTGTGTTTGACGTACGTGCAATTGGCTTGTGTTTGGAATCAACATATCTGCACTTTGGGAGGTAATGCAATGTTTATATTTTTACACTAAGTATTGTTTTTAACGTTTTTTATGTATGATAATTTCTATAATTCATTTAACTTACTTCAGCACAGTGTATTCAAATTCCAGTTGTTGTGATGGTTTCAAACACAAAAAAACAAGCGCAAGACTAATTTTTAGGTTATGTAGTGCTTTGAAAATCACATGAATTAGTTGAAAATTGAAAGCGTGGATAAAAAATTGGCAGTTTCACACCGATATTTAGTTTCTCGTTCTAATATAGCTGTTAAATTCAAATTGTGAGAAGAAGCAGACTTTGTTAGATCTAAAATGGCGTCACACAAATGCTGCCAAATACAAATCAGAATGGTAATTTTTTTTAAATTTTTTTTTGCTATTGTTTTGAGGGAATAATGCATTTTTAATGTCTCCAAACACCATTAATTTTGTTGTTATAAACATCGCTGTCAAATACAGTGACGGAGGTTTACGGTTACACTGTTAGGTTAGATTATTATTATGATACATATCTTTTCTCAGTATCGTTGTTGATTCGATTGTTTTCATCGCTCAATTTCAATCGCAATATCGAAATTTCCACATCGATAATAACGGTGGAGATGGATAACGAAGTTTCGCCGTTTTGTTTGCTACTGACATGTAAATAAAAAACCTTCACCACAGACCATGTCAACAATAAGTTGACACGCAAGTTTTAGCCACAGACCGGCGTCAACCATAGTTTACGCGTGGGCAGAATCCAGTAAGACCGATGTCAACTAGGTATGCTTGACACAAACATCAACTTTATTATAGCTCCTAAGGAACGGTTTATTTTATCGACTACTGTACATTGTTAGGCGTCAGTCTACAGGGATACCTAGGCCTAGTAAATATATGCTGGAGTCGTGGTGTCCAAATGGGTAGGACTAACTTAAGATAAAGATTTACTAAAATCCAGTCTAACAATTTGTTAATTTCAAGATATGAGTGATTATGATCTTCATAAATACATAACTTGTTTTTAATAGAATTTTCTTAATGTAAATAAAATGGGGTACGGTATTTTCATTCCGGTTTCAGTATTTGGACAATCTGGGGGGTTGCAGCAGAAACCAAGTACGCATCACAAAAATTTCTGCAGTCAGTCTGAGTTATAATGTTGAGACTCTTGATTTTATATTATATGCTTCTCTTAAGCATTAGAGCTAAACACTAACGGAAACAGACTTATTTAAAAATAAAGTAAATACGGTAGTTAAAGTATTAGAGTATTTTTGTGTTTTATAAAAAAACAGCTTCAATAATAAATCAGATATCGATGTTAATTTGTTAAATGCTCTTAGCGGTAAGAAACAAATCCTATGGGTCATATTGTCGTCATGACTATCGCAAATTAACTCTTTGACTTGAACTCCTTTCCCCTATCAGGAGTTATTTTCATAAAAAGAAGGCTATGACTGTACTCAAAAATCTCGACCAGACGATGACCTTCACAATAATCCATAATACCACCAATAAAAATACTGTCCTTCTCGTCGTTTTGTCCGTGTCGTCTGCAGTGCGCAGCGTAAAATCCAGGAGGAGTGTCTAAATGGTATTTTTTGTTTAAACTTTGTATAAAATACTACATTAAATAGAGAAAATTAAATAAATTGAGGTTGTAAGCTTTATTTTAAAAGAACATGCAAAAGTCAACAAACAGAATGACAAAAAAATAAAAGATGTTTTTTTAACATGTGATTATAAAAAACAGCTGGTATACTACACTTCTCCCCTTCTTCTAAGGGTTATCCGCCAATCGCATATGGTCAGCATGACATCGCCTGTTTATTCCATCAATGTTCACCAGATAGGAATATGGCCCGTTTACTTTCACTATCTTGCCTCTTTTGAAACCTGAGCCCGATGTGTTCAATACCCATACGGCACGGGGCCTACGAAAACTAACGGGCCTGCATACATTTTTGGTCACGTGACCAGATGCGGCCGAATTTCAGCTGTCATCTCCATTTGAAAGCATTGCAATAGCCTGACTTGGCATCCGTTTTTACGTGTATTTTTAAATACACGTAAATGAAGTCATAAGTGTTGCATATCCTTCTAATCCTCATTAAATTACAAATTGAATGATACTAATAACGTTCCGCTTTGCAAAACTTAAAACTCCCTTTTTAAGTAAAAGTAAAACTTGAATTTCTCACATTGTAGGATGCATTGACTTTTCTGTTAACAGATTTCTTCCAATGCTTTTGAAGATATTTCTAAGAATAAGACATGAAATAAACGTCTTAAATCAGTAGTTTGCCAGTTATAATTTTTATTTTCGATAAAACAAATTAAAATGTACCTTTTTGATTCTATTTTTTTGTTATTTGCAACGAAATATACTCTTATGTAAACAGCTGATGAAAAGTGTAAACAAAACTATAAACTAAATTAAGTTTTGACTTTATCTCGTAATACAAAATATCAGAAAAACTGTCAACTTTACAGTAATGGTATCATTTTGTTCCTTATTTAATCTAGATTAAAATATATAAGTCTTGTCTAGTAACCTACTATCTAATTCCTAAGAGGTGGGAAATAAGTGAAGGATGTCACGTTTTCACAATGTTATCTTATGGAAACTTGTGCTGCAGATCGGCCGCAAATAGTCACGTGACTTTGGTGGTGGGGGGAAATATGCAGGCCCGTTAGTTTTCGTAGGCCCCGTACGGCATCATCTTCTTTAAATACCTTTTCTTTTGATTCATGTCTGTTTAATCGTTGCCGCACCAATTCTTCATCTGCTTTTTCATCTGCGTTGGGAATAAGTAGATCTAATTGTGAACGTAGTTCACGGCCAAACATCATAAAAGCTGGTGATTTTCCAGTTGATCTTTTCGGTGATGTCCTATATGCAAACAAGAACTTGTTTAGCTTCTCTTGGGTAGTTCCGGGATTGTTTCGGGACGCATTCATTCGTTCTTTGAAAGTGCGAACACATCTCTCAGCTAAACCGTTACTTTTTGGGTGATATGGCGTGATGAGAGCATGTTTAATGTTCAGATCTTTACAAAATTTCTGAAATTCATGTGACGTTAGCTGTGGACCGTTGTCACTCACAATGACTCTTGGATACCCGAATTTCGAAAACAAATCTTCTAAGATACTGATGGTCGACTTTGTTGTGGTCGATGACATTTGAATCACCTCGAGCCATTTTGATCGAGCGTCAACCACAATTAACCACATTTTCCCGAGAAATGGCCCCGCAAAGTCAATGTGTATCCTCGACCAGACTTCTGATGGAACCGGCCATGAAAAAAAGTGGCATTTCAGGGTCTTTACACCTGTTCTCTTGACATCCAACACAGTGTTTTACGTGTTCTTCAAGATCCTTATCCACTTTTGGCCACCATACTTGGAATCGTGCTTTTGCCTTCATCGCCACGATACCTGGATGACCTTCGTGGAGTTCCTCCATTACTCTAGTTCTCAGTTTTGTGGGTATAATTATGCGCCCCATCCAGAGAAGGACACCATTTTTAAAAGAAAGTTCATCTCTCTTATTGTGGTATGGTACGAGATCTTGTTGGGTGATGTCTGTCGGCCAATTACTTCTGAGGTAATTTATTACCTTAGAGAGAGTTGGGTCATTCTTAGTTGCGTCTTGTAAGCACTTTGACGTCAACGGTAGATCTTGCGATCTAAGGTGGAAAAGGTGTGCTTTATTGCTTTCTCCTTGACGCTCTTCAAATGACTTCGTTTGTTTGCGGAAATCTTGATAACATGTCGGCTGTTTTGTTTTCTTTTCCTGTTTGATGTGTTATGAAGTAGTCGTACGAACTTAACGTCAATGCCCACCTTGCAATTCGATTTGAAACTACTCTTGGGATTGCATCATGTTCACCGAAAAGTTTAATTAAAGCTTTGTGGTCCGTGCGTATCTCGAAACGTCTACCATAGAGGTATTGTTCAAACCGTGTGACGCCAAAAATCAACCCTAATGCTTCTTTTTCTACTACACTATATCGGCTTTCGGCAGAGTCAAGTCGTCTAGATGCGAACATTATCGGTCTCTCAGTTCCGTTTGGGTATCTGTGAAAAAGAGCAGCGGCCAGACCTACATCACTTGCATCGGTAGCCAATATTAGGGGTAAAGATTCATCATAGTGAGCTAACGTATCAGCTGTGCTTAGAAGGTGTCTTAGCCGTGTTGCTATTCTCTCGTGTTTTTCTGTCCAGTGCCACCTTTCCTCCTTTTTTAGTAGCTTGTGTAAGGGTGTGCAAACAGACTGTAGGTGAGGAATGAACTTGCTGTAGTAGTTTACTGATCCCAGAAATGACCGTAACTCCTTGACATTTTTTGGTGAGGGCATATTTTTTATTGCTTCCAAGTGTTCAGTTGTCGGATGTATGCCAGTTTTATCGATTTGATGGCCCAAGTATTTGACAGAATCTTGAAACCACCTACATTTTGAAATCTGGGCACGGATACCGTTATCTGAAAAACGTTTAAGGACCTCCCTGACCCGACTTACATGTTCATCTCGGGTGGTAGCTGTGATTATTACGTCATCTAGAAGACATGCAACTCCTTCTAAACCAGTCAAGACTTGATCCATTTTACGTTGAAAAACTCCTGTTGCAATCTTTATGCCGAAAGGAAGTCGAGAATATCTGAAAAACCCTTTGTGCGTGGAGATAGTTAAATATTTTTGCACTGATGTGTCAACTTCCATTTGTAAGTACGCATCTTTTAAATCGATGACAGTAAATTGCTGCCCTCCTGTAAGCTTAGAAGTGATCTCCTCAAATCTAGGCATCGGGTAATTGTCTGAAAGCATGTACTTGTTAATCGTGTTTTTGAAATCAGCACATATGCGTACTGCTCCCGAAGGTTTCACTACAATCACAATAGGCGAGGACCATGTAATGGGCTCCTCACTTGTACTTATCGGTATAAGGACTTGGTTTTCTACTAATCGTTGGAGTTCATCCTCTACCGCTTTACGCAACGAAAATGGTACGGGCCGTGGTTTCGAGACAACTGGAACGGCATCTTGTGACAGTTGAAATAAAACCTTGCAGTTTTTCATCGTTCCTTGTGTGTGGTCGAACACCTCCGGAAAGTCTTTAATAATCTCGTTTACCAACTGCGGAATATTCGAAAGAGGGTCGTTTTTCGTTTGTTGAGTGACAGTACATACTTTAGCACCAGGTGGCAAAAGCAGATTGAACTTGAGGACCCAATCCAACCCGAATAGAGGAACATCATTTTTCTTAACAACAATCAACTTTAATTTTTTTGAGCTACCGAACGCATTTACATTTACTGACGTTTCTCCGAGCGTTTCGATTTGTACTCCTGTGTATGCAGTAAGATTGTTAGTAGGAGAGAGTTTGGGTGCCCCAAGACTCTTCCACCGATTTTCCCCAATGATGCTAAAAGCTGCCCCTGGATCATATAGCATTTTCACTACATTTTTGTTTATTTCTACGTTGATCATTACTTTTGAACCTTTTTCCAAAGTTCTTATTTGGTCTATGTCAGAACAGGAAAGTTCGTCATCATTGCAAACATTTTGAACATTGTTTACACGTTTGGTTTTAGCAATGATAGCATTTCCGACCTTGAGACATGCCCGAGAAAAGTGATTATTGCCACTACAAGCTTTGCAAACAGAGCCCATAGCAGGACACTCCTCGTTGATTGAGTGCTTCCTATTCCCACAACGGAAACAATGTATTGTTTTGTTTGGACGAATAACATTGCTTTTGTCTGTTTTACATTGGTTTGTAGGTTGTTTATGACTTACCGGTACTGTTTTAGCTTGTTTAGAAACATTCACCCGAAATACCTTTGGGTTTCGCATTTCCTGTTGTTGGACATCGATACTTTCGAGCAACGTTGCTGAATCAATCACACTTGAAAATGAGGTTGATGTAGACGCGTGAAGCCTTAAAAGTTCTAGTTGCCACTTGTCGTTATTTATACCCAGTATAAATTGGTCTCTTAATCGTTCATCCAATCCCTGACCAAAATTGCATTGCCCGGCAAGAGATCTTAGGGCTAGTTCAAAATGACTTATAGACTCACCATCTTGTCTAAAGTGCCGTGAGAATATAACTCTTTGTGAAAGTGGGGCATTCGGTTTGGAGTAATATTTATTTAGTATTTCTACAACATCATTAAATCCTACACTACTCACAGGTGTAGGATGTATCGAGTCAAATAAAATACCACTTTGAAAGGTTGTGGTCCCAAGTGTCCCAATAAAATATCACGTTTCTTGTCCTCATTCTTTATGTTGCGCAAAGCAATTTTCAGTCGTTCGTACCAGTACATCCATTCTTCTGATGTCCCGTCAAATGTATTGTACTTAAAATCGTTATTTTTCGACTGCGCCATTATAAAATACTACATTAAATAGAGAAAATTAAATAAATTGAGATTGTAAGCTTTATTTTAAAAGAACATGCAAAAGTCAACAAACAGAATGACAAAAAAATAAAAGATGTTTTTTTTAACATGTGATTATAAAAAACAGCTGGTATACTACACTTTGCGTTTAATAGTGTTTTGACCCAAAATAAGTTTAGAAATAGCCTCAACCCCAGGAAAAATCAAATGCTGTCTAAAATTAAGCATTAAAAATGTAATTTTTAACATTTGTTTTATTGTTCGCCATTTTTGTTACGGAATTACAATGAAAAGTAAACAAAAATAAAAGACTACTATAGTCCGTTTTTTTAAACCTGATCCTTCTAGGGAGAGATGGTGGTGGGGGTTTGTTTATCCTTGCTAATATCCCATTGGCTGGAGCCCTTTGGTTTTTTGTTGGTTTTTTTGTTGTTTTTGTTTTATTTCACTGTTGCATACCAGCTGGTAATTTTGCACCACAACATATTGTGTATATCAGTTTTACAATATTATTGGTAGCAGTTGTTTTTTTAATCAGTTTATTTTGGAACTGTTACTTTTTAACAAGGAATAGGTTTGGCTTAAAAATATAACAGCTGAATTGGAGTTACTGAAAAACATTATAACTTATTTAAAACGTTATTTGAGGAAATCTGATACTCGAAAACGTTTGTCGCGAGTTCACATGTTTTGTTTAAGTTAAAATCTCTCCCCCACCCCAATATCCTCGTGAAGGATCAGGTTTTAAAAAACGGACTATAGTACTTTTAAGCATTATTATTGAAACATCTGTTAACTTAACTGTGAAGAGGTTTAGTTGATTGTTGGTGTAGGGCCTAATCTTAATAGCCTGATGGCTGTAACTATAAGAGTAAATTAAAACCAATAACAAGCAAGGTTCGGACACTGAATTTAACGTTTTTCCAATAAATTTATTAGCAAAAACTTCTTGAGGGGGAGGGGCCAATCCTCGATTGCCCCCCCCCCCCTTGAAGCCACTGTCAACAATCCTGATCAGCTGATGGCATTAGTACGCAATGTCGCAATGTCACAGTCTTCTCGTCCCTCATCCCGTTGTCCGTGTCGTCTGCCGCTCGCACGCAAACTCTGAATTTAAGCACCTCCTTCCCCAAAATGTAATAATGTTGTTTTTAATCTCAATTAATACCAATTAATACAAATTAAAGATAAATACACTTAAACAACATAAAACTTTCATGAAAATTAGATAATTTTTGTAACTAAAATATAATGTATTATTTTTAAGTCCCCAAAAAATGACTGGCAAAAAACTCTCGGCGGGGGGGGGGGCATGGCCCCCATGCCCCCCCCCCTGAAGCCGCCACTGGAGTGCAGTTATATTCAATTCCCGAGGACTAGAAAATTATGTAGAAAATTTAACTACATAGGGAAAACGCTATTAACTTGTTGTTATTGAGGTAGTTTGTGTTATGGAGAGTCAATGGAAGTGAGGCTCTACTGTAGTTTCAAGACTTAGAATTGAACCATTCTTTACCTAAACATTTAAAAATGCCTTTGATGTAAGTACACATATAACAACCATTGTGGCTAATTAGGTGCTTTTTCCCCTTAAAGCCACAAGTTATTTATTGTTCTAAAATTTTATGACTGGTTACCGTAATTGGTATTAGGCCTAGTCATTACCG
This sequence comes from Neoaliturus tenellus, assembly GCA_030545055.2. Classification (NCBI taxonomy): domain Eukaryota; kingdom Metazoa; phylum Arthropoda; class Insecta; order Hemiptera; family Cicadellidae; genus Neoaliturus; species Neoaliturus tenellus. Next base: position 169,233,046 of record CM061533.1, on the reverse strand, counting down.
GTAATTCCAGTTCCACATGCTGGTGAATAGTTTCCACATAGCAAAGTGAATAGTTACAAGTTGTCACGACATTGATACATCACCCCCTCAAAGACACACTTCAGTACTACTTGCACAGACAGTATCAAGTTCCTCCCTCCTGTTTCATATTCATCCAGCTCTGAGTTAATCTTACTATTCATCTCTTAAGTAAATTCATGATCAATGTGTTCTGTCTTATCTCATTTGACATTAGTCAGATTGTGCTGTAGTAATTTATTTGGAGGTCAGTTAGAAGCGACCGTGATGGCGAGACAATAACTTATCACACTTTAAGTTATATTGAATTGACTTTTTTAATATTTTGTTATGCACTGAGCTACAATTGTACATTAAATTACCCAATTTTTATGTTGTAATGACTATTAAAAGTGTTTTAATTTTCATAATCTTGTTTTATACTTTCAGGAGGTTTTCTCAAACTCATCAGGGCGTTCAAGAAGAACAAGAAAATTGCCTCCCAACAGTTTCTGAAGGTAAGAATTTTTTGTTAGCCTTTATATTTACATATTATAAATTTCCTTACAGGCCTAATCATTCTTATACCACCCCGTCAACACACATAAATTAGACCATAGTACCAATGTAAAAAATTATGTTCCCATACACATAAATAGAGTCTCTGCAAAACCCTGTCTAATGTGGACTAAACAATGTCCGTGTTTATGAAAACTCCATGTTATTGGGAAAGTAGTAAACATAAGAAAAAGTACAAATAAGTGGTATGCAATTCCAATAAAAAACATGTATATTGCATAATTTACCTAATACAAACACTAAAAAGTTTAAGATCATCTTTTAAAAATCATTTAAAGGAAAATCAAAACTGTTCTGTAGGCTCCAGTTGCTAATCACCTTGGAATGGAGTGTGCTTTATTTCTCTGGTAGAATTTCCGTGTTATCCGGAATTCCGGTGTATGGAAGTCCAAGTTTGTTATTATAGGATTACTTTTATTGATAATAGTATAATAAGATTCAAATTTGTATACGAATTAAGTGGTTTTTAGTTTGAAATTAATAGTTGAATAATAGGCCTACCAGTTTTAGGTTATTTAGAATCTAAAACTAGTCTTCATCGAAACGTATAGTTAATTGTCTTCATTTTTTTCATTCTTGCCTATTGTTCAAAAGGACAAAAGATCATTTGTTACAGTACTTACAAATTTATGGCTTGAATTTGTGGTTGGAGAAATAGCCCTAAAATAGCCACTTTCAAAACCAGAAAATAAATAGTAATACAAATATTGCTTGTTTAAGGGTATTTGTAATTTAGTATATCTTTATTCCATTTTTTCAGTAAAGAAGAAATTCATGGCTAAAATGGGCTTAGAACCAGGATTTCGTACCTTGAAACAATCACGATCAAACTTAATGGAATATCTACCAGCATCCCAGGATGAATTGCCTCGTAGGTCTATCAAGGTATTGCATGTGTTTCTTAGTTTTTGTTAGTTCAACTTTTTAAAAGTAATTTTTAGTAAATATGAGTTATAATCTTGGTGTAGTATTTAAGTAAATAACTTTTTTAGTTTAGGTACTATTCATTTGGAAAAATTTAAGTAACTGGTTGAACAATGTTAAAATGTAAAGTCTATTATAAAATAGTAGTTTTCAATTTATCAAGCGAGTTCAGTGCAGTCATTAAAGCAACTAACGGGGAGTAGCCAGCTTTATCTATATTTACTTGGAATGACCTGGACTTAACTTTAAACTTGTACCTACTTGTTTCACCAATAAGCCTACTTGTTTGATATACTTATGCCAGTAGTTTAAAGCTGGCTGCGGCGGTTGAGTTAGGTATTTTATTGCTTAATATCATGTCAGAAATGCTTTTAGTTTAAATCAAGTCACCTTTTGCTTGTAGCGATATGTCACACGTTTGGCCGTCTGATCAGCTTTGAATAGGCGAAGGTCAAATCCATTGTTACCTATTTACTTATTTTTATTTTGGATGTATTTACGACGGAAGCATTTTTTTAACGTTTTGACGGGGAACGGTCCAAACCCCAGTCTTGTTACTATATCGATCAGTTTTTAGAAAGCATCATTAATTAATAGCCCAATAACAAAAATGGCAACTGGGTCCGTAATCAAACTTTTAAAAAGCTACTAACTTTTCTTAGGATCGAACCGGCAACCTTTGGATTCAAAGACGAGCACTATAACCACTCAGCTACCCAGCCAGTTAGTATTTATTTACAATTTTGTTTGGCACACCTGTACATGCACACAGGTGAAAGGCAAGAGGCTCGTCACACAAAAGAGTGACTAAAATAAATACATATATAAATATTAAAAAGAAAATACAACGAAAACCTATGTCATGTACCACATAAGTAATTTAAAAAATTGTTTCTAATGGATGACACTCAAGCAGTGGATAACAACTCAAGCCCCAGTGTATCGGTTCTTGTGGCTTGTGTGAGGATCTCATTCACACTAGAATGAATGCCTGGACAATAATTCAAAAGCTTTTTGCTTTGATTTTTTTAAACAAGGTAATTTTTTTATGAAACTGGGGAAGTTATTCAATGTTTTCAAACTACTGTATGATATGTTACAATTAATTTGGATAGTTAGTGACCGGTGAAGAAGCGAGTAAATGAGCGAGCGCACAAAAGCTTTGTCCGCTCATTTTGCGGTTTTGCCTGCCCTTCAGAACACAGGTGTGTTTTTTTGTGAGATTTTTGCCTTGTGTGTTCTAGGTGCATATATGGTTGACACAGAAAAGTCGGATACAAATATTATAGACTTAAAACCTAAACTGCTATTTTTCAAAGATAGAAAATCATGCATCTACTAGAAAAGATTTTCCAAAAGACTTTTATTTGTGAAAGTTGTCTAAAGATTTTTTTATCAATGGTTGGGAGCAGCTGAAATATTTCATGGTCCCACTGCTGACAATTTGTCAGATACATCATAACATAACTACATGTTTATCTTGTAGCCCTCATTGAAAATGTCTGTTAAAGATTTTTTAGAAATAATGACAAATTAGAAAAACACATAACCTGAATACAATAACGACCATACTCTCTGAAACAAAATTGCTCAATACAGTTGATCGCCATCATCCCCATATGGTCTGTGCTGTAACCAATCGGGGTCTGAGCATAATTGTTCATCAAACTTGTGTCTTGTGTAGGACAGTTTTCAATGCGCAATGATCCCCCTGAGCAACAGCATAAGTCTGCAGGAGAGGTATGTCAGCATTCTAGGCAATGTGCGTTTCGGCAGACTCATGGAGGATATGGATATATTCGCAGGTGATACTTCCAAATAAAAATTACAATCTCATTCAAAACTTTGCTTTTCACTTCTGGTGCACTCTCATTTGTACTAACCTAACGTTCTTTACTTTCGTGCTTTATGTTTAATTTTCTTCTTATGCTGGTGTTTTTGGATGAACACTAGATCACAAGAACTTCTTAGTGCATAGTACCATTTTCATAAATAACATAATTGCGTGGTGTTTCAGTTTTACTACTATTTGTGGATAGTAAATAGATAATTAAAAAAATTGAATCATCCATTTAAAAATTTTACATCATTTGAAAGTGTATGATAATTTTTCAATAGCCCTGTTGAATTGGATGATTATTGTATGGACGGATCTAAGAGGAGTGAAATCCTCATACATCAGTGTTTCTGCCTCATCGTATCAATGGAATCTGATTTCAATGTCTGAAGATAACTCACAAAGGAAATTCCAGATCGATTTCAAACTTTCGCTTTTTTATAATACAACGCAAATTATAATCTGCTATTTTACAAAATATTTAGAAATAACTTAAAGATAATTAAGTTGTAATGATTGAAACTGATAGTTCCAGTATAGTGAAACAAACCGTATATAAATAGTTGAGTAAGCTGCTTATAGTTGCAAAATCAGATAGAAATTCAAGATTAAGGTAGTAAACAAACGGTTCATGAGAAATGTTTTTTTTAAGAGGTTGGCAGGCCACTTTTTGCCTTACATTGCCCCATCCACATAGGCTATAAACCCTTGTGTGGATTGTATTAGACAAAGTAAGGTGGTTAGCCGCTGCAGTACAGGTGAATATATAGAAAGCAGATTCAACACTACAACACTGCCATGGTTCCAGTGTCCAGCAAGCTAACCACTACACTATCGATTCACCCATTATATTATACTATACTAAAACTTATTGTTATTATTATCTTTAGTCCGTTCATCCCCATATGCACAGAGTAAGTGTACTCCTAGTAAAATGTATTAGGCATTTAGCTGCAGTCTGTGTTTTGTTTCCCATTTTTCTGTTTGTTCACTAATGTTTTAGTTTTGTATGTAGAACTGTTTGAAAATGAGATTCATGTCAGTAGTTGACATGAACCTCTTGTTCAGTAATCTTTGGTCTCTGCTGATAATGCTTAATATAATGCACCTTTTCAATCTTGAAAACAATTTCTAATTGCTCATTACAATTCTCTCACCTTTTGAAGTTGCTATAGATACAAGTAAAAAATTTAAAACACCCTCAGTTGGTCATTATTTTTAAAAATTTTTGTTGAGTTTATAATAGCACATTTTGTTATGGGTGATTTAAAGTTTAATCATCAACTGGGCATCAACAACACTATTGTAGAGGTAGTAGAAGCCATCAACATGTTGGATGAGCCTAACGGATCCCAGGTCAACGATATTGTCTTCGTTTTGGATAACCTTTATGGAAGAGTGCATTTGAAAGTGGTTTTGTATGCTTTGAAATTAGCAGTATCCAAAGGGATCCTTGAATGTAGAAACAATCGCTACATAACATGTAAGCAAAAAAAGATGCGTCGTCAGAGATCCATCCTTACTTCCAAGTCTAGTTTTCGAATCAGAACCTCAAGGAAAAATACTCCTTCTCTTAATAAATTTTCTGTAAAGAAACATAAAAATCAATCAGAAAAAAATATAGTAAGTGGAAGAAAGAGAAAGAGCGGTAACAAGCTGGAAGATAACAATTTTAAAGAACCTCTAAATAAAATAGAAATGAAAAGCGGAGGGTCAGAGAATCGTAAAAAAGTTATGCAGTCAGATTTATTCAAAAACACTATTTTCAGTGAAAAGTCTAGTGAAAAATCAGAAGCAAGTGAAAGAGAATGTAATTGCTGTTGCTTAACGGATGTTGTAGTGACAGACATTCTTGGGGATAAGAAGAAGTATGTGCAGATTTATGGAGATAAGCAACCCTTGGGTCCTAAGAGCAGTGGGAATAATGTTGACGATTATCACAACAGAAGATGTTGCAATTCAAATCATGAGTGTGATGAGAAATCACCTGGTGAAGCAACAGAAAATAATCTAAAGATTGAAAAATTTTCAAAAAAATCTTCTGATGCCAAAACGTGCTATATTTAAAGCGTTTCCACCAAAGACTTTGAGAGATTAACAATTTAAGGCTAATTTGGTCACCATAAAAATCATGATTATGCATCCTTTTTTTATTAGTTTTTAGCGTAAGATATTAATTATTGTGGTATTAATATCTGACACTGATTTAAATTTATATTATTACGTGGTGTATTTCTCATTGAACTGCTTAATATTTTTGAATATTATTATGCAAATTGATAATACGTAAAAATAAAAACTAGAATAAAATTGGGTTTAAAGTTAAAACTTAGCACTTCTTTCTCTGAAAATAAAAACCCGAGATAATAGTCTATATTTGGTTGAAGAAATAAATGTAGCCCATATTTTTCATCTTGATAAGCTCAAATTTTTTTCATTGCCAAAAAATAAATTAGAATAGAATAGGTCTAATGTATAAAATAGGTTAGACATCATAACATTTTTGGAAATATAAAAATCTATATATATATATATATATATAATTCCGTAAGCGAATCGGTCCCCACGAAATATATCGAGTTAGAAGAAAGATAGGGTAACGTATGATGGCTCATTTTAAAGCTTGAGGGCCAAGGACGCAAGGAAAAATACCAGAATTATCAAAAGTTACCTAGGCTTCACCCCATTGGACCTAGAAGCTCCAATGTTAATCTAATGGGAAGACGATTTTTAGATCTACACATGTGATTAAGTAGATGTTCCAGTGTTTTATCATAAACTCAGCTGGTTATGGAGTAGAAATTTTGAGTTAAGATAACCGTATGGTTATAACTTTTTAAAATTGGCAATGCACTGTAAAAAAGATAAACACTAATAGTCATGAACGGATTACGAATCCACAGGAGATTTCATTTTCCTGACCCCATTTATGTCATTAAGGAAACAGGAGTCGAATGATATATTTATGCTGAATATCCCAAAGTTAAAATTGGCTTGGACGTGGCTTGGTTGATACGATGGTTGTCTTTACTCAGTGAATGTAGTTTAGTTATTACTGCTTTATATATTGGCTATTTAGTAGTTAGAGTTGAAGAGTTAAATCTTTTTGTTGAGTGTTTGATTATTTTCGACAGAAATCATTATATATAAACTACTAACATTGGATAACCTCCGTACTCCGTATGAGGAATATTTTGTTTTGGTTTTATCAATTCTCTACTCTTTTCTTTACGCAGGTCTTAGGGAAACAATAAATGAATAAAATCCATAAAGATGGGGAGCTCATTGACGAAAAGACAAAATAGACTAAAATCAAAGTACGAGGGTCGTTGGTGGCATTAAGGCAAGGGGGCATGGGGGAGACATGGGGCACAGCTGGGGGCACAGGATGGCACAAAGGTACGGGGAGGGACGGCGGGGATGTCAGCACGGGACCGTTGGGAGCACAGGGGGTTCGGGGATATGGGGGCCCGAAGGGTGTCGGTGGCACTGGAGACAGGTTGACATGAGGAGCACTTTCTAGGCATAAGGAACATAGGTTCACACGGGGGAACGGCCAGCATGATGGCACGGGAGCATGGAGGGTACGGGGTGCGGGGGCATACGGGGCACTCTGGGGAGGTATGGGAATGTACTGAGGCATGTGGAGGTGGAGGGTGTGGGGGCACAAGAAGCACTAGGGGTGTTGATGGCAAAAGGCGTTAATGGCATGGGGGGCACTGGGGCCACGGGGAGCAACGTCGGTCATGGGGGCACGGAAACATAGGGGGGCCTGGGGGCACGTGGCGGCGTGGGGATGGGAAGGCACAATTGGCACTATGGGCGTCGGTGGTACGAGGAACGGGGAGCAGGTGGGCATTGGAGCACTGGGGAGGCTTGGGGAACACAGAGGGCATGGGGACCATGGGGTGGAAGGGTAGACATGAGGCATGTGGGGACAGGAGTACCATGGGTGCGGAGGCATGGGGGTACGAGGATTGTCGGGGGCACTGGGATTAGGGGGGGCATGGGGAGGAATGTTGGACATGGGGGCACGAGGGTATGGGAATGGGGGCACAAGGGGTACTAGAGACGTCGGTGGCATGGAAGGTGGTTGGGAATAGGGGATATTGGGGAGGAATGATGAACATAGAGGGCACACAAGGGCCATGGGGAAGAACTGCGGGCATGTGAGCACTGGAGAATGGGGAGCACAGGAGCATGAGGGGGTAAGGGGGCATGGGGGTTACTCGGGCCCTGGGGGCATAGGGGGTACAGGAAACACGGGTCAGGAGAGGGGCATGCGAGTGTGAGGGAATGGGGGGCACAGGGGTCCAGGGTGAAAGAGTGTACAGTATTAATGGGCTTATATTGTATTGAACGATTTTATTTACTTTAGTTACAAACTCATCATGAACATGTTTATATAAGGTTAAAAGTATATTTACCGCGTCCATAATAGTGCAATAACTTTTTCTTTTTTCACAAAATAGACTGCTGTATTTTAATATAGGGGAAATCTGTTGGTAAATTACTGATTTGATTGACCGCCAAAGACTTTCATCAAGATTAGGAAATATTTTATAAGAAAACCCAAACGTATAAATTCACACTACAGCTTGAGAAAAATACAGTAATATTGCAAGCAGATGATAAATTGAAACTTATTTTTGGAGACAACATCACTATTTTGATTTTTAGGGGCCTTTGCCCCTACAAGCCACCAGTTAAATATAAATAGGCTGAATAAGGTTTTGTTATAAAGATTTTAATACAGTACATGCCACTGACATGGATATACCATAAGAGAATGTTGCAGACGTTTATAACACTGACTTTACCCGCTGTGCTTACTAAGTTTGTAAGTCAACGTTTGAATGGCACCCGCCAGTAACGTTGTAAGCGACAAAATCATAATTTTACATGAAGAGGAAAGAAATAAAAGAAACAAAGTTCATTAGTTTTTATGTGTTTTTTATATCTATATATTAATAGGCAAGCATGTTTCTTTTCCTCCTTTTTTCTCAGCTCTTTTTCATAGTTTTGTAGCATCAGCGCATACCATTAGAAAGCTAGTGCCCTATAGATGAGCAGAATCACATTATAATTTCCATCAGCCTCCAGGGCCACACCCTATGGGCTTTCAAAGTTCCAATGTTTCAAGGGAGAAGGATAATTGATTGAATTGTTTGACAGCTGTTATAATAACAAAGCTAGCAAACCAGGAAGAACAGAAGTTTCAGTTATAAAACCTTTTAAATCTAATTGACTCAAGATGAATTGAGTTTTTGGTCAAATTTCAACCAGTGGGTGATCCCTAGTTTGTATAAAACAGTATAAATTGTCATCATAAGAAATATTAAATCAATTCAGAAATAAGTTATAACAAAAAACATGATTTTAAAATTGCATGTCGTTTACCATATTTTTGCCACTTTTTTATTTTATGATCAAAATATGTGTGTGTTTTGATTATACTATTTTATGACATCACCTTTATTATATATAATTATATCTAAATACAAACAACCTAAAAGTAAAAAATTTCAAAAATGTTTTTGGTTCACCTGGCGGTTATAATGTTGCTGCACACATGTAACGTAGTGGCTGTTTTAGTTGCACTGGTTTTTATTTCCATTGATGTGTGGTTCTCCAATATTCCCATTGGCTTTACAAACATTTTTTGTTTAGTTCTGTATGTTTATCATCCTTTTTCTTCTACGGTTAAGCCAATTTACATCAGATTCCACAAGACTGACTCTCGGGGACATCGGCATCCCCAGGCACCTACAATGTTACTGCATGCTGGGATCAAAGCCTTGTGGTTTTCCACCAGTCCCAGAGCTGTCAACTTCAGAAATATCAACGAAATAATGACCAACCTTGATGCAGGGTGGCATTCCCAACGGTACTGCGTTGAAATCTCAATTTTTAAAATTGTGTAGCTTACAACATTACTGGCGGGAGCCATTCATTTAATGTTGGCTTCAAGTTAAGGCCAGTGATAAGATCCACTGTTTATTGTACAGGCTACTCTTATTTGTTTATGTTGAATTATTTGTAAACCTACAATAATTATATCATTACGAGAAATTACAGGAAACCTAAAAAAATCTCACAAAAAGGAAGAATTGACCATACATAATAAGAATATAAATAAATTTGTAAAGTGTTTCCATTATTACTACTATCTTTCAGTGTTTTTATTGTCCTTTTACTATTTTTTACACAGATATTGAGCTTTAAAAATTACTAAATTGATTGTTTCCTAAAAGATAAAATTTTTATAACTAACAATAAATTTTGAGGATATTTAATATCTGCGAGAATTTTTTAAAAGGTTATTAACCATCCTTGGAAATTGATAGAACTTCTTGTAACTAATTCAAGCCTGCTGTAATGAATATACGTACCGTAACTTAATTTCAACGTTATGCATAGTGTTTTAAGTCACATCATGCTATGAAGTCACATCACTCATTAACTTAAATTGAAATATCTCCACTACTTTCTTCTTTTCAGCGTGGGTTGCGATGAACTACATCCAGAATCCCAAGCAGCCAGAGAACATGCCGACTCCTTACGTCATTGTTACAGTCTTGGTGGACCACATCGCCTTCACGGACTTCAACCCGAAGGTCAGTTTTCTGTTGATTAAAAATTCTGTTGTACTGAACTAATCATAAGAAACTAGTATTAGGATAAGTATCTATTATATTAGTAATTCAGTTGTAAAAATCTCCATGCTGTAACCCATTAACTTAAGATATGTGAATCATAAAACTTATGTAAACACTTTTGGGATCAAACTTGTTAAAATATTAACAAATTCTAAATTAAAATCCATTGTTTAGCCCCTGAACTGTGAATTTAAGACAATTTATAGGTTACATACCTCGTCTAACAGTTCATAGTAATCGCATCCACGACTTATTTGCCGCTACAGCAGCATCCTCAGGTGTCAAACACAAAAATTTTTCATCAGGAAAGGAATCGTTGAAATGATAAAATTGGCGAACACAACACAGTCACAATAAATAAATCAAACATATACAACACGGACACAGTTAACATTCCGGGTAGGCCTACCACGCACACGCACATTGCACCACGACCGGAACGGAGAGCAGACTGGAGTTTATCATGTTACCCCTTCCACCCCTTTCCTGTTATCGGCTGGAAAACTGTTGAATTGCATTTGGGCCGTTCTATTGTATGAAAATATGGCATTGAAGATAGAGAGGGATTTAAAATTCAACTGTTCATTCAAAATTAGATCTTTTAAGTCTTTATTTTTGTAACTGCTATAAATCTCATACTGTTCTATGGAATCTAGCCTACTCCCTTTATTACAGATATGCAATATTCCTAGTCATTTGTTTATATCATGCATATTATGGTTTTTCTAAACAAGGTGTTGAGCGAATTTCGATTTCTGTTTGTCTGCTCTAGGGTCGGGGCAGTGTTCTTTGTATCGTTGAGCAAAAAAATTAGGACAGTCAACACAATTTATCTTAAAAACACCAGATTTCTCGACATTGTCATAATCATGGGACTTCTGCGATAAATTACTCTTTAATCTGGTGGTTGTTCTGAGAGCAAAAGATACATCACGTTTATTTAAATTTTTATGTATGAAATTGTAGGTTAAATGGCTGTATTCTATGCAGACACATTTCTTTTGTTATATCAGTCACAGATGTTACAGGTTTTGTTGTTATATCTATACTTATTTAATACGCTAAGGGTTTTTTTGTCATGAGAACTCCTCCTACAATTTTCAACCGATTTTCAAGTTGTTGGTGTCGTTGGATAGGGCTTTGTCTGTAGTTGTTTCCGCCAAAAACTGATGAGAGTCGGACTAAAAATAAAGGTGCTATCCACCATTGAAATCTCAAAATTTCCCATTTAAATAACATTGGGATTGAATAAAGCATTTTAAACATCTGTTAATAATCAGCTGTAAATACGTGTTGTTTTGGTGATTAAAGATATTCACAATAGTGGATTGGCCGGATGTCATTGATTTTGAGCTAAAAGTAACATTTGTATTGTATTAAAGTATATTGCTCGATTTCGAGCAACACGTATACTAGTTTATAAATAAGTTTGTCAATTAAATTGTGTCATTTTTTGGTTTGACACCTGAGGATGCTACTGTAGCGGCGAAACATGTCCTGGATGCGATTACTATGAACTGTTAGACGAGGTATGTAACCTATTAATTGTCTTAAATTGTAAATAAAATATATTCATAAAAGTAATTGGTTAATGACACAGTTGTTTGCATAGTGGATGTTAGAGTTGATTGTGAGAGGATTTGTGCTATGCTAGCACAAAAAAATTTAACCTAGCTTAACAGATAACGGAGAAAATAGAAAAATACGTTTTCCCATCTTATTCTTATGGGGAAACCAACTAATCCCTCTATCTCTCTTATTTAATTGACTCACTTATTATTATCACTTGATAAAATTTGGTAAGTACATTTACTAGGAAGAGTGTAACGTATATTTGCTTACAACACACATACGGCGGGGAAACCTACATACTCACCCCCATGGGGTTTATGGGGCTGATAATAAATCCCAGACTTCAAAACAATTTAGCATATACCTGCTCTGGGGATAAATTAATGTCTATTTGCTTACAACTCCCCAATCACAGCCAACCTTCATCCTTATTCCCATGGTGTATATAGGGAAAATAAAAAATAACAAATTTCATTGAAATTCGCTGAGTACGCAGGTCTGCTGCGACTGAGGTATTTTGATAATTGAAAGTGCCAGAGTATAGTAGACTATTGATAAACGACACATGTGGGACCAGAACCAGGGTTACCAAATAAAGCACCAAAAATCAGCGACGGGGTTTTGTAATCAACTATACTACTCCTGAGTCCAAATAGTTGTTGAAAATAAAAATTCTTTGATAATACATGTTTAAAATTATTATTTTAAGTGCTATTTTAGTGCTGTCCATATGCTTTTAGGGGTTTTAAAATGTTAAGAATAAATAATTTTTAAATCTGCAATAAAACATACCAATACTGGCACGTATTAAATTAAAGTAAATTTTTACTATTTATTTTATTTTACTAGGCCTACTTATATCTTAAATTATTAATATCCAATATTTAAAGTTTAATTAAGCTAATAACCTACAATTTTCAAACTATAAAAGGTAAAAGCAAAAATAGTGAAAATCTTTTATTGTTTCAACATTTGATTTTTGTTCATATTTTAGGTTGGTTATATTAAAAAAAACAAAGAGGGTTATTTTAAAATGATATATTACAACCCAATTTTTACACTATAGCTACCTACTGTAAATGAGAGACTGTTGTTATAGAAATTGCATTCGCATATCAACACGGTGCGGGAATGACGACTGCAAGGAACAAAATGAGTTGGTTTGCAGTTTGCAGGCAGTTTTTCAAGACAAACCATAAAAGCTCCCGAATACGATTAGCTTACAATGATAATGACAGCAGACACTCCCTATGGCATTTGGTGCTCTTTGTATGTACAATAAGCAATATTGTAATTTTGAGGTTAGATTTTATCTCTCATTGTAACTAAATTTGCCATGAGTAATTTCTGATATCGCCCAAATATGGGAAATTTACTGACTGATTTAATGTAAATTTGAGAATCCAGAATAGGGCCCTGTTGGATTATAGAAGGAAGTTAATGTATTACTGGAGATAGTATTTAAAAACACTAAATAACATCTCATAAAAGGGTAAAAAAAAGGAAAAAACCATTCAAATGGGTTATAAACAACAGATCACTAAATGATATACATTTATTTGTTAAATTGACATAGAACTTATATGATGAAAATATATTAAAAACATTTTGGATGAGTTAAAAAAATCACACTGACGAGAGATTGTGATTTGAATTGTTTTCTGTATTGTATATTGTATGTGTTTTTATAAAACTGATCAAAATTATGTTTTATTTTTTAACTTTTGGCACCATATTTGAAAATGGTTTGATAGGCCCCAAACTAGTCATCTGATGACAAATAAATGTTGGGTTTAAGATGGAAAAGTAATGTAACTAATTTAGTGTAAAAGAAAAGTTTAAATTTAAATGATGTAAAAGGTACAAAAGAAAAAATAATAATAATAATAACTTTCTGTAGTGAATATTAAAATAAAAAATAGTGTGTATGTGTTTGTGTGTGACAGCCCCAGCTGGACATCAGGGTGTCGGGCCATGTGAGCCACGTTGGCCGGTCCTCCATAGAGACAACCGTGTGGCTAGAGCAGCAACAGCGCGGCCAGTGGCACAAGATCACAACTGCCATCTTCCTCATGGCCGCTCGTAACACTAACATGTCCGGTGGCGCGCCCGTTAACCCTCTTGTGCCTGCGGATGAGGAAGAGAAACTCATTATCGCAAACGGAGAATGTAAGTTGATTATAAAAACATTTGTGTCTTATAGTCTTAATCCTGCTAAGTTTTATAAGTTATCTTACAACTAATTTGTTTAGCTTTTTTTAAGGAACTGTTTCTGGCTTACTTTACTGATAATTGTTTCTAACTAAAACAAAACAACACCTCAAAAAAAAAAAAAAAAAAAAAAAAAATTAAAATGGAGTTTCATTTTTTTGAGCACCCCTCTCATACAGTGTCTTACTTAGCTACTAAATTTTGTTCTTGTCACTCTTGTCAGATTATTATAATTTTTCAAAAACTAGAGACCCAACTTCACGTGTAGCAGAAAGCACACACATTCAAAAACTGTTTTAAAACGGTGCATTCAAAAAGCAGAAAAAATTGGCAGTCCATCATTAATTTTTCATAAAAGGTGCTTTTCATAAGATTATGCTATTATTTACATTCTACCCCTTTCAAAATGGTGATAATATACAATTATTTACTAGCGGCGGAGGCAGGTAGAGGACAAGGGCTCCGTGCTGATCACAATGCCGGGGCCAGAGGAGCAGCAGGTGGTCCACAACCTGTGTGGCACCTCACTGTATTGTGTGTATTGTGTGTGTTGTAGTGAGGAAGCGGCGGAGGCAGGTAGAGGACAAGGGCTCCGTGCTGATCACAATGCCGGGGCCAGAGGAGCAGCAGGTGGTCCACAACCTGTGTGGCACCTCACTGTATTGTGTGTATTGTGTGTGTTGTAGTGAGGAAGCGGCGGAGGCAGGTAGAGGACAAGAGCTCCGTGCTGATCACAATGCCGGGGCCAGAGGAGCAGCAGGTGGTCCACAACCTGTGTGGCACCTCACTGTATTGTGTGTATTGTGTGTGTTGTAGTGAGGAAGCGGCGGAGGCAGGTAGAGGACAAGGGCTCCGTGCTGATCACAATGCCGGGGCCAGAGGAGCAGCAGGTGGTCCACAACCTGTGTGGCACCTCACTGTATTGTGTGTATTGTGTGTGTTGTAGTGAGGAAGCGGCGGAGGCAGGTAGAGGACAAGAGCTCCGTGCTGATCACAATGCCGGGGCCAGAGGAGCAGCAGGTGGTCCACAACCTGTGTGGCACCTCACTGTATTGTGTGAATTGTGTGTGTTGTAGTGAGGAAGCGGCGGAGGCAAGTGGAGGACAAGGGCTCTGTGCTGATCATAATGCCGGGGCCAGAGGAGCAGCAGGTGGTCCACAACCTGTGTGGCACCTCACTGTATTGTGTGTGTTGTAGTGAGGAAGCGGCGGAGGCAGGTGGAGGACAAGAGCTCCGTGCTGATCACAATGCCGGGGCCAGAGGAGCAGCAGGTGGTCCACAACCTGTGTGGCACCTCACTGTATTGTGTGTGTTGTAGTGAGGAAGCGGCGGAGGCAGGTGGAGGACAAGGGCTCCGTGCTAATCACAATGCCGGGGCCAGAGGAGCAGCAGGTGGTCCACAACCTGTGTGGCACCTCACTGTATTGTGTGTGTTGTAGTGAGGAAGGGGCGGAGGCAGGTGGAGGACAAGGGCTCCGTGCTAATCACAATGCCGGGGCCAGAGGAGCAGCAGGTGGTCCACAACCTGTGTGGCACCTCACTGTATTGTGTGTGTTGTAGTGAGGAAGCGGCGGAGGCAGGTGGAGGACAAGGGCTCCGTGCTGATCACAATGCCGGGGCCAGAGGAGCAGCAGGTGGTCCACAACCTGTGTGGCACCTCACTGTATTGTGTGTGTTGTAGTGAGGAAGCGGCGGAGGCAGGTAGAGGACAAGGGCTCCGTGCTGATCACAATGCCGGGGCCAGAGGAGCAGCAGGTGGTCCACAACCTGTGTGGCACCTCACTGTATTGTGTGTGTTGTAGTGAGGAAGCGGCGGAGGCAGGTAGAGGACAAGGGCTCCGTGCTGATCACAATGCCGGGGCCAGAGGAGCAGCAGGTGGTCCACAACCTGTGTGGCACCTCACTGTATTGTGTGTGTTGTAGTGAGGAAGCGGCGGAGGCAGGTAGAGGACAAGGGCTCCGTGCTGATCACAATGCCGGGGCCAGAGGAGCAGCAGGTGGTCCACAACCTGTGTGGCACCTCACTGTATTGTGTGTGTTGTAGTGAGGAAGCGGCGGAGGCAGGTAGAGGACAAGGGCTCCGTGCTGATCACAATGCCGGGGCCAGAGGAGCAGCAGGTGGTCCACAACTTGTTTGTCAGCTCGTTGGATGTCCACAACAACCAGCGAGTGCTGCCGCCTGGCTGCACGTGGATGGCCGACACCAAGCGGTCTAACATTGTATTTTCCCATCCGGAGGTAAATTTCTTTTAAAGTCATTATACAATTTCAGAAATTTAGATTAAACCAACTAATTCTGCTATAATTTAACAAACTTTTGTTTAGTAAAAATCCTTTAACTTCAATGAAATGTTACGCTTGTTTATGTGACAGATCACTAATAACTTTTTTTAACCAATGGGTAGTAGTTTACTCATGTTACTATTAACTTAAATTTAGACTACTATATTTTCAAAAGTTTGATAGTTATTTTGACGTATAGTCCGTAGGGCAACCCTCTCTGGCCAGATGACAAACAATGGAACTTTTATCAGCATGTTTTCCTTGTTCTATCCGTCTCAAGCAAAATACCGCACAGTAGAACATCGATAATACGGATTAATTGACCCGACCCTATCCACATTATCTAATTAACTGGCTGGGTAGCTGAGTGGTTAAAGTGTTCGCCTTTGAATTGAAAGGTTGCTAGTTTGATCCTTCACCATGAAGCACTCTGATCAAGGCATATTGTACCATTGTACCTTATTTTTTGTATTAATTTGTTTATTTTTAAGAAAACAGATTACTGATTTCAGTTAAGTTAGGCCTAGTCAAACTGTTAATTATATTAATTTACATTTGTAAGAAGAAGTCACTTCGTCACCGGGGAAATGAAGTGGATAATAAAAATCAGTCAATGTAGAGAAAACAAGATTATTTATTAGGCCTGTTGTCAAATATTGGGCTAGCAGTCTTTTGAATAGGAAAGACCAGATTTTTTAGTCTATAACTTAGGCCTATTCACGAAACTACGAATCTCAAGGATGATAAATAAGAAATTATTTATCATGGGGTAGGGCATGAGGGTGCACCCTGTCAAGTTGATGATTATGAAGCAGGGTCCAGTCACTTATTCATTTTGAACAAACAACGAGTCACGCTACAAAGATTTCGCACACCGAATGAGCCGCACTGCGATCATGTAATATGAAGTAGTGCCAAACGTTAGCCGATCACCACGACAAAATATGTTTCACTAGGTAAAACCAATCTATATCAAAATTTTACGGGCCAAACGTTTGCTGATCACCAAGGAGAATGGCGGAATGGCGTCCCCTTTCATCAGACGTTACTGAACGAGTCAAAAGAGAATCATTCTTCGTACTGGGTTATCTGTTATTTTTTAACATAAAGCTCAATTAAGTAATATTCATTATTAATCTATTCATTTAAAATATAACTTTTTCTTCCAGATCATAAAACTCAATTTTTATCCTCTTCTTTTAATTTTTTACTCAAAACAATTACCATTATTTCCCTCACATCCGCCATGAATATTTCTTGGCGATGC
Organism: Neoaliturus tenellus; assembly: GCA_030545055.2. NCBI lineage: Eukaryota > Metazoa > Arthropoda > Insecta > Hemiptera > Cicadellidae > Neoaliturus > Neoaliturus tenellus. The sequence goes on along the minus strand of CM061533.1, from coordinate 169,215,717 downwards.
ACGTAACCAACGGGATTGTTTCTCATTGGTCGAGATTATTGCACCTGTTGATTACGTCACCACTTCCAAGATTTTATTTTACTTTACCAACCGGATGTTAATTAACTACGCAATTACGATCAATTGTATTATCTGAAAATTATAAAAACATTATTTTTAGTAAAATAACACTCCCACAATATACTCAATGTTGTAAAGCAAGAAACACGTATTTTAACTTGTTACTTGATTGTTAACACCATTTCATATCTTGATGATATTGCAAATAAAGAGATTTTGATTTGATCCTGAGAAAAGTTTGTAGCTTTAAGGTTCGATACTGGACCCAGTTGCCATTTGCTATTGGGCTGTTAATTAATGATGCTTTCTAACAACTGGTCGATGTTAGATAGTCACAAGACTGGGGTTTAGACCGTTCCCCATAAAAACAATAAAAATGCCATTGGCGTTGATATACACACAAAAAATTATCCAAATTATTGAAATAATCATAAAAATGGTCAGGATGTATTTTTAAGTTAAAAAGCGTTTAAATTGTAGATTATCTTTTACAGTACAGTGATAATCCAAATTTCAGTAATCCTAAAGTCCCCTCAATCCAAAACCAAAATTAGGATTTCTAAAAAAATATAAAACTAAGAAAGAAAATATTCCAGCTTTTTAAGTCAAAGTCAAAATATCTTTATTCCTGAATGTACATTGTATAGTAAATAGTGTCAAATTAATCTTACATGCTAAATTGTTACAGATTTCTTAAAATTAATATGTTTTTATGCCATCATTTAGCACAACTGTAGAAGTCCTCCAAGGAATAAAATGGATTTTTAATCAAAAAGTCTTTTAACTTTACCCTAAATTTTTTATTATCAGTTACACTATTAATTTCAGTTGGTAAATAAGTTAAAAACTTCATCCCAGAGTAAGAGTTTTTTTCTGTATTCTAATCTATGTAGTGGTAGTACAAAATTACTTCTGTTCCTAGTATTGTAGCTATATATGCTGTCATATGTTATGAATTGGGCCGCATTTACCCTAACATACATTATACACTCAAGAATGTAGAGACTTTAGACCATTAATATGTTTAAATTGATAAAATGTTGCTGGACAGACTCCAAATCTTTAAGATTTAACAAAAGCCCTTAGCTTTCTTTTCGCCTGTTAGTATTTTATTCATATTTGAATTGGTAAATATGAAATTCCAACCAATTTACTCCGTAAACTGAAATTCCAAACTGAAACTGTATTTTGTCTACATTCAATTGATTGCAATTTTGCTCACTGAAATAGTTTGATTGCTTTTTAACCACTTTCAGATAGAATATAAGATCAGTATTATGATTAGTGATGGGTCGGTTGCAAAATTTATTGGTTTGGTTTTCCACTGGCATCGGTTGTTGGTTTTTTGGTTTATTTTAGATAATAAACATGAAACAACGAAGGTAATCAGGCTGAGCCCTATTTTTGCCTTTTACACACATGTTTTTTAAATAGACCAGTTAGTAATTGCAAGAAAACATATAAATATAAAATTTTTATCCAAATATCATATTGGCCTTATATTTTATCTGAAAGTAGTCAAAAAGTAATACAACCATTTTAGTTTTCAAATTCGCAATTTTAAACCAAAATAAAATAATAAAAAATTATGAGTTTTGACTATATTTATAGGAATTGATGGAATATGTGGGAGGATAGAATAAAAATGTTGGTAATAAAATGCAACCAATGAAAAAAAACTAAGAAACCCTCAAATTATGGCTTAAGAATTTTTTTTTTATTCCATGTCTCATTTTCTTTAAGAATAACCTTCTTTTATGTGTAAAGATATGAATTTTGTCCTGCCAATTATTTTTTAGTTTTAATTATTTTAATTCAGTAAATTAATAATCTGATTTCTATAATTGAAAAATGTGTATTTATAAATAAATAAGGACTGTTGTAGTATTTTTTATTTCAATATTGAAAATAACATAATAATATCATTAATTCTATATTCCTACAACTTTGATTAAAGTTTTATTCGATTCGTGAAAATCTGATGAAAAAATGAGCTACAATTTATTATTGAATCAATCAAGAGCCTTGACACCTAAAATATTTTATAACTTACCCAAAACCGGGTTCTCGCCTTTTGGTTTCACTAATTACAGTACCCATTGGTACCAGTTTCAGACCTATGACGGTCCATCATCAGCCACTCCTCTTATTTACATACGGTACTACTGCTCACATTTTTGTGGTTGTCGAATGATAAATTTTTTACACTTATACATAAAAAACACAAAATTAAGACAGCTTCCGGAAAGTACACATCACACACTGTTCGTATTACCGTGAATGGCGAAGGTCGTAGCGCTACTGATTTGTGCGACCTTTGCCGTGCACAGTAATACGAGCAGTGCATGATATGTACTTTCCGGAAGCTGTCTTAATGTGTTCGTGTGTTTTGTGTTTTTTATGTATAAGTGTAAAAAAATGTTATCGTTCGACAATTACAAAAATGTGTGCAGTAGTATTTAAATAAGAAGAGGAGAGGCTGATAATGGTCTAATTTTATAATATCCTTTTTCTTTCATAGATATTATTAAAAAAAAAAAAAAAAAACCATTTGTATATTAACTATTTGATGCAGATAAACTTGTTTTTCTAGAATCGTAACTTGCACAACAAGGTGTTTGGAGGCTTTCTGATGAGGCAAGCTCTGGAGTTGGCCTGGATTGTTGGATATTTCCACAGGTATGCATTTAATGTGTTGCTTCTTAAAATGTAAGCCTAGGGATATTTTAAATTAACATTAAAAATAAATACATTTCTCTATGAATTTATCTCAGTAAATGTGCTCCTTCATCATTTACATCCTGGATTTGCTCAACCACTGTACTTGTTTGTATATGTTACACTCAGTTGCCAAATCTGGTCAATGCCCAACATTTTTACTCACTCCGCGATTTGGACAATGCAGAATACCTACATCAGGGAGTGAGCATTTTATTCGGGCATTATGGGAAGCAAAATATCCAGACTGGTAATTGTAAGTGCTCAGTTGCTGAAATAAACACGTTCTTTGGCAGTCGAGTAACACCACAATACCCACAACCCGACATGGGTAAATTTGATTGCCTACTTTGCGTTGTGATAATTTTTAGTGATAATGTTCTTTTAATGTACGTTTCTACTATATAAACATTCCTGCACGTCATTTTCATAGGCATTTTTCATAAATTAAAATCGATAAAAGTGCTATAAATCGGCATTTTAGTGATGCCTAACTGCAAGATGCACTATTTAAAACCTACCAGTTGTTTGATTCATTCCAAATATTATTGAATGTTTAATCTGTATTTGGCCGATATTACACTATCATAGTTCTATAACATAGATGTATTATTTTATAATATAACTATGATAGAAAAAATATTATTAAAAAAATTTTAAACAGGATTATCTCACAATCACACTTTTCACTAAAGTGTGATGTGGGAACATATTTGATGATTGAATGTTTGATGTGTTATTTGCAGCAAGCACAGACCCAAGCTGTGCCATATCAGTGATATCAGCTTCAAGAAGCCCGTGGACGTCGGATCCATATTGTCCATGACAGGGCAGGTCAGTAACACCCAAGGTTGGTCGGATCTGTTTTTGCGAGTTATCCAGTCTTTCTTTAGTGTTCGGCTTAAACTCTCTAGCACCAATCCCTTACTTTTTAATTTTTTATTTTGGAACAAATATTAAGTAAGGAAACATGTAACGCATCAATTAATCATCTCATTAGGAAAGAAACTGAAATATCTTATTGCAGTTGTAGTTTACTTCATGTGACAAAAAAAAAATGCTAAGTGAAAAACCAAACTTGGGTTTTCCTAGTGGAAAACAGCTTTAACGATTCTTTCAAACTTTGAAAATTAACTTAGTTCTTTGATAAAAATTATATAGAAGCTGAAGGCAGCTGACTCAACTGTCAAGGGTGATTCAAAAAGAATGACCCGATTGTACCTTTTGATATTATTGATAGTACCCCATTAACGACACTGAAATTGTATTATCTGCAACAAGGGTGGTCTAGAGTTTTAGAAAATCGCCACTAGATGTCTTAATTAAGTGCTAGCTGTGGGTGTGGCGTCAGTCATAAACTTTGGTCACAAACCAAGGTTTAAGGGCCCTACTTTTTTAGGAAAACACAATAAACTGTGCATCTTACCTAGAAATGCTTCGACATAGGCTATTTCCAAAACTTACTGCTGACTCTGACAACTTCATTTATCAACAAGATGATATCATCTATCGACAAGCACCGCCACTGTGGCACAAGGATGTTCCCGGTTTCCTCAATACCACTTACCCCAGACATTTCCTAAGGGCATACAGGACCGCAAGACACGGCTTTGCATTCTTGGCCTCTAAGGTCACCTGCCATAACACTGTGCGACTTTTTCCTGTGGGGACACTCAAAAGGACGTGTTAATGTTCCTTCCTTAGCTTGTGACACCGAGGAGCTTAAAACCAGGATATCAGATGCAGTAGCTACAGTCCCAGAAGATATCTAGGGGACAGTTTGGGATGAGTTTGGCTATCATCTAAATGTCGTCAGAGCCTCCAATTGAGGACACGTAGAACGCTTGTAGTACATCATCATAAACTTGATGTTTCTGTGAGTAATTTGATGTAAAATTTGTTTGTGTGCACCAATTTTTGAAACAATTATAGTTTTCTGAAATCAGGTCATTCTTTTTTAATCATCCTGTACAGACCTCGTGTTCCAGTATAAAGATGTAGTTTTGCATTGTAGCCATTACTGAATCACCGAATGATACTATAATAAAATTATTCATGAGTTTTAATCGTACTTAACCCTTTCCACTCTCATTTTCTCGACTGGCCTATTCCTATCCACTTGTATTTAATTGGAGGCCAAAAAAACAGCTGTTTACTTAATAATTTATTTTTTGTGTATTTAAATTTTGTAAAGCTGACTTTTGTGTTTTTGTTTCACATTAGTTGATATGGTGTAAAAAAATTAATTTTGAGAGAAATTTTTTAATTTTAGTGAATTTCCCTATAGGGAATACGCTATTACGGTAGTAGTCACGGTAAGACCTAAGACCGGGACCATGATACTTTTTCGTTTTGAGGTCCCTAGAAGCCAAAAACACCGTTCGTTCAAATTGATATATATGTATATATATTCAACAGATTTGAGTTCACTCTTTAGGGCTACTATAATTAAATTATACCAAATAAATAAATACCAGAGTACCCTTTTTGTACTCTGTATTTATTAATAATACGTACTCTGTAAGTAATAATACGATGTATAACAAAAAGGGTACTCTGGTATTTATTTATTTGGTATAATGTATATATATATATGTGTGTCCGTGAACACGATAACTTTTGAAAGGAACCTCCGATTTTGATGAAATTTGGTACAGGGGTGTAAGCCAGGTCTACTAGGTTGAGTTTGCGAACCAGAATGATCGGACCATGGGAACGGGGTTTTATGGGGTTTCAAAATGGTTAAAAATGGGTTTTTGGCTTTTTTTACTTTTATTTAGAAAATTCAACAATTTTAACTTAAACCATTTCAAAGAGCTTAAAAAAACTAACAATCTAGTATTTTGAATTTTTTACCTAACTTCAATGGTTACGGAGAAAATCCAAAAATGTGTTTTCCATGTTATTCTTATGGGAAATCAAGAAAACCCCATATCTTACCTATTTATTGACATAACTTAATCAAATTTGGTATGTACATTATCTAGATAGGGTTTAACTTATACTTGCTTACAAAACCCAAATGGCGGCAAACCTACATACTCATCCCATGGGGTTTATGGGGAAAATAAAAATTGTCAGAGCTTGATACAATTAATTTTGTGTTTACATTAAATTTACCAATTATTGATTAACTTAGATTTTCTAACAACATCCCATGGCAGCAAACCTACATACTCGATCCTATGGTGTTTTTATGGGGAAAGTAAATAATCTGAAATTCCATTGGAAATTCGCTGCGTACGCAGGTCTGCTTCGACGGGGGTATTTTATATATATAATTATGGTTAACATTTTATATTTTAATCATAAAATTCTAATGTTAACCACTATATGTCGGCTAATATTACATTCAAAAATGTAACTTGTACACATTTTAAAAGACCATCAAATAAGAAATAGAAATCAGTATATATTACTAATATATATATATATATAAGAAATCACTACAATGCCCATAATTGACATTTTTCATTGAGTTTGTTGCCTAGAAATAAATGAATAAATTTTTAAAAATATATAGACACATACCTGAATTACCTCCTCTTCATCGTTGACCAGCGTAGGCCGGATAGATAGCGTCAAAATATTTCCTTTTAAAAACTTAACACTACTATATACACTATTTACAAACATATGTTTAACTATACTTTGGCGGTGGAACTCCTAGCGAACTAGCAGCTTCAAAACTTTCTTTTAGGGAGTAGAAAGGGTTCCCAAGTAGAATGTCCTTTATTCTGCGCTTAAAAGCAGCTATGTCTAGTTCTGTTAAATTCTGTGGCAGAACATTGAACATTCTAACGGCTACGGCAGGGAAACTGTCCCTCGACATCGACAGTCTATAACGGTTGGTGTGTATTTGCTGAGCCCCTCGAATGTGATGCACATGCTTTTGGCCTCGGACTTCATGCAGATTGAGATTTGTTTTGATGTGGAGAAGGCATTCAAAAATATATTGGCTGAAGACTGTGAAAATTTAAAGTAATATGAAAAGTGGTTGACATGGTTGTAGTCTATTGCTGTTTGTAATGATTCTGAGTGCTTGTTTTTGTAATTTTAGAATACGTATACAACCTGTCGCATGGCCCCAAAGTTTAACTCCGTATGTAACATGACTATGGAACAGGGAAAGGTATACAGTCAGCAAATACTGCCCAGTAATCTGAAATTTTAACTTCCTAAGCAGGAAAATTACCCTACTTAGTCTAATGCAGATCGCACTTAATAATACCGCACATATAATAAACATACATAATATGCATGCATATGTACATATACATTTACATATATAGATAAGCCACTACACATATACATTTATATAATCATGTACATGTACATATTATATACATGCCCATAATTACATATTCATGTATATGTATAACAATCTGGATTCAATGATTTTAAAAAAATGTTTCCACAAAAACAGGGTACTCAGTTTTCTCAATATCTCATTATTGTTATAACTATAGTAGCCCTAAAATGTGAATCCTTTCTGCAATCATGTATATGTATATGTACATGTACATTACATAAATGTATATATGTATACACACATATGTTTGTACATATATGTATATTTGTATATGTAAATATATGTACAAACATATATTTATGTATAGTAACATACTGATAAATGTAGTAACATATATAATATATAAAATCATATGTATAATATGTATGTAGGCTATATTATTTAATATATACACAAGTGTTTGTCGGGTCAGGCCCGACATGTGACATTATCACTTAAAACATCGGGCGAGGCTGCCCTGAAATACGAGCGGAAAGGGTTAATACTGATGATTATGATTGCTTGGATAAATAAAAATATTGTAAACAAGTAAAAAATGTAACAATTTGTTGTAATGCAATTATTTATAGAAACAAATGAATTTCAGTAAAATCAGATGATAACTGAAGAAGTGAAACCCAGGTGTTACAATTTCAACGTAAGTGGTTCAGCAAATTAAAACCAGAGTGCAGCACCTGCAGGAGTACATTAAAACATTCTAAAGGGCATGTACAGCTAGTGACAGCTAAGTTGGCACTTGACCCCGGCGCGGCAGTGAAGGCGGTTGGGGGGGGGGGGGGTGGAAGTTAGGTACAGACCTTTCTGCGAACATACCGCTGCTGATTCACTGAGTTGGGGCAGGGCCTACGAGACGGGTAGTGTATGTAAATTACAGCTCTCTAATTTTAATTATATTGGGATAAACTTAAAATTTCCATCGATCGGTCAAGTGCCAGCTTACGTGGAAATAGCTGTAAGCGAAGTGAACAAGCCCAACTAAGTTCTAGTGAGTGGCGCGATCAAGCTCACCTTCTAAAGAAACAAGCTTTTTGACTCTGAATTGTAGGATAACCTTATGATAATTGTGAATGAATTACTGCAAAAGATTTGTTTTAGGTTTACCAAGTAAATACTTGGCCTCCGAGGTACTCTCTATTTATTCATTTAGATTTTTCCTAGTTAGGTATTCATATTGCTATGTTTAATTTAAAATTAAGTAATTGTTTCACATAAGCAATACAAACTGTGCTGAAAGAGTGAAAACTAATATTTTTCTTTGTAGGCTACATTGGAACTAATTCACCATATGAATTGTATTGCTTTCTTCCAAATTGTCCCCTTGTGGTGTGCAGGTTATCTACACGGAGCACAACTTCATGCAGATCCTGGTGCACGCTGAAGTAACGAATCCGTTCTCCGGTCAGCGAGTGACGACTAACGTCTTCCATTACACTTACGAGGCTCCCGAGCCGGTCAAACCGGTTATACCCAACACTTACTACGGTACGACTACAACTTTGTGTTAGTAATATTTTTTTTAAGGCACAGTGGAAGCTCTCTTGACCTTCCTTGGATCAACCGTCTGTTGGAATGCTGTGTTTGCTAATTTTGTTAATTAACAGTATTTTATGCCATTGTCTGTTTACTTTATTACTTATTGTGTTAGGAAAAAATTATTATGTTGCAAATTTTTTAACATTTTCCATTTGTTTTATCAATTTTAACACACATTTCTGGTATTATTCGGTTAAACCGACCTTTTTCGTTATCCGACCATAGTCCGGTCCCGTAGGGATTGGTTAAGTGAGCTTCTACTGTAATGTGCTTTTTGATATTATTTTTTTATCGGATATTTTAAAGGGATTCAAATGTTAATAATGCCATTTAGTCAAAAGTGCTTGAGGCAAAATGGGATTTAATCTTTTAGAATTGCAGTAAAAATGTATATGTTTTTCATATAATCTTCAGCTTTATTTTAATTTCAAATCATTAAACATGTTACAAAGTGAGATGGCAACTATTGTAAATATTCCTCTTTACATTAAATAAAACTTATGATTTGAATAAGAGCTCATGTAAATAGTTTGTCTTGTAAGTATCAAATTTTTCTTGCTACAGATTAACTGTAAATTATTCTTTACAAAGAAATTTACCATTCTTTTGATGTTTTTCCTCAAATTCTCAGAAGCTGTCATACTTCAAAAACTCCTCCGAGTTAATTACTTGCTTAAATACATCACTTGATAGTTTTTTTTTTTAATTTTATTTCGACCTTAGGTATAACTAAATGAAGTTTGGCTTCGTATTGTTAATACACCCTGAAAAATATATTTATATATAATTTAAAATTAGGTTGGAGGTTGAATTTGTGCTTTATATTTATCACAAGAAATATTATTTTATAAAAAACAGAGTTGCAGCCTTCTTAAATGAGTCTCTAGGTGATGAGAGCTAGGTAAAAAACTGCAGCTCCATTGTGATTTTAACGATGGTATTTTTTTATGTTGTGGTGCAGAGGCGATGATGTACATTGATGGGCGGCGTCATTTTCAAGAAGTAATGGAGCTGAAGGCATGAAGCTTATGATCTTCGACCCGGTTCAACTGACCCAGTATTCAAGGTTTTAACTTAGCAGTATAATTCAGTATTTCTGCAGTTTGTTTGCCATATCGTTACTTTTATTGAATTTGAAATTTTTTACTTAAAGAAACATCTACAGTGTTTGTAATTTTGGAGATTTTTTATATTGGAGGGAATAGTACCAGTATGAAATAAGTTTGATTAGCATTTTTTAAAAGGGTTTCTATTAATGTTGAGGGTTAGTATTCTTCTAGTACGGTATATGTGATGACTTCAATCACTTTTGTTTTGCTGTGCTATCGAACTTGAGAAAAATTACCAACTTGTTTCAATATTAGAATTAAGGAGAAAGGAAAAATTTAGGTCTAAATTTAAATCAAATTTGATTGTAAATTTCTTTGAAAAGTCTAGTCTAAAATCCATTTAAATAACACTAGGTTTCAATGAAGATATTTTATGTTTTTAATATTGTATTTACTTTGTTATTCCATTTTGAAAATGAACCTTAAACTGATATGTACTGAATTTATATTGGCCCAATTTATTGATTGTACAAACATTTTTGTTTTTGTTTTTGTGTCCTAAATAATCCACTTTAGTCACAACAGTTTTTTCTTGTGCTTATTTATCTCAATAACAACTATTACTTTTCCCATGGCATTTTTATTTATTTATTAAAAAGTTAGCTTATGGGTTAACTTAAAGTCCCTTGAATTGAGGTGGAAAGTTTATCCTATAAGTGTCCTCTGTGTGATTTCTTAGGAGGTTTGTATAGGAGTATTAAGTATTATTTGAAGAACTATATTAGACAACTAATTGTCTTTTAGCTATCATTTGCTCTTGTTTTTATTTACAAGGTTTTTATTGGACTTTTATATACTGCTATAAAAGTTGTGCATTAGGAAGTCAAAGACCATGATTATTTTTTTATAATGTTATTGATAAAATAAGGAGATAAAGACCATCTCTAAAACTCTGTACGTATCTCGCATTTCATAAGCTACTTCTACAACCTATATCTAAGTTATAGGCTTAAAATTATTATATTGTTTCAATTTCTCAATCTATGGATAAAATTATACATGTAAAAAAGCTTTATTTGAATTTTCTTATTTTATGCTACATAAATCTTAGTATATAACTTTAATGGTTCCATATTTTAAGAAATATTTAAAAATCAATATTTTTAAACAACCTTATTAGTAAAACAAATCCTTAATTGATAGAAAACAACAAGTAATTCACTTCTGGTTCTCGCCCAACTCTGAAAAACATTGTTATGTTACCGCAGTTAGTCCTTTGGCTTGTAAAAACGTCACAGCCTATTCCTCGGTTCAGGGTCAGTCCCATATCTATATGCGATCACTTATGATTGTTCTGTACTGCATGAAATATAACATAACCGAACCTAACCGCTGCACTGCGCTAATAGTGCATTAGGATGGAGATACCGTTAACAGAAAAGTACCTCATTTTATCTAAGGCAGGCATGAAACAGGGTTAGGCCTATTATGTCAATAAAGTATCTTTGTTCTGCCTTTTCTTATTTGTGGTAGAAAAGGTTTTATAGCTTTATTTATATAATGGTTTCGCACCACCTTAAGTGCTCAATGTTGTTGATTTGTTATTGTTAATTTTAATATAATTTATTCTGTTATGTTGTAAAACTTATAATTCATGTAAACCATTATTGTGGAAAAATTGTTAATGTGGCAAACTTGTATTACGTTACTTCTAATAATTGCACACTCCTGTATAATTTTACCACACAAACCATTAAACTTGTAATATTACTCATAAAATGAAGCTTATCAAATCAAGAGCAGCCTCAACAGTTGTGACATGGTTGTTACAGCCATTTCAGGATTATATTGCAATCCTTTTGTCGTAGCTACATGATGAAAGGTTAATCATTATTTAGTTAAATCAAAACTACTGTATCCAATTTAAATGTATTACACTAGCTGTTTTCCTAATTTAAAAGTGTAAAATAAAAATTCTATTTAAAAAATATAGTTGTTGAGTATAAAGAACAATTATATCAAAAGGTCAGACTTTTTTTATTTAATGTTGTTTTTTCTAGCTTTTACCCCAGGAGGGTAATGTTACACTGGAAAAATGAAATGTAGATGTGATTTACTTTTTTACCAGAAAGTAATGCTTTATAAAAAACATTATTACACTAAACTACATTTTATCAATACTAGTACGATATTTTTATTTATTTTCTTTAAAACAAAGCAATAAAAAATTTTTATTTATTTTCTATGATTTAGAATTTTGTAATATTAACTCAATCTAAGTTTTTAAATAAATATTTAATTTCAGCTATAATGACTGATTGTTGATTACTTCCCTTATTTTCTTGGTTACCTGTTATTCAAAACAAAATAGATTTTTGCACTGTACTATAGAAAAAACTGGAATTATGTGTAGTTCAAGAGTCTAGAAAGATGTCTGCTGAATAGTAGTGTGAAAAGTAGTTGGAAGATTATTAAGTTCATTTTTACTACAAATTACTAAAATGAAAATTATTAAATACTCTCTTTTTGATAAGTATATTCCTAATTTAAAACACAATATAGTCTTTAAGGTGTTAAAATGTAACAGCTATGACTTGTCTCGAATAACAGAAAAAGACCATCAGGAGCTTAAAATTCGCTAAACTCCTAAGCAAATGGTTACATTTGAATACTAAAAGATTAAAAATGTAAGAGCATAAGATTGAGACTATTTTTCAATAAAAGATTTGGCGTTGTTAGTAGGAACATCCTGAGATAAAATTAAATACTAAATTTTAGATTTGATTCAAGCACAAGATGTAATAATCAGGTATCTGAACTCGTAGCATATTCACCGGGACGCCATTTTCAATTCTGTCACTTTCTCATCAGGCCTAGTGATCTGCATGGGTCAAAATTTGACGCTTTACAGCCTATGACCGTAGAAAATAAATAAAATATACTTTCAGTCTCAAAGTGACACATGATTGCGTTGTATAATACACAAGTTTTCATTAGTTTATTTTTTAATTTCATTGTGTTGAGAAAGTGATGAAATGTGGTTTGCAAACAAATAAAAAATACTGTACCGGTAACAGTATTTTTAGGGAGAATTTATGAACAACTAACCTCAAACCAAGGGTCCAGGGGCGCCTAAATGTTAAATTTCTTCCTGAAAAAACGTCTACAACACCCAAAAATATATTTAAACTTATACTGCAAAGCATACAGGCGTCAAATGTATGAAAAGATTGCAAAATGGCCATTTATCTCGAAATTCTCTATACTGCCTTAAATAAATTTCTATACAATTATTACGTAATTATTAGACCTTTCTATTAAAGGTTTTTTTTTTTGTCCCTTTCAAACTATGCTATTAATCTTGTTGTTGGGCCTATTTCTTTATTTGGCCAATTACACTAAAACCCAATGGCACTCAAGGAAGGCGTTTTAACTCCACTAGTTCTTTGAGTTCGCTCCCCAACTCTACTTGCCGAAGACCTTTGTCTTTAAAAGAGAAAGGGAAGGGTGGAAATTGGAAATAAAGTTTCTCAGAAATACTATCCTGAGATATATGAGGTACCAGCACTTCCGAACGCAAATTATTGATTATAGATGGAAATTCTAGTCACCCAATGGAAAACTCCATGATGCGTCCATCTGGGTTAACCTATGCAATGAGTAGGCTGCCCTTAGTAATTCGAATTAGTCTATTTTTTGAATATACCTAATATAAAATATAAGTTTCTATTTTCATTGTTGAATAAACCAGCCATTTTGAAATCCTGAGTGGAGTCTAGACCAGAGGTGGCCACATTTGAGGACTTCTACTGTACTGAGTCCTGGCTCAACTTCTGCCTGATTGCATTGCTTGCCAAATCTGCCTTTTTTTGTAAAGTGTGTTCTTGTGTTTTTGTCCGGGTGTTTATTTATTTATTTTAATGAAAACATCCTTATGAAGGAGTTACAGTCGACTCCCTCTCCTTCATACTCCGATGGTCCGGACGACGGATGGTCCAAACAAGGTCTTGGAAATGCGTCATCAGTGCGCGCCAGGTTTCTTACGGCTAAATCGACAGGATTGAACGTGTCTGTTTTATTTCTGGCCTACTTGTAAACAATGAACCTAAGTTAGAAGTTAGGAAATTTATTTATTCAGACAAGAATCTGGTCCCAAAAAAGTTTTTAACAGATACAAATATTTTTTAGTTAGTAGTGTGGTTTCATTTTAATTGTATCAAATTACTGATTGTTGTATGTTGAAATGAATAACCAACTGCCGATTTGTAAATGCTATTTGTATAGTTTCATTTCAATTATATATTCTTGATTCTTGTTTCTGAGGTGTCTAAATTAGAGGGAGTCAACTGTACACTCATCTCTGTATGGCTTGAAGATGAATCTCTGAGCTGAAACTATTTGCTTAGAGCAACTATCACATTACCAAGAATAGGTTTTTAATCAACTTCTTACTATTTTCAGTATTAAACTGAATCCACAAGCCACAATCGTTTAGAAAGTCAAAAGTTAATTTTTTACCTCGTAAATTATTTTTTTATGCTCAAGGTTAGTAAAAATAAGTACAGTAGGCTCAAATATCTTAATTTTTTAATGCATGAGTTTGAAATAATAACAAGGTAATTATGTGGTAGACTCATTAAGGTGACTTAACAAACATGCTAGTTCAGTGTAAAAAAATAGTTTTACATATCATCTGGTAGCACAACAAGTTTATCAAATTATGTCCATAAAGTATCATGTGTATAATTAGAGTAGACTGCAGGAGTACATTTTTTTGTATTTTTAGTTTTGGTATTTTCAAAAACCATTCTATAAAAAGAGAATTCAAGCTATCACTAGATAATCAAAGCTAAGATTCAATGCAGGTTTTATTTTTGGGAAATGGAATAGCCTACAGAAAAGGTCCCTTATTCACAAAGACGAGAGTTTAAGCAATAATGTAATATGAAGAAATATTAACTTACAAATATTCCAAACAAGTTTTCTATCAGAATGAATTTTGTTTTATTTTAAATAATTAAATTTAAACTTCTTGCTGTAACTAGACTTAGTTACATAGGTTATTGAAATTATAACAGTTTTCATGTGAAATACTTTTCCTGAACTGGCAACTTTTAAACACACAGTAAACTGTGTAATGTTTATTATGGCTTATTACTTACGTAATAACAGCCTGAGGTGTCAAAAAGAGATTCTTCACGCTGTACGTGTTTCGAACGATTTACCGTTCATCATCAGCAGCGGTCAGTTTCTTATAACTGTAGGCCTACAGCATGTCACCGGTATGGACCCACGTGTCCGGCGCGCCCCAGTCAAGTCTCGTTTTCGTTTTGTGTATTGTTAAGTGTCGTTTGTTATATGTGTGAAGAATGTGTAAATTATGTGTCATATATCAAAAACCGAAAACTGACAAACATCAAGATATGGGCTTATTTTATAAGAAACTGACCGCTGCTGATGATGAACGGTAAATCGTTCGAAACGCGTACAGCGTGAAGAATCTCTTTTTGACACCTCAGGATGTTATTAGGTAGGCCCTAAGTAATAAGTCATAATATATATTATAGGTGTCAAGGCTGTAAATGCATTGTGTAATGTTAACACTGCGGAAAGTCTGTTTTTTTCGCCGTTCAAATCTTCATCATAGGGTTGAAGTATGAAGTTGTTCAAAAGCAAAAAATGTATAATATTCAACAAGATTAACGAGTTGTCTAACTGAGATTAACTGCCATCTGCATCTTGTGTGTTTTAATTGAAGTAAGAGTATCACTTTATTGTGACTTTTGTATGTTGTTTGATCTTTTAAGATATTTTTATAGGAGACCTCATAATGGCTTGATAATAGCTAAGATACGAGTCAGAAAAAGTTGCTATTTTGCGTCTTAAAAAATTGTTGTCAGAAAAGTAAATAATACTACTTTTGTAAAAACCACGGTTTCTAGTATCAGATAAGCTTTGCAGACTAATATTTTATGCGTTAAAAAATATGTCTCCTAAACGTAAAATGTGAATAATACACTTGTTTAAAGCCTAGCTTTGGTGTATGAATGGAACTATACCCTTATATGGGGGCCTTAAGAAAAGTAACAGATAATTTAGTTTACTATTTTTGTTAAATTAAATTATATCGGACTGTACTTAAATTTAGAAAACAAACTAACTGAACATGCTTTGTAAACTCTAGTAAATTAACATATAGTGTGTGATCATATACAGAGAGCGACGTGATACGACGCAACGCGATTGAATCAAATCCTTGTAATCAGGTTGAGCCGAACACACCAGCAGCGACGCGACGCTGTGTCTGGCTCAATCTGATTACATGGATTGGATTCAATCGCGTTGCGTCGCATAGCATCGCGTCAAGGCACTCTCTGTGTGTTCGCGCACTTACACCCCAACTGCATGTGAAAAAAGAAGGAAGCCATTTAAGGTGAATTTATTTAGATAACAATAGTTCAAACTTACTAATCAAATTATTTAACAACAAATACACCGAAATTTATAGATTTAGTTCACAGCCTTTAAATTGAAAGACCAAATAAGTAATAGTAAGCCTTCGTTTTGCACTTACTCCAAACAATATTGCCTCCCACAGGGTGTCTAGCGGTCTGAAAATTTCGAAAAATTGAAAAATTGAAAAAGTCGGGAATTTGCAATGAAATCAGTTAATGGTCTTAAAAAGGCTAGTATTAGTATATATATACTTGGTCAAAAGTTTGAAAATAAACTAAAATATTGTGTATTTAATATAAAAAATTTAAAAACTCAATGATATATATAATTGTCTGGTTTTGCTCTGTGGACAACTCCATTATTACCAAATAAAACGGTTAATGTAAATGTTTTGTTTGGTGGGATAAAAAAATTATATGAATAAATTTAAGTTTTAACTTTTTTATTTACCCATTTTTAGCATTCTACTTCATGAAATTTATTGCTAGTAATAAAATGTTCTTGAAAACTGATGTGGACTTTAGGGATCGTTTGATTTATTTGATTTAATTGGTTTTCAAATTTAATTAGTGATGTCATATAAACCAGTCTAGGCTGATTTTTGCTGTTAGGTAAGCTTATTGCTTACTAATGCTTATTTAAAGGCCAATGTGGATGGACTGATACTTTTTCTGGTATTATAGTATTTTATTCTCTTTGGTGAAAACTGTACTCTACGGTAAAAGTTTGATAGTAAAAGTTATCTGAGGTTGTAATATATAATGCTGAATCTGGAAATGTTCAACTGGCTGGGTAGCTGAGTGGTTATAGTGCTCGCCTTTAAATCCAACAAAGGTTGCCGGTTCGATCCTGAGGAAAGTTTGTAGCTTTTTTAAGGATTGATTCTGGACCCAGTTGCCATTTGTCAATGAGCTATTAATTAATGATGCTTTCTAACAACTGGTCGATGTTAGATAGTAACAAGACTGGGGTTTGGACAGTTCCCCGTCAAAACGTTAAGAAATGCCAATGACGTAGATAGACACAAAAAAAGTTGAAAAGGTCTTTAAAAAATAATTAATCTGGATTTATGAATTTTGCTAGACACCCTGTTCCCAATTTTACAAGGATGACATGACCATTGGCCTAAAAAATCAATATAAACCGTATACCTCATGTTTATAGCTTTCTTTTTATTTCTTAAAGACGTTTTTTTTTTTTTTTCATAAATTTACACTAAAATTGTCAAAAATAATTCTTTTAAACACATATTATGGTGGATAACTTTTTTTACAACTACTTGGATGAATTTGGACCCACATGGAACCACCGATGACACGCTTAACACAAGCTCATGTGTCACATTTTATTTTATTTAATTATTTCTTCAGTTTTATTTAACTGTTTTCCTTTTGAAAAACATAGTATTGATTTTGCAAATGAAAGTAACTGCAAGGCTTTGTTTACACTGGCCGAAAATGTTCACTCAAGAATAAAAACTCAAATTATTCACTAATTAAGTATTTTTTATTTGTTTGCTTCTTTTTTTGTCCTTCAACAAAATTTCCAAAAACGTTTGGCCAATGCGGTCGTGGCTTTAGGATGTGAGAGTATTTACTCCCCGTAGCTTTAAGATATAAGGTATTCTCTTTAAAGTATAATAAAAATTAAATTAATCATATCTCAAATAATTTTTAAATGCCTTATTAGCAATAACCATAACTTGGAGTGTATTTAATGTTGTTAATGTAAATGTTTTGTTTGGTGGGATAAAAAAATTATTATCCCACCATAATTAAGAGTTAGAAATACTCGAAGGACTCGCTCAAAAAAGAGGTACTGTACAAGGAAATATAATAATTTCATTGAACAAATAGGTTTAGGTTGATTAATGCAGTTTTCCAAGCTTGTTATAACTTATACAAGGTACTTTTATAGTAGCCACATAATGTATGCTGTACAACAATTAAAGCACAACATTTGAGTATTTAAAATCTATATGCTATATAATTGATCTGATTTTGAGCATATTTGATCATTATTAACTTTATTTAAATTTCATGAAATGAATATTCTTATTTTATACATATTAAATTCTCCAGCTAACCTAAAAAAACTCTATATAGCAACTACTATGGTTAAATAAAAGCATTGGCTTACAACATTGGAATCTGGGTTAAAAATTACTTCACACAGTACAAACAATGTATAAAACTGGACTGCAATATTGTCCCTTTAAATTTATTACAGTATAGATTTTCAATAGTGTATGAAAATAAATTACTATGTACAAAGGCTTACCATCATACCAACTACGATTTATGGTATACAGTAGTAAAATTTAACTATTGTCTAAGTAATCTACTTAGTGTAGTAGGTATTGCACTTGTAAAAGCTAATGTACTTAACAAGCAGTGTTGCCAAGAATTATTTTTAAATTTTGTGACAAATGATATTAAGGTTGAATTTAAAACTAAAACAGGAGGTAAAATATAAAGGTTTTATAAACTGTCTAGTGTCATGACTTATACTTCACATTTTATCATTAGATGTAAAACAAATTTATTGTTTCTCAGCAGGAAGAATTTTGGAGAGTTTTTATTTCATATAAAATTGTGACGGACTTAATTTTTTTATTTATCTCAGCTACTTGAATGTACTTATCCTGTTATTGTACTTTTTCCATCTTTGTTGACAGTTTTATATTTCAAATAGGATCCAGGAACATGAACAGTTTTCGGGTTGGCAACACTGCTTGTCCAGATGGCACTCTAGTGCGTCAATCACAGCTGATCGTGGGCGGAGGGGTGTGAAGGGGATAGAGGGGGTAGGGGAGGACACTGGCCATCCGCCATCCACTGCAGATCCCGGACGGTGGCTTGGTACATGCTGTAGACTGCGCAGACGACGAGCACATGCATGATGTTATGGGAGTTGCAGTAGAGGTCGAGACGCCCGGGGAACCACTTCTCCGGAACTCTCATCGCGCCTATCGCCCCTCCCAGCAGTGATAACACATCCTGCAGGTAAAAGCAACAAGTTAGCTAAACTGATTTGTAAACATTTAATTTTCATTGTTTTAGCTTAAGTTTGCCTTTTTATAAAGCGTAATTTCAAAAGTTTGTTACTCATATTTATTTGTACTAAGTTTAACCGAAGCTTACGCTATTGAATTGTTAATCATATGGTTTTTTTTCTAGGGTTTACCATTTAATTCAATCTTTACAGATTTGTACTAGAATGTCAACAAGGTTAAACTACGTAATACAGTGCTACCAAGATAGGGAAATTTGTCCCCTGTTAATTGGCGCCATTTTACCCACGATTCCCTCTGTCTCCTTGGCCAACCAGTCCTTTGCTTACAGTTTCCCATCTGGTATAAGCCATTTTACCCATTACTTTCGA
The DNA here is from genome assembly GCA_030545055.2 of Neoaliturus tenellus. Classification (NCBI taxonomy): domain Eukaryota; kingdom Metazoa; phylum Arthropoda; class Insecta; order Hemiptera; family Cicadellidae; genus Neoaliturus; species Neoaliturus tenellus. The sequence goes on along the minus strand of CM061533.1, from coordinate 169,196,205 downwards.
TTTTTCTATGGTAACCAACTTCAATAGTCTGCTCACAGAGCATTAAATCAAAGTGGTTTTAAAAGCAAACAACAAATAATCAGATGTTTAAAAATAATAATCTGTAATTTTTGAAACTTTTGTGACCAAACCAATTGGAATAGCTAAAACTCGTAACCCAGGAAACAAGGGTAAAGTGTGGTTGGTTACCAAGGAAACGGCGGAAATCGTGGATAAAATGGGGCAAATCAACAGGGAGCAAAACACTAACATGTTTTTGTTTATCATTCTATATATAATTTAACTCGTTGTACAATGTTATAAAATAATTCAATCAAGTATTTTCTCTTTTCTATATTAGTTATAAATACAAAAATAGGTATTCACATGAAATCTTTTGCGTGCTACAATGTATTTATTACAATACTACCAACACTGGCAGTTGTTATTGTATGCCAACATAGAATTCGTTGAAGCCATAGTTATCAACAAAGGTGAAAATGCTATTGGAGTATTCATGGATCTGTGCAAAGCATTTGATAGTGTTCATCACTGTAAACTGCTTAAAACTCTTGAAAACATTGGTATTTGTTGTAAGGAATAGAATTGGTTTTAATCATACATCTCAGAAAGAAAACAGTTTGTTGAATTAACACATACAAATAAATCAAATGAAGTAATAAAAGTGCAATCTTCCCTAAACACTATTGGTCATGGGGTTCCACAAGGTTCCATTCTTGGACCTGTTTTGTTCTTGTGCTATTTGAGGGGTGTGTGTGAGTGAACAAACAAGATCATTTTAGGGCAATTGGGTGGAGTGAATGAGCTTGTCTGAGTTTGTGAATGAGTTTAACAAACAAATGCTCGGTCCCCCTGGTACTAATAATAATTATAATTAATGATTAAGAGCTTATAACCAATCTTCCCTTACAAGATCAGAGTTCTAGAAACTTAGAAACAAGCACTCCCAAAACTACATCCAACACTACATGAAAGATAGTTCATGTCATTCGAAGAGAACCTTTCACCAACAGATAGAGCTGAAGTAGATAGAACTATAACATGTCTAAAATCAAAACCATCATCTGGAATCGATGAAATATCATCAACAATTCTGAAACACTGCAAAAATGAAGTGCTAGACCCAATAGTTAGCCTAATAAACAAGTATTTTCAACAAGGCACTTTCCCCTCCATACTTAAACAATCATTAATCTACCCGAAGCATAAGAAAGGATCCACCTCCCTTGTCAACAACTATAGGCCTATTTCGCTTATCTCAACCCTATCAAAGGTCTTTGAAAAAATAGTTCTAACAAGACTGCTCACACATCTAAAAAACAATAGTATTTTAACCAATCACCAACATGGCTTTAGAAAAGGCAAGTCTACCATCACGGCTATAATTGACTTGGTAGAAACTATCATTGATGCCACAGAAGCAGGGACTACAACAACAGGTATTTTTCTGGACTTTAGTAAAGCATTTGACAGTCTGAGCCACAAACATCTTCTGGACAAACTGCTAACGCTAGGAATACAAGGAACCGCACATCAAGGGTTTCAGAGTTATCTCAGCGGAAGGACTCAAATGACAGAGATAACTAATGTAACAAACAAGACATCCAGAAAATACAGATCCACACAAGTACAGACAACCAGAGGAGTTCCTCAAGGATCTGTCTTAGGTCCAGTTTTATTCATCTTGTACACAAATGACATTATTTCTGTGTTACACGAGAATTGTGATGCTTTCCTATATGCTGATGACACTGCCCTTGTTGTATCCTACAAAAATAAACAAGAGCTAGAAATAAAATCCTACATTGCTGCCAGCATTGCCAAACAGTACAGCGAAGAGAATGACATGGTGCTAAATGAAGACAAGACTTAACAACTCTTCTTTCGTTCACAAAGAAGGACTGCTCATGCGCTACGAAATGTAATAGCATCTCAAGAGGCCAAATACCTTGGGATAACCATTGATAGTGACCTCAACTGGAAACCCCATGTAGATCAACTCTGTAAGAAACTTAGCACTGCTCTTTATGTCATCAAGCGCCTGAAACACATCAGTAACGCAGAAACCTCAAGAACTGCCTACTATGCTCTATTTGAGGCGCAAATGCGTTATGGACTGGTTGTATGGGGGCTATCATCTCAGGGGAACCTTCAGAGGGTATTACGTCTACAGAAAAAGGCAGTCACAATCATGGCTGGACAGGCATTTCGTGACTCATGCCGGGGGGAGTTCAAAATTCTGAAACTACAGACAGTAGCTAACCTATACATTGCCAAGGTAGTTACCCACGTTGTTAACAAAAGACCCATAATAAACTTCTCTGAGGCTCATCATTATGACACCCGAAACCAAATCAACTACATACTCCCTGCACATCATCTGTCAGCCTATAATAAAAAACCCAGCTACATCGGAGCAAAACTATTCAACACCCTTCCATTTGCACTGAAAGAACAAAAAAACAACCGGAACTTCAAAGGAGCTGTTCTTGACTGGCTACTGAAAAAAGAATTTTACTCTGTTGAAAAGTGCCTGGAGGGTTGAGGTCAACCTCATCACTGAAGAAGAAAAATGATGACGCCATGACTGTACTTAATGTTCATATCAATAAAGAGTATTTCGTCTTAACTTTTTAATGAACGACGAGCCTAATGACTGCATTATGAAATTGGATATTGATTCAAAGTCGCCAACTAACCTGCATGATACAGTGGATGAAGGAGTCGGGGTGGCCACCCCCAAACCTCGAGTACCTCAGCAGGCATAGCAGCGACCGCATGAGGAACGGAGTCGCGAAACACAGTCGTCTCTTCCACGGAGACCACGCATTCATTGCCTGTCAACACAAAAGAAAGTGATTGTACACACGTTTTCTAGTGAGGAGTTTGCTTCTTCTTTCTGATAAAAGTACCTTAAAATAAAGTTGAACATTGTACAGTTCAAATTAATGTATCAGAAGTAAAAAAGAAATCTTAATTTTGCCTATGTACCGATTTCTATGAATTGAAATTTTGAAAAGTCATTCAAATTTCTTACTTATTAATCTTTTGAATGCAATTAAAAGAAATAAACAACTTTGTAGACAGCAATAGTTGTGATACTTAGACTGGACGTGACTGGAGTCACTACGAAGTGATCACATTGAAGCAAGGACCAAACTCGAGTGAATGCAATCATTGGATCATTCGCTGCAAAACCGACAATGGATGAAGCGGGTGCAAACACAAACATAGGACTACTGAGCTCTGCCGACACTGTCAAACACGACCAATTGGGGTTTGCAGCTCCCACTTAAGGCGCTGACCGCTGATCACTCAAAAGGGAATCCCATTCGGTCACTCGTTTTCTCTTATGTAAACCAAGCTTAACCGATGTAATAGAATATAGTACAGAATCATAGTCAGGAGATGACTTGTTGGCCACTGAGGGGGTTGGGGGGCGAGCTGAAATTTACATCCGAAACCTTCCGGTCATTTAGTTAACTAAGGAAAAAAAACAATGTTAGATTGTACTATTTGTAGCATGTATGGGATTTTTTTAATTTTTTGTTACTGAATTAAAATAAATAAAATTGTTTTAATTGCAATTTTAATTAAAAGAACTCTGCTCAAGAAAAATCAGGAAACAAACTATTGTAGAATTATTAGAAGTAGGGAAACCAGATGTCACAGGATTATCAGGCCTAAACTTTGCAACTCAGATCAGGAAAGATTTGTAAGAATAGGTGAAACGTGATTGGTGGAATCGCGGGCTGAACTGCTGAACAATAAGTTGTCTCAGCCAATCAGAACGCAGTTCTTCAGCAGTATATAACGCGAGCGTTGGCCACCAACGGTCTTTTTAAAGTAAAGTTTGATTGTGTAAAGGTGGTCAGTAGTGTTCTTAAAGTTTCAGTTACCCCTTTTTGGGTGAGTAAATTTTCAATTATTATTTTAGATTAAATTTTTATAGTTTTAAAGTTGCCGTTCAATTTAACATGTCTCATCTATTCATTTCAGGTTTAATTATATTGCCCTTCTGGCGTACTAATTCTATTGTATTTTTTTTAGGGCTCATGAATTTAAGACGAATTTAATACAAGAAAAATTAAGTTTTGAAGTTAAATAAAGTCAGAGTAAAATTAAAGGATTGAGCAGAGCATAAAATAAAATATAGCCTAGACTAATTCAAGAAGGTTTATTCAGTTGTTAAATTTTATTAGAAGATGTTTGTTTTAATATTGCAAGAATAAAATAGTATTTAATGATTTCAAGATCTTTTATTTGTCTACGCTACAAAATGCGCGACTCTGCTATTTAGGTTGAAGATAGGCCTATAAAAGTTTTCTAAATCGGTAAACATGAGTTTGAAAGTGGAGTTTTTATTAAAACAAGAACTTCAATATGAACTTAACGTTAGAGGGATTGAATTTAACACCACTGATAATGTAAATGAATTAAGGAAATTACTAAGAGCAGCTGTAAAAATTAAAGTTTCTCCTAATCCACATAACCTTGCAAAAAAGTTAACAATTAAAGATGAATTACAATCAATCACAACAAACTTAGAAGCATTAGAAAACAAAGGAGCTGATCTTGAGGATGGTCAGGACATTAATTCTGTTATCAGGGCCGAGATAAAAATTAATCACTACGAAGGTAGGCTAAAGAATTTGAGCAGCTTTAGGCTAGATGCGGCATATAAAACCAGCGTAGAAAAACTAAACACTAAACTCATGTCAATTAAAGAGTCATTCAGTAAAATTAATGTGGATGAAAATGAAAAGGAAATCTTAGAGCGTAGATTAAGTGAAAGTTTGCTAGAAGAGGAAGAATTAGAAAATGTATTTTTAGAAAAATTGAAAGTAGGCCTAGGTGAAAAAGCTGTAAATTCTAATGTTTGTAGTGTCCAGGAAGATAAAAAATGTGCTTTCGCTAAACTACCAAATCCGATTCAAATTCACTTAAGAAACTTCCAAGTTTGTGATGGGTTGGATGTAAATAAATTATTGGGGTTTATCAGAAACATTTTGAAGCTAAAGGAAGAAACAGAACTAACAGATGAACAAATTGTAGATCTAATTTTAGGGTATACGACAGGTCCACTCCATATTAAAATATTGGAATCCAAACGATTGAAATTAAGCCTAAATGTGTTACACCAAAAGTTGTTGTCTTATTTTGTACCTGTAGGACTAAGAGAAAGTTTGAAAAGAAATTTGGTAAACAGACCCCAAAGAAACAATGAAGCATTAAATATTTACATTCTAGCGGTAAAAGAGAATGCAAAATTATTGAACTGTACATATTCCGAGGAAGATTTAGTGCAATTAATCACTATCGGAATGAATCCCGAAACGAGAGCCAAATTAGTGTTTTATCCGATGCCTTCAACATTTGAAGACTTAGATAAGCTTTGCATTCACGCACAAAACGTTGCATACGAAGACGATTGCAGGCGTTCTGTTAAAGTCCACCCTGTGTCACAATCCAACCGGGCGGTTAACAATGTCAATGACCCTAGGAGTATCAAGTGTTATAATTGTAACCGATTGGGCCATATTGCTCGGAATTGTTATAGGAAACAAAGTAACTACACTCCTAACCACAAAGCTAGGGAACCAAATTCTGTTCCAAAAAACGGAGCAAATGGGGGAAAGCCATAAATCAAAACTTTAATATGAGTTTTCCCCGGATACGGAGTAGAGTATTTTATAATAAAAATAAAGTACAGCGAAGAATAAACTGTCATGAAACCAGAAACTTTAATAAGTACAACAAAAGAATTAATCATAAGCTAGGAGCCATACAGCATGCAAAATTAAAGTCTAAAATCTGTATGTTACCTACTCTAAATGTGAAATTCAGTGACCAAATAAATGAAAACGTTTTACTAGATTCTGGTAGCAGTGTCAGTTTAATTAATGAAGAGATGTACAGGAAATTGTCAAGAAATAATATAGTGAAAGAAATAGATGAAGGAAAAATTAATTGTAAATCAGCTATTAATAATGACATTGATATAACAGGACAGTGTGAAGTTAAGATAAAGATACATAATTTTTCATGGAAAGTAAAGTTTTTGATTGCCAAAAATTTAGTCTGGAAGGTAGTTTTGGGTTCAGATTTTATTAAGAATTCGAATTTAGTATTAGACTTGAGTTCTGACAGCTGCTATTTTAAATTTAGGCCCGAAATTAAAATTGAGTTAAATAGCAATCCTACCATCATAAATGCAAACATAAACAAAGAAATTATTGTAGGATGTAACAAGGCAGGGACTGAAATAAGAAAACTTTTGGAAGAATATCCGACTGTTTTTACCGACAAAATTGGGGAGGCTATTGACTTTGAAGTTAGCTTAAAACTAAGAGATTGTGAACCAGTTAAACAAAAGAGTTATCCATTAAGCCCGCCCAAAAACAAAATAGTGAAGGGTATAATAGACGACTTATTAAAACAAAACATAATAAGACCCAGTCTTTCAAGCTATGCTAGTCCTAGTTTTGTTATCAAGAAACCCAACTCTGATAAATATCGATTGGTAATAAATTACAATGCCTTAAATAAGAAGATAGAGCAAGTTAATTATCCTATTGGCGACATGCACGAACTGTATCATTATCTGAGAGATTCTGAATATTTTACAGTATTAGATTTAACCCAGAGCTTCCATCAAATTAAAATAGCAGAAGATAGTAAACATGTGACCGCTTTCACCACTAATTATGAATATATATGAATGGAATCGCCTACCGTTTGGACTTCATTCAGGAAGTGGAATCTTATCGTCTTACTTAAACAAAGTTTTTAAAGAAGAAAAATTTAAATTTGTATTACATTTTGTCGACGATCTGATTATTTACAGCAGAAATTTAGAGGATCACATATGCCATTTGAAACAAGTCACTGAAAAGTTAAAGAAACATAACTTAACTGTTAACCCTGCCTAAGCTGTGTTTGCGAGCAAAGAGATAAGTTTTCTCGGTTATCGTATAAGTAAAAATCAGGTCACTATAGATCCTGAAAGAACATTAGCTATAAGAAATAGTCAACCTCCTAAGGATGCTAAAGGTGTAAGCAGATTTATTGGTATGTGCTCTTATTTTTCAAAGTTTATTCCGGAATACTCAAAGTTAGCAGCTTGTCTCAATGAACTTAGGAAGAAGAATAAAAGGTTTATATGGACTCAGGAATGTCAAACGAACTTTGAAAAATTAAAATATGCTATTATTAATCCACCGGTGTTAGCGATTCCCGACTATAATCTGCCTTTCATACTGCAATGCGATGCCAGCGACTTAGCAGCGGGCGCGGTCTTACTACAAGATTTTATGGGAGAAATAAAACCCGTGGCCTATTATTCCAAAAAGTTTTCAGAATCAGAAAAATGTTTGTCTGTTTATCACAAAGAAGCTTTAGCGGTCGTTAATGCCATCAACAAGTTTAGAAGTTATCTTGAGCATAAAAAGTTTACATTGATTACTGATAACAGTGCCTTGGCTTGGGTTTTAGGCAATTTCCGGAAACTAGGCAAGTTAGGCAGGTGGGTGGAAACAATCCTTAGTCTACCGTTTGACATAAAACACGTCAAAGGGAAAGACAACGCTGTGGCAGACTTTCTGTTCAGACATTTTGATAATAAAGAGGTTGAAGAGGAAATCGAACTCAATGATGTAAATAATGTAAATAGTAGGAATAAGAACAGGGAAAGGGGTGATGAAATGAAAAATAGGGAAATGTTTTTTGTAAATAGTATTAAGGATTTTCCTCTTACATTTAATGACTTTAAGAGTCATCAAGGCGAAGATGAAGAAATCTGTAAGATTATCGAAAGTATTAATAATGGGACTAACAATGAAAAGTTTTCTTTGAATAAAGGCGTTCTGATGCATCAGACTAGCGGAAATAGCGTTAAGAAAATATACCTTCCTAAGAACTTATTTGACATGGTATACAAATATTTTCACAACTCGTTAAGTGGGTGTCATTTCGGAGTATACAAAACCATTAAGAAGATAACGGAATATTTTTATATGCCAAAGATATCAGAAGAGGTTAAGCGGAGAGTAAAATCATGTGAGTTATGTAATAAAGGAAAACCCCCACGTAAAGTGTTTGATGGTCCTTTAGAATCCAGTAGTTCTAGTGCCCCTATGGACAGGCTGTATATAGACATTTTTGGACCTTTAACTAGAAGCAAAATGCAAAATAATAATTTGTTAATCATAGTCGACCAGTGTACCAAATTTGTCTGGCTTTATGCAATGCGGGATGCTAAATCAAGATCAATTATAAATATTTTGGAGAATTTTGTGTTCAAAAACTTTGGATTATGTAAGGAGTTAATAAGTGATAATGCTAAGTGTTTTATGAGCAGTGACCTTAAAAACTATTTGTTCAACAAAAGCATTATACACCGAACAATAATTCCCTATGTGCCTAGGAGTAACATTTCAGAACGGTATTTAAGAAATATCAAATCTATCTTTCAAATTTTCTTTCATGATTGCCAAAATAAATGGGACGCTAATTTAAGTGAAATTCATTTGGCAATCAATAGTGCATGCAATGAAGCTACTAAGTTTACTCCTCATGAACTAATGTTTAATTATAAAGTAAACAATTCTCTGTCAAATGTGTGGAAATTAAATGAGTTACTGGAAGAACGAATAGAGAAGAAGGAATTAGCAGAAAAATTAAAGCAAGCTATTTCAAACAATAAATCAAGAAACTATTCTAATAAAAAGATGGGAAAATACAGTGAAGAAAAATGTAAACATCCTTTCAAGAAGAATAGTATTGTTTATGTGAAGACATATAATCTAAGTAACAAAGGTAAAAGGTTTCAGGCAAAGACGGCTCTCAGGTATGATGGACCTTATAGGATATTAATTTTTATTTCAGGTGTTAGTTGCATTGTACAAAAGTTAAACAATCCAGAGGTAATTAAAAGAGTTCATGTTTCTCAGTTAAAGCTTGGGTAATTGTAAAGCTCTAAAACAAAGTAAAAAAGGTATTTTTTTTAATCGTAAAATTTTATTGTAAATAATATTAATGTTTTGTCATATTTTCATTTTAAAAGATTCTATGGAAATATTTTAAATATTAGCAGTACCTCAGTTGTAGAATTCCTTATCTCAGGATGTAAACAAACGTTGACCTTGAACTTGAACCGGGCCCAAATGACTCACTCACTTTCACTTTCACAAACTCGACTCGACACGCACGAACTACGAAACTATTGGATTTATGTTTACACTTACTACTCACACTCTTTCACACTGACACTTCACTAAACACGTCAAACACTTGCTCTTGTACTTACTAACACTAAGGGAGTGTGATGACTACCACGGATCACTGACATCCTTGAGATGAGAATTAAACAAAAGATCGAATTAATTGCATTGTATTTGAATGAAGTAACAATTTTCTAATTTAGGCAAATAAAATCAACATTGTCCTTTTATTTGAAATAAAAATTGTTGTATTTATGAATAAAAAAAATTATTTAATGCGAGATTTAGCTAGAATTGAGAGTTAAATATTGTTTAAAACTGTTTTATGAGCTGTACGAGAGTAGGCCTATGGAGTCGGCGAGTAGCGGAGGTCAACCGCATAGCTGACGCGCCCGAGACGCACTGATAAGGCCTATAGGAGAGAGCGGACGACTGGACGAGGCGTCCTGTGGTCGAGCAGCTGATTCTACATTTCCGGAATGTCCCGGAAGTCACCAAACCCAGGGGGATGCCAGAGCAGAGAACGGTCCTTTTATGTTTGTTTTTCACACCGAAGTGTCAAGACTGAAAAACTTGCTTGAAAAGAACATTCAAAAGAAAAATGTATTTTATTTAATATTGTATTTTTTTTCTTTATTGAGTAACGTATTTTATTTCGTTATGTAACAAAAAACTTAAGTCAGGGGAAATTTGTAGCATGTATGGGATTTTTTAAATTTTTTGTTACTGAATTAAAATAAATAAAATTGTTTTAATTGCAATTTTAATTAAAAGAACTCTGCTCAAGAAAAATCAGGAAACAAACTATTGTAGAATTATTAGAAGTAGGGAAACCAGATGTCACAGGATTATCAGGCCTAAACTTTGCAACTCAGATCAGGAAAGATTTGTAAGAATAGGTGAGACGTGATTGGTGGAATCGCGGGCTGAACTGCTGAACAATAAGTTGTCTCAGCCAATCAGAACGCAGTTCTTCAGCAGTATATAACGCGAGCGTTGGCCACCAACGGTCTTTTTAAAGTAAAGTTTGATTGTGTAAAGGTGGTCAGTAGTGTTCTTAAAGTTTCAGTTACCCCTTTTTGGGTGAGTAAATTTTCAATTATTATTTTAGATTAAATTTTTATAGTTTTAAAGTTGCCGTTCAATTTAACATGTCTCATCTATTCATTTCAGGTTTAATTATTTTGCCCTTCTGGCGTACTAATTCTATTGTATTTTTTTTAGGGCTCATGAATTTAAGACGAATTTAATACAAGAAAAATTAAGTTTTGAAGTTAAATAAAGTCAGAGTAAAATTAAAGGATTGAGCAGAGCATAAAATAAAATATAGCCTAGACTAATTCAAGAAGGTTTATTCAGATGTTAAATTTTATTAGAAGATGTTTGTTTTAATATTGCAAGAATAAAATAGTATTTAATGATTTCAAGATCTTTTATTTGTCTACGCTACACTAAGAAAAGTAAACATGTCTTTGTTGATCAACCAGCTAGCCTAATTCAATGTAGCAGAAGACAGCTGACTGCAAAATAAAAGAAAACAATGTAGGGATGCTGTATGTTTTTGCTTTTGTTAATAGCTTAACATATATGGTGGAATAAAAAATACCCCCGTTGCAGCAGACCTGCGTACTCTGCGAATTTCCAGTTAGTAGTGTTAATTATGACCAGATAAACCTGTAAACCAAAAATCATCACAAGCTCATAAATAGGGAAATAAATGTTTATCTCCTTATTATAAATGTAGGGAAAGAGTATGCAGGTATGCTGCCATGGGGAACACTAAAAGTAGGTTTTTAGCATAAAAAAAAATTATTTTGGCCATATGAAGCCATACACTAAATTTCATCAATATCTGTCAATTGCTAAAGGTTTGGTTTACATTTTGTAAAAGAAGGACGTGTTTTATTTCAGAAGTAAAAATAGTATGCTGCCATGGGGAACACTAAAAGTAGGTTTTTAGCATAAAAAAAATTATTTTGGCCATATGAAGCCATACACTAAATTTCATCAATATCTGTCAATTGCTAAAGGTTTGGTTTACATTTTGTAAAAGAAGGACGTGTTTTATTTCAGAAGTAAAATAATTGCTTTTAACTAGACCCTAACTAAAACATAGTCTTTGTGGGAGGATTGTTTTATTTTCAGTTTGATTTTATCTTTTACTTAACCGTAGTTCGTTTTTTGGTCGTTTTCTTTAGTGGGTCTCTTTGAAATGAGTGTAATAAATAGCCCCGGTCTCAATGGTGACACAGGATGGTCAATATCTGTAAAAAGGCGCGGACAAAGACGTTCAAGTAATACCTCAAATGAGCAGAGAAATAATAAGTTGTTGAAATCTGAAGTTGGTGAAATTATGGAGACTGAAACCGGTAATGAAGTTTCTCAAGAAGTGACTGTACTCACTGATGTTAGTTCTGTGCACGACAGTATCGAAACTCAAGACGTCAATGGCCATCCCAACATTGATGTAGTACCAGAAAACAACAGGCCTATCGATCATAACTATTCCCAGAGCCCTACAGTGAATCAACAAGAACCTAATTCACCTCACATTAATCTCTATGGTAATGATGATGTTGCTCCCTTCTTGGTATATGTTGAAAACCTGGACGACCAACGAAATATTGGCCGTATGCATCCCATCTCCTTGGGCAGGAAGCTTTTTAATGGCAATGTTAGGGGAATCTTGGAAATCAAACCTCTAAATAAAAATCGAGTTGCATGCATCTTTCAAACAGCTGCTGATGCAAACATGTTCACCACATCTTCTTTTGTTAAAGATAACAAGTTGAAAGCTTTCATCCCTACCTATCAACTGGAAAGAATTGGTCTGTTACGTAATATCGATGTAGCTTTGTCAGAAGAAGAAATATTCGACAATTTAAAAATTTCAAACGACCTAGCCATTATGTCCGTTAAGAGGTTGAACAAAACAGTGGTTGACGAGGACGGTAAAAAATCCTTAAAACCCATACCATTAGTCTCTGTGAAGTTTAGAGGCAAGAGATTGCCGGACTTTGTGTACATGTTTTTTACCAGATGTCCTGTAGAACCCTATGTATCATCTCCAGTATTGTGTTTTAAATGTGTAAGATATGGTCATGTTTCAAAGAATTGTAAAAGTGGACGTCGGTGTCCTAACTGCGCGTCGGACCATCATTCTTCTGATTGCAACAAAGTAAACGATCCGACTTGCATCTTCTGCAATGGTCCCCACTCCTCTTATGATAGATCTTGCCCTGAATTCAAAGTGCAGATGCAGATAAAAGAAACTATGGCATACCGTAATTTATCTTTTATTGAAGCTAGAAATTTTCTATTTCCCAATCAGGTGCGAAAGAATAGGTCACCTCCAACATTTTCATCTGTAGCAGAGAGGAATTATGAAGAATCCTTCCCTAGTCTCAACAGAACCGGAGAAACTAAACCACGGCTGCAGGAACGGTTGACTCTTCCGACTCAACATAAAGTTCCTCAAGCTTGGTCCTCCAATAAAGTTCATCAAACCAAGTCTTTTGTCAAACACACAAATCGCCCAATCTTGCCTGTACCCAAATACACTTACAACTACTACAAGGACCTCCAAAGCAAGGAAGTGGTTCCTTCTAAGCCAGTTTACTCGCCCGAAAGCAAAAACTGTGTGGATGAACCTCCTTCGCCCGCCCAGAATGCATCAACAGAACTTATAACAGGTAATATTAGGTCTGATCTAAATCTTTTTCAAGAGAAGAAATTAAGCATTGATCAACTTATTCTGAAGTTAAAACCGTTTATGACTGTAGATTTATCTTGCCATTTGTCAGAAGCTATTGATGATTCCTTATCGGATACTTCACTTTAAAGTATTGTCTGCAATTATATTCTACCAACTTTTTGCTGTACATCTGTTCTGTCTCTCATGAGTGGTGCTTTGAATTTAAAAATTTTACAGTGGAATAGTAATTCAGCCTTAAATCATAAAGGTGAAATTGAATACCTTCTAGAAACTCATAATATTGATATAGCAGCACTTTCTGAAACTCGTTTTAACCCATTTTATGATATACAATTTAAAAATTATTCAGTTATAAGAGATGACAGAATTGACAGGGGCGGTGGCGGCTCTGCTCTCTTGGTCAATAAAAGCATCAAGTTTTTGGCAATTGATATTGATTTTCCTAGGACATTTTTAAATAATGAAATAAATGTCGCTGGGGCAACAATTGAGTTTGATAAAAAATTTCTTCATATTTTTTCTGTGTATGCACCTCCTCCTCATAAAATTTCAGCCGATGATTGGGGAACGTTTTTCTCGAATTACAGTCAAAATCTTGTAATATTGGGAGATTTCAACGCACATCACACATCTTGGGGAAATATTTCTAATGACATAAAAGGCATTCAGCTTCATCAGTTCATTGAAGATACGGATCTTGTTTTTTTGAACTCCGGGGAACCGACTTACTTTTCGGGGTATCCCCTAAAAACTAGTGCTATAGATTTATCGATTGTTTCTTCCCCTTTAGCCCTAGTATCAAATTGGGAAACTTTACAAGACTGGAATGGAACGCAACATGTACCTATAATAGTTACACTTTCTTGCACTTCGAGAGATTCGAACAAGAAAGAACCCTCGCTTGACCCAGACAAATTTTACTACAGTCTTAAGAAGGCAAACTGGTCTCTTTTTTCCAGGACCATCGATTCTTTGGTAGATCAAATAGATTTCGATTCTAATCCAATAGATTGTTATGAAAGGTTTTTTGAATTTTTAGTTCAAGCTGCTGAACTGTCTATTCCAAAAATAAAACCCCCTAAATATAATTTTTCTCGTTGCGTCTGGTGGACCCTGGAATGTTCTCAACACGTTGCTAATCGACGAGTTGCCTTTAGGCAATACCGACGTAAACAAACATACGAAAATTATTTAAACTATAAAAGAGTTGCAGCTTCAACGAAAAGATTCCTCCGAACGACAAAAAAAGAATATTGGATGTCATTTTGTAGTAATATTAATCGATCAACTCCAATCTCAGAAATTTGGCATAATGTAAAGAACCTGAAATACAGGTTCTTATCAATCAACTCCCACAAAGCAAACAAATATTTTTCGGGGTGCTTGGATGAATTTTTGGATAAACTAGCACCCCCGTCAGTTCATCTACAGTACACTTCTTTCATCAATGAACGTCCACTTAACGTTGAGAATGAAAATCTCGTGGAAATATTCTCTGAGCAAGAATTGATGTTTGCACTCTCGTCTCTTAAATGTACTTCACCTGGTAAAGATTCTATTAGCAATTTATTTTTAATCCGTCTTCCAGAAAAATCACGTTTGGTTCTTTTAAAAGTTCTTAACAAACTATGGATCTACAATATTATCCCGAATTCTTGGAAGGAATATATCATTGTGCCCTTAAATAAGCCTAATAAAGACCCTCACCTTGCTGACAGCTACAGACCGATTGCTCTTTCATCGGCAATGGGAAAATTGTTTGAAAGACTACTCAAAAATAGACTTCAACATTGGATGGAGAAGCATAACAAATTTTCTCCAACTCAGTTTGCTTTTCGTAACGGAAGAAGTTGTATTGACAACTTAGCTCTTTTAACAACTGACATTCAGAAAGCATTCAATGAATCTAAATTCCTTGCTGCTGTATTTTTGGATATCGAAGGGGCGTATGATAGTGTGAATCTCCACATTTTATCACAAAAAATGCTGTCCCTAAATATCCCGAGTAAAATTGCGCAATATGTATTTAATTTATTTTCTGAACGTTCAATACAAGTAAAGTTTAACAACTGCCTATCACCTCCAAAGTGGACCAGCAAAGGTATACCTCAAGGCTCAGTGTTGAGTCCGCTGCTGTTTTCAATATATTGTAAGGATTTGTCAAGTTGTTTTGACTTTCAAATCAAAACCCTTGAGTTTGCAGATGACTGGGTATTATATGTAACCGATAAGTCATGGAAGAAATGTGAAGAATATTTGAATGAATCTTTATGCAATCTCTACAATTGGTGTAGGCATAGAGGGCTAGAAGTTTCAGTTTCGAAATCTGCGGTTTGTGTATTCTCACGAAAAAATGTTCTTCCTATTCTCAATATCTTATACAATAACAGCCCCATTTCGTGTGTTCAGGAACAGAAGTTTCTAGGTCTCACATTTGACCGCAAACTCTCATGGAAGAAACATATAAATGAAGAGGTGGCCATAACAACGTTGTAACTTCCATTTTTGGCGAAATTGAGTTATAGGTGAAACAACGTTGTAAATGTCTTGATACAGGTTTCTGATAGGAAAAAGACCTCCAAAACAAATATTTAGTAGGGAATTTTAGCTGTTGAAAGTTGGTCATTCTGCTGATTTTTTGACGACGCTCCGGTCAACAACGTTGTATCTTGAAAACAATGGAAAGATGGCTGACAGCAACATGGTTAGGTAATCACATAATGACATTAAAACATCTTAATAGAGCTAAAAAACCCAAGTTAACTTATCTAAATTAAAAGTTTATGTAGTAAAAAGGAAGAGGGATAAAGGAGAAGCATACATACTTCTAGAAATTGACGTTTATGCGCATTACTTCCACCAAGTGGGGTTGCGCGTGTTAACAACGTTGTAACTTCCCAGGCTATGATCATACCACATTATAATCCAGATGTATTGCTAATAATTTTAACATTATGTTACTTTAACTTATTTATAATCAAGTAGGCATATTCACTGATCGAGTTGATGCTTTTTTTGTTTCAAAACTAAACCTTTTACCTACCAATTACTAGGCCTAAGATTATATTGCAAAGATTATCTGTTTATTTATGGTCTTATAGTATTGTTTTGCAAGGCATAACTATTATTTATTTTTTATGAAGAGCTTCAATATTGGTAAATTATAATAGTTTTAAATTAATACACAATAACAATTATTTTAAAATATTTTCTAAATATTAAATATGATATTGACTATTAAAAATATTGGTTATGGTGTATTAATTTAAAATTATTATATAATAAGTTATAACTATTTCATTTGGGACCTTTATTAACACTTTTTATTGATTAATCTTTTATATGACTTTTAGTTTTGAAGCTTTATAATGACTTTTAGGGTTTTATAGTATTTTTTGCTGAAATAGGTTATGGTCTTACACTATTTTATACAATAAACGTGTAATAAGGTGTAGGAAATAAGCATATTTTTCATTATAAAGAAGAATCTTTAATGGGTACTACCTTACTAATCCTAATGGTATGGTACATTATAGAAATAAAACAACGTTGTAACTTACCAGTAACCACAACAACGTTGTAACTGGTATGATGTTACAACGTTGTTGACACGTTTATTTTTTTTAAACCGTGAAAAATAAACTTTTTGTTGAACTATGAAAGTATGTACAATAATATGTTTCTATTTACTCATATACAACACTTGAGTATCAATAACAATTCACAAAACCCTTTTTATAGTGATTTACTGTGTTGAAATACATTTTCCCCTTTCCTGAAAAATTTGCAATTTGGAAGTTACAACGTTGTTATGGCCACCTCTTCAAATGTATTAGAAGAACAATGTAATAGAAGACTAAATATAATAAGGTCGGTCTCGACTTGTTACTGGGGGGCGGATCCACGAACGTTATTAATGTTGTACAAGTCCCTTATAAGTTCAGTTTTGGACTTTGGATGTTTCATATATGGTAATGCTTCTAAACATATTATTTGTCAACTTGATAAAATACAATACAGGGCTATCAGAAGCTGCTTAGGTCTAATGACATCTTCACCTTGTAATGCCATGGAAGTGGAAGCAAACATTATTCCGTTGTACCTTAGAAGACAGCTTCTGAGTGATAGATATGTGTTAAAAACATTTTCCGTGCCTTTTCATCCTTTACAAAAACAAATTGATCAACTCAATCGATCCTGTGTTCAGTTCCCATATTGGGAAAAGAAAGGAATCCCTCTTTTAGTTAAAAGCTATTGGTATATGATTGATAACCGAATTATAACCAGGAACACATTATATAATCTTTACAACAATTTTTTCACATAGATTACAATGCTTTTTTAGTAAATGTACAGACATACCACCTTCATTGTAAAAGCTCGGACTTTGTATGTATTAAGGAAGAATTTTCTCAATATATGAATAGATACTGGACTGAATTCAATCGCATTTACACTGATGCTTCAAAGAATATGGATACACATTTTACCTCGTGTGCTTTAGTTGATTCTCGTGAAAACTGCACTATATCTTTTACCATTAATCATAACTTCTCCATATTTTCTGCAGAGGCGATTGCCATACATCATGCCCTGTATTATATTGAAACAAAAAATTATAAAAAATCTGTCATTCTATCGGACTCTAAAAGCGTCATCACGGCCCTTGGAAACTTGAAAATGAATTTCAATTCCCATCCAACAATTATCAAAATCAAAAGTAAAATATTTGAATTGTCTGCAAAAGGCTTCAAAATTGTTTTTGTATGGATACCTGGACACTCAGGGATAGAAGGAAATGATAAAGCGGATCATGCTGCAAAGTGTGCCACATATTACAATTCGTCCTACCACCCATCCTTTCTCGACCTCAGACCCCTGTTCCGGAGAAATGCCTACAAGAAATGGCAAGAGGAATGGGAAATTTCTAGTGCGTTTAAAGGAGGCAGGGTTTTCATTCTAAAACCTTGTGTCGTTACTCATCCCTGGTTTTATGATTGTAACAGGAGCCGTAGATTTGTCACACTATTTTGCAGATTAAGATGTGGTCATACTTTTTTCAGGAATCATCTTTATCGTATTAATTTGTCCAACAGTCAAGTCTGTGATTGTCTTCTAGACTCTGCTACACCTGATCATCTACTTTTTGCATGCATGCTTTTTAATGAAGACAAAAGGAAGAAAATGATCAAAGATTTAACGAAATTGAAAGTGGAACTTCCTTGTAATATTTTATCTATTTTATCGTATGAAAATTTTGAAGTTTTGGACGTTATCTTTGAATTTATCAAAAGTGAAAATATCCTTATTTAATTCTTTTGTTATTTGATTGCTTTGTGGTAAAATTTCTATTGTTTAGTTTTTTAAAATCATAATTTTATTCCAATTGAGGGCTTGTCATGGCATTTTGTCACTTAGCCAAAATAAAGAGTTAAAAAAAAAAAAAAATGCTAAAGGAGTTTGCTTATTCTCTATATGATTAACATGGGAAAAGAGTATGCAGGTTACCAAGATTTTTTACCATAAATGGATGAATCTCAACCAAATGAAGCTGAATACCAAGTTTCATCCAAAAACATTGGTTAATAAGTGAAATATTAACACATCCTTATTCTCCATAAGACTAACATTGGAGACTCAAAATACAATATGTACTGGCTTTAGACTTTTTAATATCTCGGTAACCAATGGAGATAGAGCAAAGCTTCAAAATACTAAATTGTGTGTTTTTTTAGCTAAATCCAATGGTCAAAATAAAAATCTGAATTTTTTTAAAATTACATATGAAAAATACAAAAAAAAAACATTTTTGGGGTACAAAACCCCCCAAAACTACCCCTGTCTGGTTTACGAACTCATCCGAATAAACGTAGGATTACACATCTCTACCAAATTTGGTGTCGATCGGACCATTTTTACCAGAGTTATCGTGTCTAGGGACACATACACACACACACACACACCCACACACACACATATATATATATATATATATATATATATATATATATATATATATATATATATATATATATATATATATATATATATATATATATAAATTTTAATGACTATTATTTTTGGTCTCTGGGCACCTAAAAACGAAAAAGTAACATGATCCCGGGCTTAGGTCTTACCATGAGACCTACGGTAATAGCTTATTCCCTATGGGAAATTCGCTAAAACCCAAAAACAAAAAGCAAATTTTTTAGGCCAATGACATGCTTCAGCTTCCCCCTCGCCCCGCAACCCCCTTACTGGCCAACAAGTCATCTCCGGACAATAGTATATATCCCCCACAGTTTGTAATTACCCATGCAATTTGATATATTACCCATAATATACGCCAATTCTAATTTCCCGCTAAACTAATCTGAGTTGAATTCCAACCAGTTTAGTAAAGCTAGACGCAACAGCATATTTTTTAACATAAGTTTATCACCATTGGCGGATCCAGGGAGGGGCGGAAGGGGCGATCGCCCCCCCGTAAGGAAAATTTTCGGGCAGTTTTACATGGCCCATTTTATATCTTTCCATAACACTTTTGAAATATTAGGCCTAGATATTATATTTCAATATAAAAAATAAACAATTTTTAAGGGGGCACTCCACCTAAAATTTTTTTTCTGAAATCCTACATTTATTAAGTTAATTTTTTATTGCAAGGGTACCTCATAGGCTAAAATGAAATATTAGTATGTTTACCCCCCTCCCCCCTTTTTGGGGGGTGGTTTTTGAGAAAAACAGATGTTCACGGGAAGGGACATATCTTGAGTTAGGCATAAGATAACTTAGTATTTCTTTTTTTATTTTGAAAAACACATGTATATGTACAATCTGTAGTATGGATATGTCAGTGCACTAAATATTTCTTTAAAAGTTTTGTAAACAAAAAAAAAATCATAAAAATTTATAAAAATTATTATTTTTACTATCACAATAAATTTATTTTCAAATATTTGGCATATTCCATACTACAGATTACAGAATTGAATGTCATCTTTAAAATAAAAAAAAATTATTGGATTATGTCACTTAGAACTTGAGTTATGTCCCTTCCCGTAACTTAAGACATGGAAAATTGTAACTTTCGGAAATCACCATGGAAATATTAAAGTACATATATATAATATATACATACATATATAAGTATATATATATATATATGTGTATATATACTTTATATACACAATATATAAGTATATATATATGTATATATATATACTTTAGATATACAATATATATAAGTATATATATACATATATGTATATATATATACTTTATATATACATATATATATAAAGTATACATATATACATGTATAAAGATACATATACATGTATAATATAAATTTATACTAGTTTGTAGGAAGTGTTGCCTAAAATTACAAATGAATAACGTCGATTGAGTTAAAACCTAGAAAAATACCAGTGCATGCTTTGATATTATGGTTCAAAATGTGGTTATATCGAATTATTTTCCACACATATCATACATCAATGTGTTCAGGAGGAAATAGAGAACAAATCCAAGCAATAATATTTTTTTCTTAATTTTTTGCGTTTTTGACCATTTTTAGGGTGGAGTGCCCCCTTAAGTGCATTTTAAAGGTTGTTTAATTAATTTATAACACTAATATCAAAGTATGAAGGGTTTGCGCAATCTGCGTTTGCGTTGCATTCATTCAAAGGCTGCATGTATACCAGGCGAAGCCAAACTGTCGAGAATGTCGATTAGCGCTCGGCGCAATGTTGGCGAGCCCGAAGCTCCAAACAGCTATCCTCGGTTGTTCCCGCCATTCGCGCGCAATGTACAGGCCTACAACTCCAAAAATCACCGGTTTAGTACACTAACTTTGTCATCCAAAGTAGGGCCTAGCTTGCATGAAATGTTATAGTGGGACTTTGCGATAGTTTACCGAGATCCTCAAATTTTTAGACCTTACCGACCCTCCGAATCGCCGTCAAAAAGCTTAAAAACTGGCGTAATTTTTCACTCTTCCATACAATTGGCTTGTTTTGGTCTTGAAGAAACGGTTTGTAACAAAAATCATCCATAATCATTTTAAAATTACATTGAATTTCTTATAAATTAAGACCATTTAAAATTAGACGTAGATGTCGTGGCGAAACATACCACGTACATCGGGGGGATTGTGGTCGATGTGCAACAAATCGGTGATGTTGTCCGTTGGACTGCCAATGATTTTATTTGAGTATTTTCGCAGGAGAGCTTTCGGTGACTAACAGTTGACAATGGCAAGCCACCGAAAGCGCTCCTGCAAAAAATAAATTGCCGCCATTTTGGATGCGGGAGGGATATAAAAATACTTAGTGATATTTCAAATTTTAAAAAATGTATGCATTTTGTATGAAAATTGTTAAATACTTAGGCCTATTGATATCACATTTAGACAGACAGATAGAAAACTAAGCAAGATAAGACTGTATAAAATGATAAAAAAAACCTGATGAAGTTTGGGTCGATAATCTTCCGACATGCTGTATAGCACACGAAAATTAGGGTCAATGGATATTTTGAGTAACTTTGAAGAGCCATAATAGAAAAACTATAAGACCATATTGACTATGTTGAAGAACTATATTTTGGTCTTAAATTGTAAAAAACTTTTACAATAAATATGCACTTTTAAAATGACAATGGGTGATTTTCATGAAAAACGGTTTCTTCAGGGACAAAATTAGAAACTTGTAAAAAAATGCAAAATTACGGCAGTTTTTAAGCTTTTTGACGATGATACGGACGGTCGCCGAGGTCGAAATTCTGGTTTAGCATCTCTGTACTATCGCAAACAAAGCAAATAAGAACCTATAAATAACCTATGCAGTGCGCCATATAGGTTTTGTAGCATTGATTTTGTATCGGCCAACAATATATCTGTTTCGTGGAAATAGTTCAATTATAGTTCCATCTTTAGGCCAACAAATAAATGTTACAGTGACAGCACATTAATTAGTAAGTATGGCTGGAAGATCGGTAACTCCTTTAGTAATCTTTTATGTCATCTATAAAAAGAAACAAAAAGTAACCAAGCAAGATATTTTTTTAGTTGTGAAAAAGCATTTTACCTTTTCGCAAATAGGCTACAGTACGCTTACATCTTAACGGTTTGTTACCTCTTTTTATAAATAAATTTTATAAATAGAACTAGATAATTCATATTTTTCATTTCCAAATACGTCCTTTAATCAGTTTTTACAATTAAAACCTAGACTGCGTTGCACTAAAACCTCTGTTATCTTACAAAATGTAATAAAAACACGTTTTAGACATAATCTTATGCTTTTACTTAAGATTAAGAATCAAAGATTTATTTTTACGTAAATGTTTGTCGGAATAAAAACAGAGAATTCTCAAAATAAGTTGACAGTGGACTCATGTAAGACTATGACGTTTCGCTTTCCCACCTGTTTACGCGACGTTAAAGGTCAATGCATCCCCCCCCCCACCCCCGAAACAATCACCCCAATGTTTTGAGTTGCTATTGCCCTCTCAAGGAAACCGCCCCCTCCGTAATTCGGTCCTGGATCCGCCCTTGTTTATTACTTTAAAACAGTTGCTTAGTCTTGTCATATAAACAATTGAAATTTAAAGTTCTACTCGATTATTTTATTCAGTCTACAACGACCAACCTTAACTAAACCTAGTATAGAGCCACCCGCATAGCTGGCCATCACGAGCCACTGTAGCAGGTAAGGCAGGCAGTAGACAGACGCTCGCACCATTGGCAGGGCACCTGCAATAGACAAGTTTACTAATTATCTATATGGGGCTCCACCTCACCACATTTTTAACGAATATCCCTATAGGAATTTTGATAAAAAATTTTTGGTTTATTAACATTAAAATGCTGAATAAAAGGACACCACCTGCATCTCCGAGAAAATGCGTGTTCAAAAGTCATAAATCAAACAGTGTTTAAAAAATCAATTTTTGGATTTTCAAAATATCTGTTACCTTAGAATAAATATTACTTATTTGATTTACATTCACTTACAATACCCATATGGCGACAAGCCTATATATTCATCCCATGGGGTTTTTTGGGGAAAAAATATATCAGAATTTGATGCAATTTAGAATGTACCTGCACTGGGAAGTTTTATCCTATATCTACTTACAACACCCCATGGCAGCACGCAGATCTGCTGCGACTGCAGTATTTTATATAAGGTATGTGTAAAACGCCTGAGGCATTTTATAGTCTACCGTTTGAAAGAAAACGGTTAAAACCCCGGTCTTCTTCCTATCTAATGTCGACCTGTTTTTAAATAGCACCTTCAATTAAAAACCCAATGATAAATGGCAACTGTGTTGTATCAAACCTTTAAAAAGCTACAAACTTTTTCAGGATGGAGCTGCAATCTTTGTATTTAAATGCGAGCACCATAACCAGTCAATTGCAAAGTATGTGGATTCATTAAATAATGATACCCACACAGCACAAGTACATTCCCAGGAGTTCCTAAACATATCCTTATGGGATATTGGAATATCCCGGGGAAATCCTTAATATCCCCAATATTCTCAAAAAGTCATCCCAGGGATCTCCTGGGGATATTGAATGTCCGCGCATATCCCGCGTTTTGGGATATTCTTTCGAGGTATCCTTAGGATATTCAAATATCCCTATGGGATGTCGTTAAAAACTGGTCTAAAACTTGTAAATTGTAACTATTTTCATCAAAGTTTATAAATAAATGCATTTCTGCTAACGAACAAATTACAAAAATGAAAATAATTTGGAGCAAAAAGTATAAGCCCATGCCAGGATTTGAACCTGTGACCTCACACTCAATGACCTGACGCTCTAACCTATTGAGCCAACTGACCTGTGCTCTGAGGTGTTCTCATTTACTATTAAGTATTGAAACTTGACCTTCATTGGTGCACTTGGAAGTTTTGCGAGTCAAAGTAAAAAAGTTAGCCTAAATTTGAAGTAACTTTACAAATTGACTATTTTCACATATTTAAAAATTTTGAAATAAAATAGCAAAACCTTTTGAATGTGAACTGTTATATGTAATTTGGATTGTATATTTTAACACAAAAAGATTACTAATTATACTTGATATATTTTAATTTGAGTAAAATCACTACATTTTATTTGATGTAGTTTGACCTTTTGAAAGTGTATTTGATGTAAAATAGATACCTATCCTGTGTACGTTATGGTGTGTAATGGTAAATCGAGATATCCCAGCGTAAACCCAAATATCCCCAATATTTTCTAAGTCATTCCAAGGATATTCTAGGGATATTGCAAATCATACATTTTGGGATATCCTTTCACGATATCCCCAGGACATTGAATATTTTTAAGAGATATCCTTCGAGACCCATCTGGAACTCCTGTCATGAAGAGAGGCAGCCATGGCATTGCTTATGAAAATTTCCCATACTTTTTACTAAGAGTTATTTTCAGAGGTTTTCATTAAAGAAAATTATTTATTAAAACTTTAGTTTATAGTGAATGACCTATACACTATTTTGCATTATAGCTTTAATCACTGACACTTCCTATGGATGTTCTTTGTAGATCCTTTCAACTATAATGTTTGAATTCAAACAAATCTATTTGGCTTGTAAACAATGTTACTATCTAATGTTATTAGATTGTTTAATTAATTTTTCTGGACCTATATGATACAAGTTTATTTAGTACTTCAATAATTTACACTGTGTCAACAGATATTTACTTGGGAAATCCTGAGAATATCCTAAGGATGTGAACGATTTTATAGAATTTAATTAAAACTATGCTTACGGACATATTCCAGGGACTTCCCCAGGAGCTCTTTTCAGAAGTTTTCGAAAAGAGACCTCAAAGAAAAATGGTTGAATGACTTGATGATTTTAGACTTTTAGCAAAACCCCTATTTTGAATGTTTGAACTAAATTGAAAAAAAACGCACATATCCTAGGGATATCCTTGGAATATGGCCGTTTACGCAGGCCTGACACATCCTTGGGATATCTCTGGAATATCCTTTGAAATTTTGTTTGACGGGTGTCTTATAGCCAAAAAAGTAAAACAAATCCATTTTAAACCTGTTTTGTTTGAATTTGTTTAATTTTAGTCCTATTTACGTAAAAAGTTTGTATTTCTATTAAAGTCCTTTTGGGATATGCTTAGAATGTCCTAGAATATCCTCCATATCCCGGGATCTGAATAGGATATTTGGGACTCGTTTGGGATATCCTGGGGAAATCTTGTGCTCAGTGGGTATATATTCTTTCCCAATGGCCAGACAGGTACAAAGAGCCAGGCATTGACTGGCCTCTAAGAATACTTGAACATTACTTTTGATTCCTGTTCTTTTACGGTACATGCTTTTGCACATAAAGTACTGTTCAAACAGATTTAGTTTTTTCTAGACGGATTAAGATTTACTTAGCCTATTGAATTGTGGTACCACTAGTGTTTTATAACAATTTATTAAAAATATTGGCAATAATTATTTTTGATGACCCCGCGTTACCAAAGTCTGTATTCAACAATATTATATCAATCTGTACTTTCACATACCGAAGCTCTGACTGATCCAGATACCCAGCATATCTAGCTGGAGTAGCCGGTAGTAGCAAGATTCGCCAAGGTGGAGGTTCATGAACAGATGGTATATGAAGCTGCCGACCCACGGGGCAACACTGCCAGCGATGTGACACCATGACAGGAACTCACTGGCTTCCCACGGCAGGTGCTTGGGCACCACTGTCAGTATGTAGACTATCGGCAGGCCTGGCAACACGGTAAAATACACACCATAAACACATTGTAAATAAAACCTTTTTACGAAAAGATTTTGTCTTTTTTTATAGAACACCAACAGCAAATGAAGTAGACCCAACAGTCCAGATCAGCAAATCTGAACAGTGAGTAATACAGATTGATTATCTCAAACATGTTTAGTTTAAAATCAAATATTCACTAACGTAAATTAAGATCCCTCCGAGGCATCTTCTATGTACCTACGCACATTTACTGGTTTGAATCTCAGAAATTTCAAATAAAAAAAAACATGTCATATTATACATATTTTAAATTAAACTTTGAAACAAATGTGTTAGAAAAAACTGTAATTGAACATGTTATTCGGTTTCAAAATGGTGGCCATTTTTGTATACAAAATCTTTTGGAATAATTTGTACTAAAGATCATCGCCTCCTGGTCCAAATTCGAACAAAAATTTCAGTTGATTCCGACTCAAGAGTTTAAAAATATTTTGTAACTGAAACATCTGTTCTTCCTGTTTTTAGCAGTTGTTTTTACAACAGCTCTCTTATTCTTCCTCCATAAGAATAACATTGGAACTTTGAAAGCCTGTGGGGCGTCGCCCCGGAGTCCGATGTGAATTAGAATGGGATTTTGCTCATCAAGACAAAAACTTTCTAAAGGTATGCGCAGATTTCTTCTACGATGCACACGAGCTGAGAAAAAAGGAGGAAACAAAACATGTTTGCTTATTAGTTGAATTAAAATCAAAAGAGTATTGGGACTGGCGGTGCTTCGGCAGTGTTCGGCAACACTCGGGTAAACCCGCTGTTTTAATCAGCTGTTAATGGAAAATTCGGCTCATCTAGCGAATTGATTCATTTGAATCGATCTTTTTCGCGAATAGAATTTTGAACCTATTCTTTTTTCCGTATGATACAGCTGTTTTTCTACACCCATCTTGATGCGATAAAATCGAATTTCATCGATTATTTGACGTTAATATCCTGTGACGTAGTTTTGGGTCACTTGAATATTTAATTAATTTTAAGTTTGTACGTAACAGTAAAAAAGAGTTAAGTTGCCAGTGATACACTCAGTTTGAAAAAGAGGTTAATTACAGGGTTCGCGTGACGTAAATGCCTATAATCTCTTAACACAATTGAATTACAATTGATGAATTATACCATTTGATTTTGTACGTTGGTTTCTCACTAATGTGATGTACTGATTGAATAATTAGGCAGTGGATGAAAGCTAATCAATTTAGTTACGGTATATTGTTTCTTCACCCAGGTAAGGTAGTCGATTATTAATTTTAATAGTTGAAGTAGAATATTTCATATATAAATTATTTATAAAACCTTTATTAATAAATCGTAGTAATAATAAATAGTAATGGTTTCTTCAAACAAGGTAAGACGACGTCGAATGACTGACCACCTCTGTCGGGGTCATTCGGCTTGGGAGATGTCGAGGTGCGCCGATGGTCAGGGCATTCCACAGCGGATTACCGTCGACCCTCGGAGGGGCAGGGTCGAGGTGCGCCGATAGCCAGTCGGGTTGCCTGTTCTCCATGTTTTGCTGCCACGCTGTTACTAATTCATTCCGAATTAAATATAAATGTTAGGTACGGTATGTTGTTATTTAAACTGTGGGAAAAGCCCTGTAAATAAATAGAAATGTTTATCACTATGGCGAAAAGCGGGTTTATATTGGTTAAAAGGCGCAAATCAACAGGGGACAAAAATTAACATGTGTTGTTAGGTTAGGTTAGGTCAGGTCAGGTTAGGTTAGGTTAGGTTAGGTCAGGTTAGGTCAGGTTAGGTTAGGTTAGGTTAGGTTAGGTTAGGTTAGGTTAGGTTAGGTTAGGTTAGGTTATTTTTTTCTTGTATGGTTGACTGTAAATATTGATATTGATAAACAGTCAAGGTAATATTTTAACATGAACAAAAAACTGCATATGCATACGACATATTAAATTGTTATTCTTCAGTTGACTTTAAATATTGATACAGTATTGGTAAACAGTAAATGTAGCCTAATAATAATTAACACGAATAAGCAACGAATTGAAGGCAAATCTCAAACTGACCATCGGCGCACCTCGACCCTGCCTCCCGAGAGACCCAAACCAACTATCGGCGCACCTCAACCCTGGTTTTTATGATCCTGACTGACCATCGGCGCACCTCGACCCTGTCCATTCGGCTTTACCCCTACTGTGGCGCCTCCCCTCCCATCACGTGACCCGTCCTCCCACTACTCTAAAGTGTAAAATGCCCCGCTTTTCAAATGTGGCTTTCAAATTCTTTCAATGTAGGCCTACGTCAGACATCATTGTTCCATTTTGTGAACCGATTGCGTCCGCCTTGTCCGTCGCGTGTGTGCGGCGCTTGGTCTGTGGCTAGGACGATCACTGACGTTCCTGGCCAGTTGGCAACTCTTGTGGACAGATTATATTGATTCCATTCGTAGTCTGTGGCGTAAGACACAGCCACTAGGGCTGGTCTACAGGAGGTCCATGATTTTATTGGTGGACTGATGGAGTAGCCTGAATGCCGCATATATGCTGCGGCTGGTAGCGAACGTGGTAACCTATATGGTCAAAGGTGCTCACCATCACCAATACCGTGTCGGGGTCGTGCATTTGTTGTGTCGTCAAATGTAAAGGCGTAAAATGAGGGTTTAAATTTCTATTTATAGTTTCTTGGCCATTTTAATAAGCCTCATTCACAATTGTAAAATAGATGAAATAGCTTGACAAATAAAAAAAAACTCTACAAGGTTATAAGCAATTATCTTAATTTTTTTATATTTATGTAACAAAATAGAGAATAAATAAGTTAGTATGAAGTAGGAACTATATAGGTACTTGTGAGTACCTATACGTAGGTACTTGTGAGATCCATCAAATAACGCTAACCTTTGTATGATAAAAAGGATATGAAACCTGCCTGGTTCTCAGATCGCGATCGAAACAAAGTTATCATTTTACCACAGAGTACAAAGCTTTAGGTTTATATTATAGTAAAGGTTCCTTACTCTGTGATTTTACAATCGATAATAATCGGCGAACAAAGAATTCTCTGTGGTCGCTGATTCAAATGACTCTTTTAGAAAATGACATATGATTCATTCAATTCACTTGATTGATTCGTTCATTTGAACAACTCTGTAGTTGTTTACTTACAGGAGCCGACTAGTCCCGAACGTACCCGAACACTGCCGAAGCACCGAGAGTCCCAATACTCTTTTGATTTTAATTCAACTATAATATATAGAAGATGTGAGAGTACTCACATTGGAAATTCTCGTTCTATCAAGTCTTTGTGCTATGTGCCAAACTTGTTTTAAATTTATTGCTCCTTGAGTGTGGTCAGATAAAGGTAGGATTAGATAGAGGGGGTCTGTTTGACAGCAAAAACTGACTATTTCACACTCATAGAATCACATTTCAAATAGCCTTTGGCCTCACTGTATGAGGAAACACTTCAAAAAAAAATCTTACCTGAGAGCTAATTTTTCAATAAGGGCCATTACAACCTTATTATAGCTGACCTGAATTTTGTGGCCATAAGGCCTTCAAACTTTAGGAACTAAAGTGACACACTGTACATCCACAACAGTTGTTCTCTTTCCTGACAGCAAGAAGTTCCCAACTGAAGAAATCCACAATGACGAGGTAAGAAACATTCCATCTCCCAACACACAATGTAAAAATAACGTTATTTTCATGTAAAAAAATCAAAAAAACTTATAAGTAAAATCAAAAACTTTTTCTTTTGTGTGAGAAAGATAAAAAATATTATATTGGTGAAATTAATAACGTTATTTTATTTTTTTTTATTTTTGCAATAACTTTATATTTGACTTTTTAAAGAAATTTTTTTTTCTAACTCTCAACAATGAGGGAGATGCACATAAATGTCTCTACAAAACTTAAATATCTAAGTTTTTTTTAACTTTTATCAAAAATAAATGTTTAACTAACTGGCCTAATGTTTATCTCACGTAAAAAATATAAAAAAAGTCAAATAAAAAAACTGGTAAAACTTATAACGTAATTTGCATATTTAATTTTAATAAATTTTTCACTTTTACTTGTAAACACGTATAAATTATGATTGAAGAAAGTCTGTTTTAAACTATTATAAATAAACTTACCATGCTTATTTCATAGCCATTTGATGTTAAAAATATAAAAAGCAAATTACAAATATAAAATTGTTGACATTCAAAAACTTGTTTAATCGAAAATTGCATAATTGTTTGTAGTTACTCAAGTCTGGGTCAACTTCTTAATTCTGACTGACAAACTTTGCAAGTGCACCAACGAAGGCCGAGTTTTAAAAGTATAAGTAGGCCTAGTAAATAAAGTCCCTATCTGCCTTAGTTCAAGTGGCTAAAGAGGTTATTTAGAGCGATAGGACAGTAAATGTGAGGTTGTGGGTTCAAATCCGGATCTGGGTATAATATTTATGCTTTATTTTATTTAAAATGTTTAAATCTACTGGTTAGCAAAAATGCACTAATTCATAAATTTGGTTAAAAAATATAAATTGTTTAGTAAAAAACAAGTTAAAAAGGTAAAAATTAAGTGATATATAACTATGATTTTAACGTAAATAAACGGTATCAGATAACTGACACATACTTTCTCCCAACAATATAACAAAATGTGTTAAAAGCTTTAAACATTAATGTCTAGATGACTCTGTCGGATAGCTACCAGCTGTGCAGCGCGAGCTTGACCCTACGCGCATCTGTGACTTTTAACAACGTACTGCGTTTACCGCTAAACGAAAAATTGAATTTTCCCCTCAACCACTTGACGTAGAGCAATAATTTAAAATACTGGATTATTTAGTTTTTTGAGCTTGATTTAATGGTTATAAGTAAAATTTATTTCGAGACAACAGCTATTTTGAAAATTCAAAAAATTGATTTTTTAAACACTTTTTACTCCATAACTTTTGAACGCGCATTTTCTCGGAGATGCGGGTGGTGTCATTTTATCCACCATTTTAAGCTTAATAAACCACAAAATTTTAATCAAAATCGTTAGAGCTGTTTTTGAGAAATTTTGATTTTTGACGATTTTTGAGGGTTTTTGGCGGTAAAATACCCTTAAAAATCAAAAATTCAAAAAAATGAAAAAAACGCCTGGAATTATCGTGGATTTGGACCTATATACCAAATTTCATTAAAATCGGACCATTAGGGCATTCTCTAGCTCTGTTTACATCCTGACACACACACACACACACACACAGACACACAGACATCACTCCGAAAACCACTTTTTTGGACTCAGGGGGAACCAAAATGGATAAATCCACCAACAACTCAAATTCGAAAATTTTGACGAAAACAATACTTTCTCCATATACTATGGTATAGGGGGAGAAAGTAAAAAGTGTGTCTTCTGTATAGGAGAGGTGGGTAAAACCGGGTGGTCGGGTGTAATCGGGTTTTGACAGTAAGTTCTGGTACCTAGAGGTAAATGCCGAAACTAACATGTAGTTGGAGAGGGGAAGTGGCGTACATGTATATCATGCCATTAGTCTCCGAGGAGAACTCTGGCTGTAAAGAGCAATTCTTTGTTTTTTTGTTTTTTTTTTGTTATTTCTTTTCCCAAAATGTTTTGGACACTTTGATCGCCTACTGCCAAAAAACTACATGAGTTTCAGTGAATAAGGTGACTGACCACACTACTCTACTGTAGTCCATGTCTTTATCTCTACACTGTCTACACTGATATAAGCAATATCTCAAATTAGTTTTAAGCACTCTGAATGCTTGGTTTTTGTTTGTTACTAACAGTGGGGTGAAACCGGGTCGTGGGGTTAAATCGGATGGTATATCGGACATGTATTTATACATGTTTTATGATCTAAATATTTAAAACCTGATTTTGCGCTAATACATTAACTGAATATTTTATCATTGATACTATTTGACATAATTGTGAGTATTTAGTTAATTAGTTATAAAATCTTGGGAATATTTTTTTTCGATTTCCCATATACTTAACATGTGCACCCGCGGTTTCCCCCACTAGTGGGGGAAACCGGGTACTTGCATTTTTTACAAAAAAAAAGCACAGAATGAAACTATACAGGGTGTCCCGGAACTCTCTGGAACCCTTTTGTAGGCCTATATTTGTTCCTTGCATCGAGACGAGAAAAAAATCGTACAAATAGGGATCTAAAATGCTTTGTTTAGCCGCTAGCCGCCATTTTGTCTTGTACACATAATAAATTCTATTTCTGTAACGGATGCTTGCATTAAGTTTATATTTGGTATGAACCTTTATCATAACACTGCCCATTTTCAGGAAAAAATAATTTTTTCCACTGTATATTTAAAAAATGGCGGCCATTTTAATTTTTCAAACTCAAATATCAGAAAATCGGTAAATTGTATAAAACATTTACGAGACACAAAAAAGCTGCTAAATTAAACTATCTAACCAATGAAACCAAGTTTGATAGGATCTGACAACAAATAACGGAGTTATTGAGATTTGTCTATTAAAATGGCCTTAATTTGCATTAATTACAATGCAAAATCAATGTTTTTATGGAGAAAAATCGCAATAACTCCGTTATTTGTTGTCAGATCCTTACAAACTTGGTTTCATTGGTTAGATAATTTGATTTGGCAACATTTTTGTGCCTTGTAAAATATTTATGAAATTCAGCAATTTTCAGATATTTGAGTGTGAAAAATTAAAATGGCCGCCATTTTGAAAATATAGAGAGGAAAAATTGATTTTTTTCCCCTGAAAATGGGCATTGTTATGATAAAGGTTCATACCAAATATAAACTTAATGCAAGCATCAGTTACGGAAATAGAATTTATTATGTGTACAAGACAAAATGGCGGCTAGAGGCTAAACGAAGCATTTTAGATCCCTATATATTTGTATAGTGTTTTTCTTGTCTCGATGCAAGGAACAAATGTACAAAAAAGGGTTCCAGAGAGTTCTGGGACACCCTGTATAATACTTATACATTTTCTTAAAGAAGCAATTTAGAAGCAAATAAACACAAGATTAACTGAGCCATTATTTGAAATTCACACTCTGTATAAAAACATGGCATCTACATGTCACTAAAGCTTAGCCACCCTGTTTTACCCCCACTCTCCCCTATGTTATTATCACGTGAAAAAAGGTGGAATAACATTTTTAACTTGAAAATCAAGATGACTGTAGTGCCACAGGTGAACTACATCCCATTAGAGTAATGGTGTCAGTGGTGTCAGTTTCTGCGACATCCGCGGATGTCGCCACAGAGTTTTTGTACGGTTAAAAAGTGTTAAGAAGTCAAAAATTTACTCTTTGATACCTGCAGGGTAAACTATTTGTTTTCGTTTGAGTGGAGATTGTTTGTCTCAACTATTACTAACATAGGGAATTTTAAAGTAACCTAGGGTGAAATTTATCATTGTATATTTGCCTTGAATGATAATCTTTAATTTTACAACTATCTAATTGTTTATTACCAACAAATAGTTAAAATTTAAAATAAATTAACATGGTGTTATTATAGATATCGTAGCCATAGCAACACTGCTTCATCCGCTTATTCAGTCAGGTGTGTAAAGGTAAATATTACAACTTACATACATACTTCCCGCGTCGCCCCGTAGACCGCAGAAGACGGTATGGGACCAGTCTTGAAATTCAGTCCATCCCCAGATTGCCATAAGGAGGGGAATGGGTCATGAAGTTAATACAATATGGTATGAAGGATACTAATGGGGTGTTGACGAGATTAACCCACTCAATCAAAATTCATCCAGAGAGTAAAAACATCTGTCTATAAAGGAACTCTTTGAGTTTATAGCAAAATTTCTTTAAATTCTGAATTTCTTTTAGAGACTTCGGGAGAATAGAATCTCAT
This sequence comes from Neoaliturus tenellus, assembly GCA_030545055.2. Taxonomy (NCBI): domain Eukaryota; kingdom Metazoa; phylum Arthropoda; class Insecta; order Hemiptera; family Cicadellidae; genus Neoaliturus; species Neoaliturus tenellus. Next base: position 169,162,619 of record CM061533.1, on the reverse strand, counting down.
TACCTGATAGCTTGGTATCTGTTCACTTAATTGACTTCCGTTTTAGTTTTAACGCTTCATATCCGGAACACACAAAAAATAGCTATTCCGCAGATCTTAGGAAGCAGTTGTGCTTTTCCTCTACCGACCTTGCTTGAAAATAACGTCAAATATGTTTAATCAAAGGAAACGTTTATTGCACTATTTTTACGTTCCTGTGCTATCTGAGATACCGGTACCATCTTCCAACTCACTTGGACGTAAATGAATGTTGTCATATTTGTTCAGTACGTGTACGGTATGATGAAAATGATTATATGCTACTATAATCCCCAAAATTTCCCAAAATACGGATTGATTGTCCATCGAAATAGTCCGGATTCTGAATTCTTCTGTAATACCAACAATGTTTCAAAGCACAAATTCGAGTGCAAGCTAATTCAATCGGGACAAGAATCAACAGTAGCGCGAAACAGGTGCAGGTAACGGTTGCATGGTTGCCGCCAGTACTTAACTTAATGCAACTGCATTCACTAAATGCATGAACTAATGCTTAGCTGCAACTAATGCAGTTGCAGCTAAGCTAATGCGAAGTAAACATTAGTTAAGCCACGGCCATCTCCTAGTACATACTAGAGATGGCCGTGGTTAAGCCCATCCCTACAAATTCCATATTTTCATTTATTGTGTCACTTTACCTAGCCTCTCATGAAACACAAACAAAGGCCATTGACTTAAGTCAATGCAAAGGCTAACGAGTAAAGAATAAATGCTTCATACCCTTGCACTTTTTACTATTCTGGTTTTCATTTCAGTTATAGATTGCGACAAATGCTCTGGAACATCAAAATGGACTTGAAAAGGCTACAACTTCAAGGTCGGTAAGAAAGGCATCAACTGCTTCTCAAGTTCTGCGGTATAGTGTAAATAGTCAATTGTACTGTATAACGGTTTTTGTATTCTTCTGGATATGAAGTGTGAAAACTGAAACGGAAGTTAAGTTGAGTTTATAATATTTACCAAGGCAATTAGTTACGACCCAGCTGACTGAATAAGCGGATGAAACCAAGGAGGTTATATTCTAATACTGGAGGTGACACACAATGCTAAAATAGCGTGCCGCTGATTTGCTTAGGTTGGTTGCACTGAAGCAAGAAATCTAGAATGTAGATAGATTCTATATATATAATTTGCCTATATATATTCTAGATACTGTGCACTGAAGTACCAATTTGAACTGTTTGCCGAAATGAACGAGTCATCTAAGGGAATCAAACGAATATTATGAATCAATTGCCTCGAGAATTGGTTTTAATGTGCAATTATTGGAATGCAGATATGAATTCATAGGAAAAACATAGAAAATAAATTTTATAGCTTAAATTAGAATTTTATTTTGGAAAATTGTTAAGACTCAATTTGTTGAAAAATTATTTTCAAGTTATAGACATGGTTTACATGTTTTATTAAAAATCTTTAAAAAGTTATTGACAGTATGGAAATAAAAATTTTGATACAAAAAGGACAGTATGGAAATTTCTTTCAATTGACACCTCAACATTTCTAAATCGGTCTAGAAATAAAAAAAATTGGCCTAACTTAGTTCAGCTAAGTGGACAGAAAGTTTAATTTTTGTTTTTACTATTTTAAAATAAGTTAGAATATTTTTAAACGGAAAGCCTTTAAATAGGTATAGGCCTTTAGATGACTACAAATTTTAAGTTAGGACTAGGCCTAATTGTCTCTTCCCTGCAATACCTGGAGATTAAGTTAACAAAAAGGGTTGGATTTGACAGTACTGGTAGAATATCTTCCATGATGAGGGAAAAAGTATCATTTGAAATATTTATTTTTTCTCAGCCTCAAATTCACTAGTCGGCCTAGGCCTGAATGTAATATCAGAATGCAGCTCAAGTTAATTGCAGATAGGTAATATAACAGACAAAGAATTAGAGACCACTTTTTTACTGCAGAGGTGTCAATAATAATTAACTTTCATGTATATTTCAGAGAAGTCGCAAAAAATAAAATGTTAGAACGTAAAATTCACGATATAAGGTGTAAATAAGTTATTAGTTCTAATTATATTTCTTGAACTATTTTTAGAATAACAAATATTCACACCTACAAATTAAATCAAAATATCCCATATTCTGTAAAATACCTAACGAATAAAATTGGTTAAATTCATGGAAGTTAGAATTAAAGACACAGGTTATTATTATACCAGAGTCTAGAAGCCGTACCGTACCTATTCATCGTTCCCAAAAGATTCGAACCATTTCGTTGATTCGAATCAAGGTGACTGTAGGCCAGGGCCAGGCGAGCCGCATCCCATAAGAGCAATGATGTCACTTTCTGCGACATCCGTGGATGTCGCCACAGAGGTTTTGTTGGTTAAAAAAGTGTTAAAATATCAACATAGTACTCTTTGTTGCCTGCAAGTGTTGCCAATGCTGCAGGAAAAAACAATCGTTCTCGTTTGTGTTGGACATTTATTGTCTCAACTATTACTAAAATAAGGAATTTCAAAGCAAAATAGGGTAGAATTTATGGTAATTTGAGCCATTGTCTTTAGATACTATATAGTAGTATCAATAGTGAATGGTAGAGCTCTGGCCTCACAAGCCAGCGGTCCCCGGTTTGATCCCGGGCGACGACATTATACGCACGAACACGAGCGGTCACCTCTAGGTAGCCTATGTGACTTAATGCCGTGACCTTGCCTTGCTGTCTTTAGATCATTGCACAGGCCTATTGGCCCATGGTGACAGGCAGTGGTGGGTTTTTTATATTAAAAAAATCAAATAACCTACCCCCTACCCGTGAAATTTCCATAATTTGTTTATGGAAAATATCCCCATTGCAGTAGATCTAAGTAATCAGAGGATTTACAGCGCATTTTATGGTTTCATTTGTTATATTATTGAATCTTTATACCAAGTAAATAGTTGATATGCTGTTGTCCTTCATTGATCAGCCACATTTGACACTGTCTATTACATGTACATGTTTGACGACAAAGTCATTTGATTGGTTGATTGATCTTGTTGTATTCATGCCTCTCTGTTTAAATTTTAAACACGATCAACGTCCCTGAAGACCAGGGTGACTGTAGGCCAGGGCCAGGTGAGCTAAATCCCATAAGAGCTATGGTGTCACTTTCTGCGACATCCGTGGATGTCGCCACAGAGGTTTTGTTGGTTAAAAAAGTGTTAAAAAATCAACATACTACTCTTTGTTGCCTGAAAGTGTTGACAACGCTGCAGGAAAAAACAATCGTTCTCGTTTGTGTAGGACATTTTTTGTCTCAACTATTACTAAAATAAGGAATTTCAAAGCAAAATAGGGTGGAGATTTTGGTTTTATATTTACCTTGATTGATAATTGTTAATTTGGTCATTACCTAATGGTTTGTTAACTAATAATCCAGAGTAATATGGTGTCATTACGATAAATATCGTATCCTTGGCAAGACTGCTTCATTCACTTTTTCAATCATCTGTGTAATGGTAAATATTATAACGTAACTTGACTTCCGTTTTAGTTTTGACGCTTCATATCCGGAACACAAAAAATAGCTATTCGGCTGACCTGGGAAGAAGTTATGCTTCTTCCTTTACAGACCTTGGATTCGAATATCGTTTAGCTACCGTTCAAAGAACGACAAAACGGTACTTCAGGATTGCCAACCAAACAAAATCACCTGCACGCTTTTTCGCCATCATTAACCAATCAGTGGCACCTCCAGTATTAGAATATAACCGCCTTGGATGAAACACGAGATGACCAGGTGAGCTACATCCCATAAAAGCAATGGTGTCAGTTTCTGCGACATCCGTGGATGTCGCCACAGAATTTTTGTTGGTTAAAAAAGTGTTAAAAAAACCAACAAGTGTTGCCTACGCTGCAGGAAACAATAATCGTTCTCGTTTGCGTGTTGCGTGGGAGATTTTTTGTCTCAACTATTACTAAAATAAGGAATTTCAAAGCAAACTAGGGTAGAATTTATGGTTTTATATTTACCTTGATTGCTAATTGTTAATTTGGACATGACCTAATGGTTTGTTATTAACTAATAATCCGAATGTAAAATAGAGTAATATGGTGTCGTTACGATAAATATCGTACCCGTGGCAAGACTGCTTCATTCTCCTTTTCAATCAGCTGTGTAATGGTAAATATTATAAAGTAACTTGACTTCCGTTTTAGTTTTGACGCTTCATTTCCGGAACACAAAAAATAGCTATTCAGCTGACCTTAGGAAGTAGTTATGCTTTTTCCTCTACAGACCTTGGATGAAACAGTTCTGCTATGGCTACGATATTTATTATAACGACACCATATTAATCTATTTTGCATTTTAATTATATGTCAATAGCACACCATTATAGATAGTTATTAAACTAACAATTAACAATGAAGGTAAATATACAATCATAAATTCGACTATTTTAAACTTAAACTCCTTTCTATATGAATGGTTACAGTTAGGACAAACAATCGCCAACACAAATAAAAGCAATTAATTGTTGGTTCTTGTAGCGGTGACAACACTTGCAGGTAGCAAAGAGTAAAATGATTTTAATACTCATTTTAATCAAATGATTTTAAAATGGTGAAGTAGTATGATTTTTAATACTTTTTAACGGCTATATACTCGGTGCCAACAACCACGGTTGTCGCAGAAAATGGTACCTATGGGATGTAGTTCACCTGTGGCACTACATTCATCTTGCTACAACTACAACTTAACAATTTGGGTCTTTATGGTTTGGCTCAACCGCGATCGGTGGTGATAGTAGACAGGCCAATATAAGTTGGACTATCTGTAACAATGAACTTATTTTGTTCACAGTACAATCATTGACTATATCCATACTTAATGGTATGTATTTTACTTTTTTAATGCAATGTATACAGAACCGAATATTCGGTTCTGTGTAGGCCTACATTGTCAAATGTTGAGGTCAAAACAAAACAAACAACTGTGTCAATGTAAAGTTATTTATGTGTTTTGACAGGACATTCATGATCATGCCATAAACTATAAATAAAAAAGTTCAGCGTCAAAGATAGTCCTTTTAATATAAATATTGACCACTTTTAGTACAAAAATTCAGTTGCACTTTGTAAAAATTTTTAGGTTATTTTGATCTGGGGCATTAAAAATTATAAGAAAACACTTTTATTTAAAGAAAGACTAATAACTGAACACTTAGTGAAAATGATTGCACGTTTCTAAGTTTTAGAGTTTTTTAGTTCTACTTGCCAAAAGTCAGCCATTGCCCCGTTCATCATCTCCGCCCGGGGCACCGGCCCGCTACGTACACGTTCTCGTACAGTAAGCAGCCAAGTTTACAGGACGCTGCAGCAGTTAGGCAAATTATGTTACTTCCAATCATGTCGAAAATTCTTTCAGGAGTTATTCGCAGTAAAAATAACGCCCAGAATTAATTACTGAAAATCAACCGTGACCATGAGAGCGAAAGCGGAAGAATGCTAACGTCGACGACTTGACGGTTGCCTATTTTTATAGTTGTCCACAGTCGAATAATTTATGTTCTGTTGGGATAAGGTGACTTTTTGAGTTAGCGAAAGTATTTTTGACCTAAATATCATTTATAAACTTAACCTAACCAACCGCCACAGATCGCAATGTAAAATATTGGTTATTATGGATAACAAGCAAGTATATCAATATTAGGAAACAACATTATATTGTTCTAGATGGGATTTTGTTTCTTTGTTTGTATTTTGTTGAAGAATATACTTTTAATATCCAATATTTTTACCTATTTCATTCATTAGAGGCGGGAGGCAGCTTTAAGTCGTAATGGTATTTTAATCAAGTTATTATGGATCAAGATTACAAAACTGTATAATTTCATATTTCCTATGATTAAAATTAGGCATATTAATATAAATATAAAATAATTATTCCAGTATTAGGTTGTAAATTTGAGTTTTTAATCTGTTGAAGACAGGTAATAATAAAATGTATATGAAAAATATACGGCAAACAATTCAAAATGTGTATGAGTAGAGCCCTAAATTGAAATTTTTATAAGAAAAAACAACAAAGAACTTAATAATCGTTGCAAAAATATTACCTCCACAAATGTAACACATTTAATACAATATCCATTAACCGAATTATACCTTTATCGACGGCACGTCAAAAACACACTGACCCGAACTCCTTAATTGAATTATAGGCTCCAACTGTAACAAATTTTTTGACGCAGCTACTGCTCACCATGTGACAATATGTTGACAGTCTCGTTGTGGAAGTAGAAGAGGCTGAGGATGCTGCCCCAGACGGAGAGGATGGGTCGGTAGCCAGTGTGGATGTACGGGTTGAATTGTAGATGTTTCGGCATATCCTGCCATTGCAGCAGGCACGGCATCGTCGGCCATACTGACCGGTGGTGCCCCCTACCGCCACCCGCCATCTATCGATCCACCCTCCACCCACCACCCCATCCCCACCACCATACGGCAGCGCTGCTCGACCCAATTTGTCGCAATTGTGATTTGCCGCACGTGTACTGCAATTGGAAACTTAAGAATGATAAAAATGGGGGCAAGTTGAACTGAATAACTGCTAAAAGAATGGATGGCTATATTTTGTTTAAAACCGTTCGTAAGGTGGGTCACGCATCTTTTTATTTGCTAAAATTTATTCGATTTAGAAGGCTTAAAGCAGCATTGAAAGTTCACTAAAGGGTTGGTACAGTTTTTAGTGAATTTCCCCATATACACTATTGCGGTAGTAGACAAGGTAAGACCTAAGCCCGGAATCATGATACTTTTTTTGTTTTGAGGTCGCTAAAAACAAAAAAAAAACATTCGATAAAATTTATATATATATATATATATATATATATGTATATATATATATATATATATATATATATATATATATATATATATATATATATATATGTATATATGTATACATGTGTATATACAGGGTGTTTCAGAACTCCCTACCAATATTTTAGGGCATTGTTCCTGGGTTAAAAACATACCTAAATATCATATTTAAATTGTCCGGAAGTCTTAAGTTACTCACACAGCCGCCATTTTGTTTTTTACACATAATAATTTTTATTTCCGTAACGGATGGTTGTATTCAGATCATATTTGGTATAAATCTTTATCATACAAATGTACATTACCAAGAAAAAAATTAATTTTTTCCATTGTATATTTTCAAAATGGCGGCCATTTTAAATTTTCAAACTCAAATATCTCAAAATCGGTAAATTTTATAAAAATTTTACAAGACCCAAAAAAGTTGCCAAATTAAATTACCTAACCAATGGTGCAAAGTTTGTAAGGATCGGACAACAAATAACGGAGTTATTGTGATTTTTCTTCATAAAAACATGGATTTTGCATTGAATTTAATGCAAATAAGGCCATTTTAACAGCAAAATCAATGTTTTTATGAAGACAAATCGCAATAACTCCGTTATTTGTTATCCGATCCTTACAAACTTTGCACCATTGGTTAGGTAATTTAATTTGGCAACTTTTTTGTGTCTTGTAAAATTTTTATAAAATTTACCGATTTTGAGATATTTGAGTTTGAAAATTTAAAATGGCCGCCATTTTGAAAATATACAATGGAAAAAATTAATTTTTTTCTTGGTAATGTACATTGGTATGATAAAGATTTATACCAAATATGATCTGAATACAACCATCCGTTACGGAAATAAAAATTATTATGTGTAAAAAACAAAATGGCGGCTGTGTGAGTAACTTAAGACTTTCGGACAATTTAAATATGATATTTAGGTATGTTTTTAACCCAGGAACAATGCCCTAAAATATTGGTAGGGAGTTCTGAAACACCCTGTATGTGTCCCTAGACACGATAACTCTCGTAAAAATAGTCCAATCGACACCAAATTTGGTAGAGATGTGTAATCCTACATTTATTCGGATGAGTTCGTAAACCAGACATATCGACCTACCGGAAGGGGTAGTTTTGGGGGGTTTTGTACCCCAAAAATGGGGTTTTTGCACTTTTCATTTTTAAAATTTTAAATTTTTATTTTGACCATTTGATTAAGCTCAAAAAAACACACAATTTAGTATTTTGAAGCTTTGCTCTATCTCCATTGGTTACCGAGATATTAAAAAGTCTAAAGACAGTACATTGTCTTTTGGGGCTCCAATGTTAATCTTATGGAGAATAAGGATGTGTTAATATTTCACTTATTAACTAATATTTTTGGATGAAACTTGGTATTTAGCTTCATTTGGTTGAGATTCATCCATTTAAGAAAAAAATCTTGGTTTTTGTACTTATCATGGCAGCAAACCTGCATACTCTTTTCCCATGTTAATCATATGGAGAATAGGCAAACTTTTTTATTTATGGACAGATATATATGAAACTTACTATATGGCTTTATATGGTCGAAATAAATTTTTTCTATGCTAAAAACCTTCTTTAGTGTCCCCCATGGCAGCATACCTGCATAATCTTTCCCTATATTTATCTTAAGGAGAATAGACATTTTTTCTCTATTTATGAACACGTGATGAAATTTTGTTTACAAGTTTAGCTGGTCAAAATTAATATAACTAATTTGGAAATTCGCTGAGTACGCAGGTCTGCTGCGACGGGGGGTATTTTAAGTCTTCATTTGCCGTCTTCAATTGCTGTCCGAAATATTATAATTACATTTTGATTTTCAGTCCTATTTGGGACAACCCATGAAAGTTTTTGTGAAATATTTAACGTAAGCTTTAAGATTATGTTTAACAGAAAGCAATGCCACAAAACCGACCATAAATGAACGATCGAGTTAGAAATGGCAGGCAGTCAAAAAAAGCATTTTGCCGAAATTTCAAAACGCAATAACTCGAGTTATACTCGACCTTTAGAGATCGGGTTTGTGGCATTCGAATCTACATTCAGAGACCTTTAAAATGATATACAACATGACATAGGCCAACACAGTTTCCTCTACGACTTCCTCTAGAGGGCGCCCCCCGAGTTATGCCCATTCTGGAAATGTGGCAACATCGGTTTTTTACATCTACTAAATGTTCCCAACAATAATCCAAAGTCAAATTTTGTTAGACTTTCAGTGCATGCTCAACCTGTTCAGAGCCTGGGCTATACGGAAACGCCCCCCCAGTTTGAATACTTTTCGACCAATAGCATCGTATATAACGACTAAAGCAGCAGAAGGCACATGAAGGGGGGACTCGCAGGTGTGGCAAGTATTAATTCCCGTCAAGCCAAAAATTCCCTTGATGTTACTGGGAGCCCAAATTTTCATACGAGTGAGTTGAGTTAGAACTCACTTTTCACCTAATTGGTATTTTTGAACAGTTTAGTTGGTGACTATCCCACTCGTCAACTTACCCACTGACCACCTAAACCTAAATCAATGAATACAGTGTACATTGACCTAAATCATTTACAGTACAATTAATTGTTTTAACTATAGAAGCTGTCAAGATTGGGTGGACCATCTTTGACGCTGAACTTCTTTTGTTCGTTGTATATTCATGAGTTTCTACTTTTCAAATTCTACGTTCAATCAAAACAAACAAACTGTCAATGGTATATTTGTTTTTATGTTTTGGTGATGAACAAAGATTTACAGGATAGACGTAAATACTACAAATAAAAGAAATTCAGCGTCGAAGATAGCACACCTAATCTTGATAGCTTCTAGTTAAAAAATTGCAACTGTATATTTGCTTACAAATCCACGTGTTGGCAAATCTATGTACTCACTCCCATGGTGTTTATGGGTAAAATAAAAAATAACAGAACTTGTTACAATTGGTTAAGTACATTCCCTAAGTTATACCTGGTTACAAAACCTATAGATGAGGGCGGCAAAACAACACACTCACCCTCATGAGGTTTATGGGAAAATAAAATAATATAAAAATTAAGTTGGAAATTCGCTAGAGTACGCAGGTATGCTGCGACTAGGATATTTCTTCATAGAATTCGCAGGGGTTGCCTACCAATTGAACGACATGACACTTGGCCGTTATGCCATTTGTCCTACATTCTAAAATTAAATAATAATTATTAAATACATGGGGGGCCACCAATTGACCTACATGACACTTGGACGTTGTGCTATTTGTCATACACTCGAAATTAAATATTTAAAATTAAATAAATAGGGGAAACCATTAGTCCTACATGCCATTTGACCGTTGTACCATTTGTCCTACATTTAAAAATTAAATAATAAATATTAAATACATAGGGGGGCCACCAATTGACCTAAATGACACTTAACCGTCGTGCCATTTATCCTACATTCGAAATTAAATATTAAAAATTAAATGAACAGGGGGAACCAATTGACCTACATGATACTTGGTCGTTGTGCCATATGAACGTATTACGGAAAAGCCCCCCAACAGAACAGCAACCAGTGATCATCGTCGTACGTCCGTCATGACCGTAATTTAAGTGGTCACATGACTGATCTCTTAGCAGTTATACTAATATGTATGAAAATATTTCCCCCTTTTATGAACCACACCGCGACTTGTGGTGTATGTAAAAACTCAGTAACCAAGGTCTGTAGAGGAAAAGGCATAACTTCGTCCCAGGTCAGCTGAATAGCTGTTTTTTTGTGTTCCGGATATGAAGTGTCTACACTAAAACGGAAGTCAATTTACGTTATAATTGAATATTTTACTATATGGAACATAGAGTATAAAATTCTTTACGATCGACTTTAAATTTCTCTTAGGCGAATTTTTGACCCCCAAAAGGCTTTTTTATTACTAATTTGATTTCAATGAAATTCTCAGGTTAGATTTTAAGTATTTTAAACTAGGTAATAAACTATAATCGAGCAATTATTTTCAAGTATTAAAAAAGCTTATTTTCCGGAATTTTTGACAGAACTTTAGTTGTTTAGGCTACATGGTTTGACTAATGTAGTTGCTATGATACGACTGTCTCACCGCAGTAATGCACCTGACTTTTTTGACGTTGTAACGGTTACTTTCACGATCAGGATTGTTCCAGTGACAAAGTAAGGAATAGGTTCGGTAGAACGGTTAGCCTACATCACTTTAAGTTACTTGTTGCTTCCTTTGTCGTGGCTCTTTTCTGACTGAGTTCCACGAGGTGTTTGAGTAAGAGTGAAAGTTTCTAACTTAACTTATGTAGTAGCATAACAGTTTCTGAGTGAAATTCTATGGCGATAAAGTGAATTTTAATATGTCTAGAGTTAAAAAATTTGATTGTTTGATTTGTGACAAACATTTTGTAAGTAGGTTCTCTTTATCGCGCCATACACGTAAATTACATAGTGGAAATACAACAGTGTAAATAACCAATCAAAAAAGACTTCTTTAATAAAATAGTTTATAACTCATTTAATAAAAAATACAGTGTAACAATTTTACACACTGACAGTCCTAATTAGTAGTCCTAATGTATGACACTTGAAATTAATGCCGAATTAGAAACATAATATTTTCTGGGACTGTGGCCAAAAATGTACTTTAACATCTTTACTACTGAAATGTCGACCTAACTAAATAGGTAAACTTACCTAAGTATGAATGAGAGATGAGTGTTTAACGTATTGTTTAATGACTTCAAAAAATGCAAACTTTCAGCCTTGTTGCTTTCCGTGCATTGAGTTGAGCGTCTACCAATTAATTAAAACACAAATCAAAATAGCTATAACGCTACCTAAAAGATAGATGGCTGAATGGATGTATTCTGACGCCATGCTACAACGTAGCTATCCGTTCCTTTTCACTGGAACGTGATAGAAGCACCTAGTCACAGTTCCATCGGACATGTTCCAAAATGTCAAAAAAAGTCAGGTGCATTACTGCGGCGAGACGGTCGTGCTATGATCAGTTTATTTTCCCCCATCGCAGCTGAGTTGTCGCTGTATGCTGAAAACAACATAACATAACCTTTTCTTGTTTATATTTGCTCGCCGTTATGTTACGTTTTTAAATAAAATTTAATTGATATTTTGAAAGACCTATTTGTTAAATTAAATAGATCAACACTGATGTTTACTTGTTGAAGTTATAAATTATAGTCTACCAAAAGATAGGCATGTTGATGTGGAATGAATTGGTGTCGTACGGAATTATGCATTCGATTAACTAATTTATGGGATACAACTAATATCTATTTGGGAGAAAGATTTAAATTGAACAACTAATTAGAATGTGTTGTGCCATTGTAGCCTATGTCTCAGGTAACAAAATATGCATTAAGTGTTAAGTAAGCGTAATTCTACAATACTTACATTACTTGATTTTTATTAATTTTGATTAATTAATCATGGATTTTAAATTGTATTGTTTTTTTCGCTCTACAATCTATTTACCTTTAATATTGTAAGCATAATTATTAAGTTACTTGCTTGTTTTGAGGTCTTAGCTAAAATTATTCTTTGTATGTATTTATTTGTAGGCTAGGCCTAGGATGCACGCCGGTTGACTTCGGACGGTTAGATGATGTTCCACTCTTCACATTTGAGGAGATGGAAACCTCCGTTCTCTCCCTAAAGAGCAACAAGGCTCCTGACCCGGACGGGATTCCCAGCGAGGCTTTAAAGAAAGTATTTTCAATTAATGCTGACTTGTTGTTGAGAATGTCCAACGCCTGTTTGGTAGAAGGGGTGTTTCCGGCTCCCTGTGGAAAACCGCAAGACTTGTACTGATCAGCAAGGGCAAAGGTGATCCCGAGCTGTCGTCGTCCCACAGGCCTTTCTACACGTTGGACACGGCTGGGAAGCTGTTCGAGAAGCTGATCCTTTCCCGCCTGACCTCTGCCGTGGAAGCTGCCGGGGACTCATGCCCCCGTCAGTATGGCTTCAGAAAGGGACGGTCAACGATTGACGCTATCACCGAAGTCCATGTGAAGAGAGTCGAGAGCCACAACCATTTCTCTCGCTGAGTAGTGCTTCTTGTTACGCTTATGTCAAGAATGCCTTTAACTCGGCGAGGTGGGTCGATATGTTGGATGCGCTTCGCAACACGTTTCGCGTTCCTGCATATCTGTTGCGACTCATTGAGGATTATCTCCGCTCTCAAAGCCTTATTTACGACACAAGGGACGGAACGTGGACGATGGAAGTCACTTCTGGTGCCGCGCAAGATTCAATCCTCGGCCAGGATCTCTGGAATGTTGCCTATGACAGCCTCCTGAGGTCGGAGATGCCTGAGGAAACCACTTTGGTTGGGTACGCCCATGATGTCGCAGCTCTCATTGTCGCACGCAACGTTGAGCTGGCCCAACTAAAGTTGAACCGAGCCATGCGTGTGGTCAACACATGGATGTCCGATCACGGTCTCTCGCTTGCTCTCCGTAAGACGGAGATTGTGATCCTTACGAAGAAGAGGATAGACACCGTCATTCTGTTCCGAGTGGGAAGGGAGGTGGTCCAATCAATTCGTGCTGCTAAGTACTTCGGGATTATGGTGGACACCGTACCGTGGTGGATTCCGTACGGCGGACAAGGCTGCTAAGGTAGTCACTTACCTTAGTAGGCTGATGGCCAATGTCGGGGTTCCACGATCCAGCAGAAGACGTCTGTTGATGTCCGCGTTTCAGTTCGTGCTTCTTTATGGAGCAGAGCTGTGGGCAGACGCTCTCGATAAAGAGTAGTACAGGTTACGACTCGCCCGGGTTCAACGTTGAGCGGCGCTCGGGGTGTGTTCCGCCTACCGGACAGTGTCGGAGCTTGCCGTCCTGGTGGTCGCCGGAGTTATCCCTGTCAAGCTCTTGGCAGGAGAGAGGAAGGCAACTTATCAGAGACAAGGCGAGATTGGCAAGGACACGGCAAGAACAGAAGAGCGCTCCCGAACCTTCCAGCAGGGGCAACACAGCTGGGAGCACGACACCCGAGGACGATGGACTGCGCGACTTATCAAGCACGTCCAACCATGGGTGGAACGGCGGCCAATTCTTTATTTATTGCTCGGGCGTTCCTGACGATGCGGAACACACATTCTTCCGCTGCCCCCGTTGGGAAGGGTCTCGCCTGAAGGCCACACAAATTTTTGGTGCATTTTCGGTGGACTCGGTCTGCCAAAAGATCTTGGAGGATGAGGGCAACTGGGATTGTTTATCACAGTTCGTCCGGGGCATCCTCCTGGAAAAGAAACATGATCTGGACCGCGAAGTGGCCCAGATCCCTTGATCGAGTGGCTGGATAAGGAGTGAGCCTTAACGGGCATAAGCCAAATTTAGGCCTAGCCCTACGTAATGTGATAAACAACTCCAGGTTATTTATTTATTTATTTATTTATTTTCCACGGCAAACACCATTTACAATATTATTTTATAAACTAAGTTACAATGTTGAATTAACTTGCTAAAGGTGCAACAGATCATGAATGTTTGAGAACGAAAAAATTCTAAGACATATGTAGCTGTGTAGCATATGTAGCATATGTGTTTAAAAAGACTATCTGTTGTGCAAAAGTTCAATACACAATACAAAACAGTAAATAAAAGCAATGACTGAGAAAGTGCACACAATACAATATTTTACAATTCAGAATTCCTAGGCGTAAAAATTGGCAATAAATATGACAATAACAACAACAATAAATTAACAATAACTACAACCATAAATTAACAATAACAAGAATAAATATTGAAGTACATAACAATAGAAATAAATATAACAATAACAAGTACAGTTCGTTTATAGGTACATGACTTAGAACATTCAAATTAATAACAATTTAATAACAACAGTATAAATACCTAAGCATGCCATTACAATAAAATCAACAAAAGCAAGTGCCAAAGATGAAAAAGTCTTTTTTTAGTTGACGTCATCTGAGTCCACCAGCCTCTGCACACTTCTCTTGAAGGCTGCAAAGGAAGATGAAAAAAAGTCTATTGTTCCTGCGACTTCATTTCCAAGACTTTGGATGCGAGGAATTGTACTTTTCTGCTGGTAGAGGGTGTGGAAGTGGAGTCGTTCGAAGACATCCTGTGATCTGGTCCGACGAGGAATGTGAAAATTGAGCTTCTCCAGCAGGTTTGGACAGTCTATGTTGCCATTTATTAACTTGTGGAGAAAACAAACATCGGAAACTTTCCTCCTGTCTTCTAGAGTGTGAAGTTCCAGTTGACGTCTCAGATCCAAGATTGGCACCTCTAAATAATTAAACCCAAGTCTGAAGCCATATATTCTCAGAAATCGTTGCTGGACCTTCTCTAGAGCATCAATGAGTCCAATTTGGTAGGGAGACCACACAGAAGAGTTGTATTCTAGTAGAGGACGAACTAACCCTTTGTAGAGAGCCAATAAAGATTGTGTTGTTAAGGAGCCACGAGAGAGGCGTATCAATGACCCCAGGGTAGCGTTAGCTCTACCACAAATATATTGGATATGTTGTCCGGGATGGAGGGTGGGAACGGTAAAAACTCCAAGATCTTTAATTTCATTTACTCTACGTAGGGGAGATCCGTTGAGACAGTACTGATGGTCAGTCCAGTTTTGAGTCCGGGAGAAGGTCATCAAGAAGCATTTGGAAATATTCAGCTCCATGCAGTTTTCAAGGCACCATTCTTCGATTTTGTTCAGGGAATTTTGAAGAAGAATATGATCATCATTTGAGGCGATTTTCTGAAATAGTTTAGCATCATCTGCAAAGAGGAGTACATTGACATCTACTCGTTTAATGTCATTTACAAATAGAATAAACAGAAAAGGTCCCAAAATGGAACCCTGTGGAACCCCGGAGCGGACATTTATAGGACCAGAGGTAGCATTCCCAGGTTAGAATCCTAAAGAGTAGAGGCGATGTTTTTTAGTGGGTAAACCCGTTTTAGGGGAGTCCCACGCTACAGGCTTGCCACCTGTGTGCGTAATGCATTTTTCTTACCTCTCCATAAAAAAAAACATAAAAAGCGTCACCTAATAACTCAAAAAGTGAGTAAAAAATCCTTGTACGGGACGGACATCGGAGCGTATTCCTATAGTAAGATGCACGAAAATAGACCGACGGAAATTTAAACAGCTGTGTCCCCCCTCACCCCCTCTCGCCCTGCAACGTTGTCATTTTTCGTTATGTTTACCGTGTGTAATACAGTATAAAAATGTATTTTAGAATAAATCTGGCAACAATGCATTTACTCCCATCGGACTATTTTCGTGAATCCTACTATAGTATTTACCATTTACACAGCTGATTGAAAAAGAGAATGAAGCAGTCTTGCCATGGGTACGATATTTATCGTAATGACACCATATTACTCTATTTTACATTCGGATTATTAGTTAATAACAAACCATAATATTGGCTCTGTGGGTGAAAAAATCATCCAAACTAACTGTAAAAACAGTTTTGGATGAGGAAAAACTTGAGCTCACTCTTGAATAAATTTTCCTGCCAATGTATTGTGTTTTTTTTTTCATACAATTTAAGATTGTGCTGATCTGAAAAATTATTCTTAAATATAGTGTTGTATTGATGTGTTAAATTTACATATTCAGGAAGAAAAGTTTTTATATATACTGTAATTTCAAAAATGTAAAGACTAGGAACTGTTAAAATCCCCAATGAGATAAAATGATCCCTACATGACTATTTATTATAGTACTACCGGTACTGAATTTACTCCAACACTTCAAGCCACTTCACAATCAACCAAATGTTAACGAAGGAGTTTCCGTTAACGCTGGGCTGGCTGGCGCTAGAGTTCTGACGTCATGTACACTTAGGACGGAAAATCGTTGATTGAACTTTTACTCCACTTTCTGTGAAATTGTGTGTTTTCGTAAGATTTATCCGCTCTTACCATTCTGGACATTCTTTGGAACTCCTTAAATTCGATCAGGAAATACAATGTAAGTAAATTTGCTGCTAAAGAATACTTAATGTCAATTTTGTGTTGAGATTGATGGGCAGGTTGCTTTGTGGGATTGGGATTTTCAGACGCCATGTCGGTTGACCATATCGACGTAGAAGCGCCCATTCCCAAAATATTTTACGGAGTTTCCTTTATATAAGACAGAATATATCCTCTAAACCACATCATATGTTGCAAACATTTACTGATAGATTGTAGTTTAGGGCTAGCGTATACCGTTAAACCAATTAGGCCTAGTTCAATCTTTGCTGACTAGGAATGACCTGACTACTGTATTGCTTAGGTCAGGTCAATAAAAGAGAAGGCCCAGCCCAGGCTACAGTATGTCTTTTGCATTGCTGTCTAATCCTGTGAGTTCTGAATGACTGCAAACTTTGGTCTGACTGTCCTTTGACTGATGAATGATTTGAGTTTTCTATGTAGGCCTACTGTAACTTAATTTCAAGACAGAACACAGTAATCCATTGCTGCATACACTGGCCTAGGTTTAGGCTAATGTCCCTCTGTGTTCAGTTATTTTAAACCCAAGTTAATCGGAGTCCTTGAGAGAGAGTGTTAACGGACACACAGGCCATATATAGGCCTAGGTAAATATATCAAAAGATCGACATACATAAATATCTCCGTTTGCAGCAGACCTGTGTAGGCCTACTCAGCGAATTTCCAATAGAAATTGGTGTAACTTAGCCTATTTTTTCCCTATATCCAATAGGGATTGGGGATGATGGTTTGCTGGCATGGGTGTGTTGCAAGCCAATAGACACAATAATTCCTTCCCATTGTAGGTAGGCCTTAATGCTAAATTGTATCACATTGTAGTAGGCTATTTTTTATTTTCCCTGTAAAGAAATGTGAGAGTAGACTACACATTTAAGGGGGAAACTTCGTTATATGACTCCACCGTTATTTTCGATGTGGAAATATCGATATTGCCATAATATTGCTATTCTATCGATGATACAAACACTATACGGTTGCGATTTTATTCCCTGATTTAGTTTTAACCCTCCAACTGGTGAACGTCGCGATCGCGACCCATTTAGGCCGTTCTAAACTGGTAGGATCGCGATCGCGATCCATTTGCAAGGTCTATGTAAAATGCATTTTACTTCGTTATTTTATAGTCAATGTCGATGTTTTTTATATAGTATGAAAGAGGAAAAGATGAACAATCTAGTCATCATATGTTCAGCTGTATTTGTTGAAATATCAGTATGTTGGTAAGACTGAATTTCTGGTGTTTGTTTTTGTTTACGCGTATCGTAGGGGCGGCGCTGTTTTGTGGTTATGTTATTACTTGAAATGCAAATTTTAGTGAATTATAGTTAGTTTGCAATGTAATAATGAGTGAATTGAGTAATTATAGTGCTATTTGGGCCTTCTAAATGAAGATTCAGAGTACAAAGTGAAGTTGTCAGTGAACATGAAAGTTGTGAGTTAGGCCTAGGCCTAGGTGAGTGAATAGGCCTAGGCGTAACTTTATTAATTTATTATAAATAAATATAATTATTTATATACATAACAAATAGTTATATTTAATATTTATAAATAGTTCTAGTAAAAATTTTATCATAAAAAATTAATAAAATAAAGAATAAAAAATTTAAAAAAATATGGCGGCGAAAATGTGGTTTGTGCTTACCTCACATATTTGCTTTGTAATATTTTATTTATAATATAAACAATCAAGTGTTATACATCAGTAAAAAGCCAATAAAATTGTGGTTATTTTGGCTATCTTAGTTTTGTTGTATGGACAACATACCTTACCATGATAATACTCTAAAAGGAAAATAATAAGAAAAAAAAAATCTTTATTGTTACAAAATAGGAGGATTAACAAAATAAATTTATGTAAGTACACTAAAAACAATATTGTTTTGAATAGCCTATTTCATTCTGAAAAAATTGATATATAATTTGTATGTTTTATATACCAATTTATATGTTTTATGTTGTTTGTACTAAATGTTTGCGCGGCGGCCAAAAAAACCTCACCAGTAAAGGAGGTTATAATGACCAGTTGGAGGGTTAATCTAAAATAATTAAATACCCCCGTCGCAGAAGACCTGCGTACTGTGAATTTTCAAACGATCTTGAGATATTGTATTTTCCCCATAAACACCATAGGAATGGGTATGTAGGTTTGCTGCCATGGGATGTTGTTAGAAAATGTTATTTTTGTTAGGAAATGTATTAGTTACGTAAGGTAGGCTATAACAAACTGTATCAATACTCAGCACTTTTTAATTTTCCCCATATAAACCCCAGGGAGGTGAGTATGTAGGTTTGCCGCCATATGGGTGTTGTGAGCAAATATGAGTTAAACCCTACCTAGTGAATGTACATATACCAAATATTATCAAGTTATGGTGTTCTTTTCATTTTCCCCATAGGCCTAAACCCCATAGGGGGGAGTACGGTACGTAATTTAGGTTTGCCGCCATATGGGTGTTGTAAGCAAATATCAGTTAAAAGCCCTACCAAGTGAATGTTCATACAACATTTTATCAACTTATTCCAACTAGGCCTACTGTAATAAGCGAGATACAGGGTTTTGTTGATTTCCCATAAGATTAACATGGAAAACCTATTTTTGGCTTTTCTCTAGCTGTAACCTGTTAAGCCAAGTTAAAAATTCAAAATACGGTACTAAATTGTCGGTTTTAGCGAATTTCCCTATAGGGAATATACGCTATTACGGTAGTAGCCATGGTAAGGGTCGTTATCAAGTTAATGGCCAATTTGAGAAAGGTAAAAAAAATAAAAAAATAAAATTCAAAAACAAGTTATTTATTATTAGTTCAAAGTAAATGAACTAGGCCTACAGCATAAAACCTTACACATATCAGAGCATAAAAATTACATTTAAGACTGATTTTCCTGATTTCATTTCAGGAATACACAAAGAATTTTCCCCTCGCTCACGTTTTTTTCTTGATAAAAAAGTGATAAAAGAATGGTAAAGTCAAAAGTTATAAGCTGAATGTTAAAGGTAAATGTAATTACTAACACCTACATAAGTTAAAACGAGTTTAAATTGATTGTGTTCTTTAGACTGGAAAATGTGCCTTATTTTCATTTTAATCTCAAAAAACGCACTTTAACTTTCCATATTTTGATAGATTATTTATTATTTTTATTTAAAAATATAATAAAATGATAATAAAGAGTATAAACTTTCAATTAATATAAATTTTTTAATTATTTTTTTTTATTTGATATTTCTTAATATAGAAAAAGTGATCGTGAGAGATTGAGCGAGGGGGAAAACGCCGTGAGCGAAGGGGAACTAATAAATAATAAATGAAAAACTAATAAGTAAATAAGTTGTACCAATTAATAATGCTAGGTGAAGTAATAATAAAATGTATTATTACAATGATAATTTCAAAGGGGTTCCCCTTATTCACGACTCATCCGTGAGCGAGGGGACTGTGAGCGAAGTGAAAATGTTGAAGGTCTTTAGTTTTTGAACCGACTATTCCGGCTGTATTGCGCAACCTGTTGTTTGAGGTTATACCGGCTTCATAATCAATTCTAAAACTACCATTGCTAGTTTTGCTGTTATCTATATTAATACGCAAGCATGTTTCATTTCCTCCTTTTTTCTCAGCTCGTGTGCATCGTAGGATAAATCCACGCACACCGTTAGAAAGGTATAGTCCTGTAGATGAGCAGAATCGCATTCTAATTCAAATCGGACTCCAGGGCTACACCCCATAAGTTAGGCTTTCAAAGTTCCAATGTTAATCTTATGGAGAAAGGAGAATTGAATGAATCATTAGACAGCTGTTGTAAAAACAAATGCTAGAAAATTAGGAAGAACAGATGTTTTAGTTCTAAAATGTTTTTAAGCTTTTTGGATCCAGATCAACTGAAATATTGATCGAATTTCGATCAGGAGGCGATCTCTAGTAATTATAAATGAGTTATAAGGAGTGAGCGAGGGGAACAGCAATTAATGTACGCACGATTTCTTAGCTGAAATGTTTTAATAACGACCTAAATATGACGATTACGATGCTGCCGTCCACAACACGTCTCCCACGTAACTTCGGCCGAGCGTTACTGACAGGAACGGGAGAAACGAAACGGTCCGCGGCGATTTGGCGGCAAATTCAAAACATCGCTACACTTTTATTGGTCTTCTAGAGACACGGAAATAATGGTGAATTATTTTGAAATCGATCTGATTTCAATAATATTATTACTTTATTTCAAAATATAACTGTTATATGAAAATAATGGGCAATTTACATAGTTATTTTTTGTAAATTTAGATGGCTTTTGTCAACTGAGAACTTAGACTCTGAGGCATGGAGACAGTGAGCGAGGGGAAAAATTAGACACATAACTTATTGTTTTTTACTATACATTTATTTTCATTCAATAATTTTATTTAAAGCAAGATCATGTTTAATAATATACTTACTATTTCTACAAAGCTTTATTTCCATGAGAAAATTTATTTTAGTAATTTTTTTCCTGCAGAGACTCAAATTGGCCATTAATTTGATAATGACCCGTAAGACCTAAGCCCGGGACCACTTTACTTTTTCATTTTGAGGTCCCCAGAAGCCAAAAACACCATTCGTTCATTTTCATACATATATATATATCTATATAATTCCATAAGCGAATCGGTCCCCACGAAATATCTCGAGTTTGAAGAAAGATAGGGTAACGTGTGATGGCTCATTTTAAAGCTTGAGGTCCAAGGACGCAAGGAAAAATACCAGAATTCCTAAAAGTTACCTGGGCTTCGCCCCAATGGACCTGGAAGTTCCAATGTTAATGAAATGGAAAGAGGATTTTTATATCTACACGTGTGAGTAAGCAGATGTTCCAGTGTTTTATCTTAAACTCAGCTGGTTATTGAGCAGATATTTTAGTTAAGATAACCGCATAGTTATAACATTTTAAGATTGGCAATGCACTATAAAAAAGGAGAACACTAATAGTCATGAAGGGATTACGGATTCTCAGAAGATTTCATCTTTGGGACCCCATTTATGTCATTAAGGAAATATGAGTAGAATGATTGGTATATTCACCATAAAATTAAAAAATAAAAACTAAAAAGTGGTTTAGAAGTGGCAAGGTCGATATAGCCTAATGGTTAATTGTCTTTACTCAGTGAATGTCGTTTATTTATTATGTTACTGTTTTATATATTGGCTATTTAGTAGGTAGAGTTGAAGAGTTTTGTTTAGTGCTATAGTGTTTGTTTATTTTAGACTGAATCATTATACGTAAGCTAATAACATTGGATAACATCCGTATGAGGAATATTTTGTGTTGGTTTTATCCATTCTCTACTTTTTCCTTTACGTAGGTTGTAGGGAAACAATAAACGCCCGTTAATCCATAAAGACGGAGAGCTTTTCATGTAAAAGATAGTGTGCTAAAACTAACAATATATCAATCCGTGTTCTACTTCATTGACGAATAGACAAAATAGACTACAATCAAAGTACGGGGGATGTCAATTGCACGGAGAGTAAGGGGGCATGGAGGCACGGGGGAAACCTGGGGGAAATAGGGGAAACGGCAGGGTGCCACCAGGGGACGGAGGTACGGGAAGGGACGGCGGGGATGGTAGCACGGGACCATGGGGAGTACAGGGGGTTTGGGGATATGGGGGCACTTGAGACATGCAGGCATAAGGTGCACGTTGGAGGCATGGGCAACATAGCACAGGGAGGAACGGCACATGAGAGCACGAAAACATGTAAGGTGCAGGGGTGCGGGGGCATAGGGGGCGGGGGTACTCTGGGGAGGTATGGGGATGCACTGTGGCACTTGGCGGCGGTGTTGCGGGGGCACAAGGAGCACTAGGGGCGTCGGCGGCAAAAGGGGTGGATGGGCATGAGGGGGCAGGGTTCCCACGGGGAGCAACGTCAGTCATGGGGGTACATAAATATAGGTAGGACAATGGGCACTAGGGGCGTCGGTGGCACGAGGCATAGGGGGCAGAAGGACATGGTGGCACGGGGGAGGCTCAGGGGACATAAATGGCATGTAATAGGGGGCACGAGGTGTAGGGTCTATTAGAGACGTCGGTGCCACGGTTGTTGGTTGGGCATGGGGGACATTGGGGAGGAATGAGGAACATAGAGGGCACGGGGAGGAATGAGGAACATAGATTGCACGGGGAGGAATGAGGAACATAGAGGGCACGGGGACTACGGGGAAGAACTGCAGGCATGTGGGCACAGGAGAATGAAGGGCACAGGGGCATGAAGGGGCAAGAGGGTACAGGGGCATGGGGGTACTCGGGCGCTGGGGGGAAATGGGGGTACAGGAAACAAGGGTTTGGAGATGTGAACGAGAGCACGGATAGGCATGGGGTCACGGGGAGTGTGAGCGAATGGGGGGCACAGGGGTCCATCTTGAAGGAGTTTACAGTATAAATGGGCTTATGTCGGATTGAACTACCCTATTTTAATTATTTTAGTTACAAACTCATCATCAACATGTGTAAGGTTAACATTATTTTTACCACGTTCGGTAGTATAATAGTGCAATAATTTTTTTATTTTCCACTTTTAGACTACTGTATTTTAAATAACTTACAGGGGAAATTATTGGTAAAAAACTGATTTGATACCGACAAAAAGTATCATAAAGATTAGATAACATTTTTATTACAAATCCCAAATGTGTAAATTCACACCACAGCTTAAGAAAAATACAGTAATACTGCAAGGAGGTGATAAATTGAAACTTTTTTGGAGACATCACCATTTTTATTTTTTAGGGGCCTTTGCCCCTACATGCCACTAGTATATATATACATATCTATACTATGTGTCCGTGGTACTGATAACTTTTGAAGGGGATCTCCGATTTTGATGAAATTTGGTATGAAGGTGTAAGACCAAGTCTATTTTCATGAGTTCACGAACCAGCATGATCGGGTTATGGGAACGGGGTTTTATGTGGTTTCAAAGGGGTAAAAAATGGGTTTTAGGCATTTTTGGACCTTCATTTTCAAAATTCGACAATTTTAACTGAAACCATTTAAAAGAGCTTAAAAAAACAAACAATTTTGTATTTTGAATTTTTAACTTGGCATAACAGGTTGCGGAGAAAAGCTAAAAATAGGTTTCGAAATCAGCAAAACCCTGTATCTCGCTTATTTATTAGAATAACTTGATAAAATTTGGTATGTACATTCACTAGGTAGGATATAACTGATATTTGCTTTCAACACCCATATGGCGGCAAACCTACATACTCACCCCCATGGGGTTTATGGGGAAAATTTAAAAGTCAATATTGATACAATTTGATATTTACATTACCTATTACATTTTTTAACAAAACTAACATTTTCTAACAACATCCAATGGCAGCAAACCTACATACTCATTACTATGGTGTTTATGGGGAAAATAAACAATCTCAAGATTCTTTGGAAATTCGCTGAGTACGCAAGTATGTTGCGACGGGGGGTATTTTTATGCTCTTTTAAATGCTTATAGTTAAAATTGTTGAATTTTGAAAATTGTGCTCCAAAAATGCCAAAAACTTATTTTTGACCCCTTGAAACCCCATAAAACCCCGTTCCCATAACCCAATCATGCTGGTTCGCGAACTCATGAAAATAGATCTAGTCTTACACCTTCATACCAAATTTCATCTAAATCGGAGGTCCCCCTCAAAAGTTATCGGTACCACGGACACACACACACACACACATATATACAGGGTGTCTTTAAAGTCCATCACCAAACTTCATAATATGACTAATTGGGTCAAAATAAGCAAAAAAGTTCCTATGAAGGTATGTCCTAAAATGCATATTTACCCAGATATCCGCCATTTTGTTTTTTCCACTTAATAATTTTTATTTCGGCGACGCATTGATCTAGAAACTTCATTTTTGGCATGGATCTTTATAATACTAATTTACATTTCCACAATAAAAATTATTTTTTTCCGATGCGTATTTTCAAAATGGCGGCCATTTTAAATGTTTAAACTCAAATATCTCGAAAACGGTAAATTTTATAAAAATATTACAAGAGACAAAAAAGTTGACAAATTAAATTATCTAACCAACAAAACCAAGTTTGTAAGGATCCGCCAACAAATAACGGAGTTATTGAGATTTTTATCTTAAAATAACGTAAATTGGCATTAATTGTAGTGCAAAATCTGTGTTTTTCTGCAGAAAAATCTCAATAACTCCGTTATTTGTTAGCAGATCCTTACAAACTTGGTCTTGTTGTTTAGATAATTTAATTTGTCAGCTTTTTTGTCTCTTGTAGTATTTTAATAAAATTTACCGTTTTTGAGATATTTGAGTTTAAAAATTTAAAATGGCCGCCATTTTGAAAATATGCATTGGAAAAAAATAATTTTTATTGTGGAAATGGACATTAGTATTGTAAAGATCCATGCCAAATATGAAGTTCCTAAATCAATCCGTCACCGAAATAAAAATTATTAAGTGCAAAAAACAAAATGGCGGATATCTGGGTAAATATGCATTTAAGGACATACCTTCATAGGAACTTTTTTGCTTATTTTGACCAAATTAGTCATATTATGAAGTTTGGTGATGGACTTTAAAGACACCCTGTATATATGTATATATATATATATATACAGTATATACATATGTATGAAAATGTACGAACAGTGTTTTTGGCTTTTGGGGACCTCAAAATGAAAAAGTAACATGGTCCCGGGCTTAGGTCTTGTAATTCCCGCCACATAAGTTGACGAATGGCCAAAAACAGCTGGGATGGACGAGGAGGGTGGAGGACTTGGGGGTTGGGTACTTTTCCAAAAACATCGATTTTCATGCTTATTACGTTACGTGCTAATTTTCATGGAACAGCTGATTATCCAATAATTTTAACTGAATAGTAGTGCAAATTCATTCGTCAAGTTACGTGGCGAGGGTTATACCTTGGCTACTACCGGTACCGTAATAGCGTATTCCCTATAGGGAAATTCGCTAAAATACCTTTTGACAATAAAACAAATATAGTGCAAACAAGTAACCTAAAATAACAAAATAAGTACAAATTTTAGCTAATGTATCCTGTAAAATTATCAAAGAACAACACAAAATAAAATAACAAAGTTTATTGTGTAGTTGTAGGCCTATCTTAATTGTGAGAGAGAAGAAGCAGACTTAGACCTAAAATAACGTCACAAATGCTACCAAATACAAATCAGAAAGTTTTTTTTTTGCTATTGTATGAAGGAATTATGCATTTTAAATGTTTAAAAATACCATTGGTTTTGTTATAAACATCGCTGTCAATAAAATTGACGGAGGTTTACGGGTAGATTGTTAAGTTACATCATTATTATGACTACTGTAGTAAAAACTAGATTGTTAAGTTAGATTATTATATCATGAGTATAGTATAAACAATTTACCATATGATTGTATTACGTATATCTTAACTCAAACGATATCAACTATCGAATAATCACAATATAAAAATTTCCACATCGATAATAACGGTGGAGTCGGATAACGAAGTTTCGCCCTCATAAGTATGATAACTTACATTGAAACTTTTTTTATGTGTTATTTTGTCAAAATTAACCCTCCCCAAGCGTTTAACGTATATATTTATGCCAACTACGCTAATGACTTGCGAGAGTTTGCCGTATAAGTTATATACGCAACTCAATCTGAAGTTTGTAAACGAGCGTTTGACGTACACATACATCAAATAATTAAATCGTCATTTAGGTATTTTAAAATTGTTTTTTGGCTGTCTATAGTTACATTAAGCCATAAATTAATATTAAATGTTTTAATAATTTTTTTTATTTCATTGGTAAATTTCTGTTTGGTGGGTTGGCATCACTGATCTCGGAACATCTGTTCTACCGGCCGGCTGAGTCATTTTCTCACTATCTTAAGAATTGATGTAAAAACCATAAACTAATTGGTTCAAACGATAAAGCAAAGACTACCATTAATTGTAATACTAAATAATTATTAAGTTATCTAAAGATCCGCCCTAACCTTTCTATTTTCTGAGGCGCAAAAATAACATGACACACACGACTTTTAGATTTTGGCCTCTCATAACCTCAAAAATTTCAGTATCGAAAACCACGAGGTCGGGTAGGTCTATTAGTTGTTGAGTCCCCCGCTAGGCTGCAGCACATATTGGAGCTTTTTAACTTATTTCATTCATAAAAAACTACGATGCGCACCTTTACCCGCCGCGCACGATTACCCTACTCTCCCCTACCAATCTTCCCTTAATCCTTTACAGGCTTTTTTTAGCTGTGTGTTTTTATTGAAATCAAATAAAATATATACATTACCGTACCATGATGTAGGCCTACTTTGATATTAGGTTTTTAATTTTCAGTAGCCTACCTGGGGACCGAGCATTAGCTGGGTAAACTTAAACAGTAATATTTTTTATAGTAATACAATTTACAAACAGTGCACTAAAAAGCCCAGTGCTAAAAGGCTTTATTCTAGTTCAAGGCGAGCTCGTTCTTTTCACTCACTCGCCTTTCAGCTTCCTTTTTCTGAGCTTTCAGACTGTTTCAATGTAGGGCTACGGGTCCTGCACTCTGGTGTATATTTGTTAAAACACATGTAGAATTACCGACTTTCAGGACGGTTAAATTAGGCCATTAGGCATAAGGCTAAGGCATAAGGCATAAGGCATAAGGCCATTAGGCTAAGGAGCTACACTCTATAGGTCGTTTTTTTTTGTAACTTGATCCTTCTCGAGAATATTGGGATGGGGGAGCGATTTAAACTAAACAAAAAATTTAAACTTGTGACAAACATGTACGAGAATCAGATTTCCTTAAATAACGTTTTCAATTAATTATGGTGTCTTTCAGTAACTTTTATCAGCTGTTATATTTCTAAGCCAAAACCCTTATGCCTTGTTAAAAAGTAACAGTTCTAAAGTAAACTGATTAAAAACAACTGTTACCAATAATATTGTAAAACTGATACACAAGAAATATACATGAGTATGCAGCAACTATAGGCCTACATTGAAGCAGTCTGAAAGGTGAGTGAGCAAAGCGAACGAGGTCATCGTGAAGGCGAGTGAGCGGAGCGAACGAGTTCGTCTTGAACAAGAAATACGCCTTTTGCACTGGGCTCTTTAGCGCACTCTCTGTAAATTATATAACTATAAAAAATATTACTGTTTAAGTTTACCGAGCTAATGCCCGGTCCCCAGGTAGGCTACTGAAATTATAAACCTAATATCAAAGTATATCATGGTACGGAAATATTTTATTTGATGTCAATAAAAACGCACACCAGCTAAAAGCCTGTAAAGGATTAAGGGAAGATTTGTAATATAAAACTAAAGCATATTGTAGAACGTGATGGCGAGTGAGGGTAGTGAACGAGATCACCCGAAGGGCAAATTTGTATAAATATAAACTTAACACATCATTATTTTATAAAAAGAAAATTTAAATACCAGAGCATGTACATAAAATAACAATAGTTAAATACTTAAGAAATTGTGTACGTCGGAGTACTTTTCCGGGTGCAGGATACTCGGTCTAGTCCATTGGGGGTAGTTTTGCTGGGGGTAGTATTCTGGGGTAGTTTTCCACCCCTAGTAAACTTACAAAACATGGCCTAAATTGTTCATTATAAAAATAAATTATACAAATGCTTAACCATCGAACGAAGTAGAGTATAATGTATTCTCATTCAAAAGTTCTCGGCCGGAAAACTACCCCCACACTTGTGACGTCAAAATGACGTAGCGTTTTTTCATGGGGGTACTATTTTACCTCCTGGGGGTAGAATTCCGGCGCCCCCTCTCGACCACCGATCTAGACGCTCTCGGCCGCCGACCGTAGACGCTCGCGGCCGCCGACCCAAGACCCTCGCAACTGTCGATCTAGACGCTCGCGACCGCTGACCAAGATGCTCCCGAACGCCGATCTCGACGCTCGTGGCCGCCTACCGGAGACGCTCTCGACCAAGTGGCTTATGACTTGAATGTTGATTATGTTTAAGTTTAATAAAGTTATTGTTTCATTTTAGTTTTGTGTTTCCTAAATTAAACTCATGATTTTAGCAAATTTCCCTATAGGGAAAACACTATTGCGGTAGTAGTCACGGTAAGACCTAAACTCGGGACCATATAGGCTATATACTCAATCAAGTAGATCAAGTAGAACTCAAAAGTTATATATATATCTATGTGTCCGTAAACACGATCACTTTCGAACGGAACCTCCGATTTTGATGAAATTTGGTACAGGGGTGTAAGCCAGCACCTACTTGATTGAGTTTGCAAACCAGAATGATCGGACCATGGGAACAGGGTTTTATGGGGTTTCAAAAGGGTTTAGGTAAAGTTACTGGGGGCTAC
The DNA here is from genome assembly GCA_030545055.2 of Neoaliturus tenellus. Taxonomy (NCBI): domain Eukaryota; kingdom Metazoa; phylum Arthropoda; class Insecta; order Hemiptera; family Cicadellidae; genus Neoaliturus; species Neoaliturus tenellus. The sequence continues at coordinate 169,133,402 of CM061533.1, read as the reverse complement.
TGTTCCTTAACTTTGAGAGCATTTTTTCTGTAGCATTATATTAATCCCTTTTGGTTGCGCCCTGAAGTTTTATTTTAACAACTGACCTATTAGTCCAGTCACCTTGTCGTTCAAAAGGGGTGTTTGATGCATTAAATCTGGTATCTCTAATTTTTGGCTCAGTTGTTTAGGATGTTGGCCCGATGTTAAAACCAATTTTTCGCACACGGGTGACGAACGCATCATAGACAAAATTTGAAAAAAACCTTCAAAAATTGGCACTTTTTTTACTTTTTCACAATTTTCATCATGAAGGACTGGTTTCGCGAACAAAAGTGTGGAGAGCATTTTTGTACAGCATTAAATTCCCTACAATTTGAGATCTAAATCATCTTGATAGACCATATAGTTCTTTATTTATGTAAATTCAAAGTTAGGTATTTTTTTTGGTTTTTGGGAAAAACGTTATTTTAGCGATTTTAAGTTAAGGAATACATGCTATTACGATAGAAGCCGTGGTCCAAAATAGTCCCGGGACCACGACAAACTTTCATGTTGAGATCTCCAGATGCCAAAAACGCTGTGTTTTGCCAAAATTTATATATTTTTGTTTTAGTCAATATAATTTTGATGGAAAGTTTGATTGCCTACCATTTTCGACTCGATCATCCTTTCAATGCCGGGTTTGTGGCACTGTTCTCTATTAAAAGAGACCTTTAATTTGATGTACATATTGACCTATACTTACATTAAAGATTTTCTTATTACTCCCTATGGGACGTCCCCCTGGAGGGTTAAAAATCCAATAAATAGCGGAAAAAGTATATTTGAATGCCTAATATACATGTACAAAGTTTAATTACTATAACTAAATTAGTTTTAACTTATTAAGCCATCATGGGATTTTTCACACTGTATTAATGAATATGCAAATGTTCGTATATATATACTGTATATATGTATATGAAGATAAACCAGATGAGATACACAGCGTTTTTGGCATCTGGAGACCTCAACATGAAAGTTTGTCACTGTCCCGGGACTATTTTGGACCACGCCTTCTATCGTAATAGCATATTCCATAACTTAAAATCGCTAAAATCGCGTTTTTTCCCAAAAACAAAAAAATTTACTTAACTTTGAATTTACATAAATAAAGAACTATACGTTCTATCCGGATGATTTAGGTCTCAAATTTTAGGAAATTTAATGTTGTACAAAAATGCTCTCCACACCTTTGTTCGCGAAACCAGTCCTTCATGATGAAAATTGTGAAAAAGTAAAAAAAGTGCCAATTTTTGAAGGTTTTTTCAAATTTTGCCTATGATGCGTTTGTCACCCGTGTGCGAAAAATTGGTTTTAACATCAGGCCAACATCCTAAACAACTGAGCCAAAAATCAGAGATACCAGATTTAATGCACCTTAAATGTACAAAGTGACTAGACTATATGTGTTAGTTAGATTAACTTAAGACCTTGCCAAGTCATTGTTTTTTAAAATTTACTACCTTGTCATTTTATGATAAAACCTTCATTTAATTTGCCTTCATACCACCCGAACACACTTATTCCCTACAATTCAGGATTGTGCAGTGTACCACAGACACACTTTAAAGGAAAGCAGTACAATTTCATCAAATTTTTTGGGTATCCCAGAAATCAAACCTGTGACCTCTTGAACCACAGTCCAAGATGCTAACGGTTGCTTTTTGTGAACTGCTTCTAGTGCAAATGCCACATTTAACCCCAAAAATGTCCCAAGAATTTAATACCGAAAGAGGATGGCTTACTGTACGTGTTAATTTGGTGTCCCTAACATAGATATGTACTAAACACCTGGATCGGAAACTTCGTGTTGCGAAAACAAGCCGTTACCCCCACCACTAGCCAGTATTCGTGGCCAGTGTTGCCAAACCTGTGCGAGTAATTATATACTGTAATTTAAATAAATAAATAAATTAAATAAACTACATACTGTATTTTTGTAGTCTCTCTTACCTATGAAATGATAAATTTCAGCCTTTGGAATGTGCACTAATACATCCAAAAGCTGCACAGTACAGAACCATCTTTCATCATCATAATTATAATTGAAAATTTAAAAGAATGTAAACAGACAAGAATGCAGCTGACGCACCGACAACAATAATGTCAACTGATATTCAGCGCGGCGCAGTGGCGGTAATACTGGCTAGTGGTGGGGTAAGCCGGCTCGTTTTTAGCGCTATTCCGCCATTTCAGTTATCTATCCAGGTGTTTATTATATATCTATGGTCCCTAACAGTATTTAACACTGATAAAGGTTCAACACTTTCCTAAACTGCTTAACTTATTCCTTTTTAATGTGTGAAATTTTAAATATAATATTGTTATATTCTGAAGGAGAACATTCCAAACTATCTGTAAGTTGCCTTCATTTGATATCCTTTTACCTAATGAAATGTTTTTTAAAAAAGTAACCTGAATCTAGATGATTTAGTTAACTTGTGTGAGGGTTAATTTAGTTTAAAAATACTGAAGGTCCTAATTTAATTTGACACCATTATTTGATTTAGCCTAGGCCTACTGTTAATGGTTATTGGATTGTCTGTTGCAGATGCCACGCAATCGCAGACGGCACTCTCACTCGAGGTCGCGTTCTGACACACGGTCGCGCACCCGTTCTAGATCATCACGTTCACGTTCCAGATATTCTAACACAAGTACTCACTCACGGTCTTCTTTGTATGTTCGTGATCGTTCACACAGGAGACGCAGGAAAGACTCTTATGACAGTCCCTACTTCAAGTCTTCTTATAGGTAAGTTCTGATACTAGTTTTACCTGCATGTATTTATTTTTCAACCTACTATTTTTATTGTAGGATATACCTTCTAAATATACTTGGTAAATATTTACTTCCTAGAATGCTATCATTATAGGCCAAAGTCCTATTACAATGAAGCAGTAAAGTGAAAATACTGTTTAAACAATTTAATAGTGGAGTTTATTGTTCGTTAATGTAAGTCCATATGGTCATGACCAGCAGGCAACAATAATAATCACATAGTTCATTATGAATACTCAATCTTACAGGGAGCTCAGTTGTCATACATTTCCTGCTTTTCCTACTAAAAAGTAGGAAAGTAGGAATTGTCCTTTTTAAACAATTTGTCCTACTTTCCTACTTTTTCAGGTCTGTTTTTAAGTTCTTTTTATTTTGTTTTATAGAATAAAAAGTTTTTGAGAGCACGTGAAAGTTTTCGAGGTTCTAAATACAAAGCTGTAAATTAAATTTTTAATCAGACTTTTATAATATAGGGTACCACAAATTCCTTCGTAAATGTCTAATAATTATTTTACTTTGGCTTGTTTAGCCGCTTTTCAATATTGTGTTTACCCATAATTTTTTTGTAAGTTAGGCCTATTGTAATAGATTGTTGAAACCTACTAAATTCAGGTTCGTCATGGAAAATCCTAATTGTCTGTTTCAAGACATGTAGGTATTTAAAAAAAAGTGGCTTTTAAAAAACATTTAAATTATAGTAAAAAGTTAAGCTAAATTTTATAAAACTCAAAAAATTATCAAAATTGATTTCCTAACTACAATATTAACACAATACCAATAAAATATCAACATAGTGAACACCCAAAAACAAAAAAATGTGAATAAAATTTTTCTTCTTATTTTTCATGTGTGCAAAAAATTAGTTTAAAAAAACTGTATTTACTAATTATTTTTGTCACAAGGGCTTACAATCTACTGACAAAATAACCAGCACAACTCAAAGAACTTGTGGAGCCTTTTGAAACGACTTTAAATTATTAACTCTGCGAATTAACAGTACTTCCAGTGCTGCCGTACCTCACGCGCCTCTGGTGTTGGATTCTACCTTTAACAGGGTGTCTACTGATACTGGAATTACTGGAAATACTGGAATTATACTGGAATTTTATTTCCATACTGGAAATACTGGAATTATACTGGAATTTCAAAGTAAATACTGGAAAAATTGAATTTTATTAAAATTCAGATTTTTTAAATGCATAACTTATAGGTTTTTTCATTTGATCTGTACATTCCGATGTAAGTTATAAATGTTTCACTTGTTCAAGTATGTTTACAAACCAAATCAGAAAACTTGTAGTTACATTCAAATAATTAATTTAGCAACTAAGAAATCTAACCATTTGTTAAAAAAATGTTGGTTTTTTTCAAAAAAATTAGTTTTCTTTTTGTATACAAAATAATATGGGCGGTATTGAAAGCTTTAAGGGGAGTTTAAATGGCCTAATAAAAAATTAATACGGGAGCGGTAGCTCAGTAGTAGAGCTCTGGCTTCACAAGCCAGCGGTCCCCCGGTTCGATCCAGGCGACGACATTACGCATCAAATATACATCCACGCACAAACATGAGCGGTTCACACTCTAGCTAGCCTATGTGACTTAATGCCAGTAACCGTACCTTGCTGTCGTTAGATCACCGCACAGGTTAATTGGCCCATAGTGATAGGCAGTGGAGGTTAAAAAAATAAAATAAACAAAAATTAAAAAGTGTTATCATTGGAAATTACTTATTAATCACAATCATAAGTATCTACATATTAATAGGCAAGCATGTTTATTTTCCTCCTTTTTTCTCAGCTTGTGTGTTTTGTAAGAGAAATCCGCACTTACAGTTAGAAAAGTTCATCCTGTTGATGAACAGAATGTAATTATAACTCACATCAACCTCCAGGGGTACGCCTTTCAGGCTTTCAAAGTTTCAGTGTCAACCTTATAGAAGAAGGGTAATTTATTAAATAAATTAGAGTCCAAATCAGGTGAATTTTCGGTAGAATTTCGACCAGTGATGATCTCTTAATACAAAAATCTATATTAAATATGTTTATATGTATAAAATTTCGTTATTGTTACTCCATAATCAGATTAATAGTTCGCGAGTGATACTGGAATTTTTTGAAAAAATGTACTGGAAATACTGGAAATATACTGGAATTCCAAAATCAGATATCAGTAGACACCCTGTACCAGTATTTGTTTTGAAATTGTGAACTACTACAAGATTTACGGCGTTTACACTGTCATTAATAAATTATGTTGATGGCGTTAAATAAATTAGAGTTAAATCCATAAATTTGGTTACAGTGAATTACAACTAAACATAATTTATTGTAATCAAATCATGAAATCATTACGTTATTTCACGAAAGCCTGATGAAACTTGATACTATTGCGACACAAACTAAAATAAATCGATTAAAATGGAGTCAACCATGGAAGGAGTGCGTCAGAAATACGGAGCGATAAGAAATTATTGTGAGCTTCGGAAATCTGTCAGGTATACGAATGCGGATCCGGCCAATGATGCGAACAAATTCAAACTTTTGGAATAAATTGACATCTGACCTCTTTAAATCACTGACTTAGATATTTTCTTCTCTGAGTTACAGGTAATTGAACAACTTATTGCTTGGCCTTTCAACATCGTTTTGTTCGGTTTTTTTACTCCCGCAAATACATGATATTAGAAAAATTATCTCACCTTTTTGTTCTTGTGCCTCTTGAGTGTTCAAATCCTCCACAGGCTTTGCTTTTTTATCAGCCATTCATTCTTCTTAAAACAAGATCTTCCCAAAATTAAATTAATAATTTTAATACACCCTCCTTGTCTGTGTTGAAAAATTAAATTAATAATTTTAATAAGACCTCCTTGTCTAGTTGACAACAGCAGCTGAACTGACATGTTTACACACTGAACACCAAAGCCAGATTGAGTCTACTCTCTACCTAACTATCAGTGAATACTAGTTCATCCATAAAGATCATCCTCATAATTAGACCAATTCGTATATGTGAGGTGAAATTGTGGTTCGGATCCCACGTTAAAGTGTAGGTCCCTAGATACCATTTTCTGTTGGGCTATTAATTAACAGTCCTGTCTAAGGAGAACGTCGGCCTTAGTCAGTAACAAGACTACAAGATCGCGCCACAATCATCCTACACTCATCTCTCATTCAAATTCAGGTTAAAATACCCATTATGTGAGGTCCCTGTCTCAAGATAGTGATATAGTGATCATAGGACTACATGAAATGGTTTTGAAATAGAGTGTCTAGTATAATCTGATGATTCCCAGTTTCTACTAAGTTAAAATCACATTTTACACAGACCAAATCTCAATCTAGTGGTGATGCTGCGACACCAGTGGCACCACCTGTGGACACACCTACACCCTACCATATCATGCCTTACCAAGTACAAGCTTCTTTATAGAAACAAAAGTTCATGTCCTAATATCAACTTGTTTTGACTAAAATTTTTTAATGTTTGTGCAATTTATTGATGGGAGGTCGTGCGGCCATTAGGCCTACGTGTCTAGTACAAGTTTTCAAAATGATTTTGGCCTAGTTGTTTGTATGCTCGGTGTTTTTGTTTTAATTTTATTTCGTTTTCATCCTATTGCACCCCAAATTCATGGATTTGTCATATATTCTGAGTGTATTTATCACATTTTCAAAGTCCTGCTTTTGTCCAACTTTTGAGCAAAAATGTCCTACTTTTCCTACTTTTTGTGACTCTGAAACCGTTGGGCTCCCTGAATCTTATTTAAAAATTGTTGTATAAACAACAAGGCTACTATCTATATGCAAATTGAAACTGAGTATATGAAAAATGTTGGAGCGCGCCACCATTTTACAGATACATTACAGTAGCCTATTCAAAAAAAAGGCTGGCCACATACAGAATATTTTTTATGGCGGCATGCACTGCGACACAGAGTGTTATAAATTTTAAGGCATAAATAAATTTTAAGGCAGATTATAAATATAGTCCCCAACAAATAACTCTTTCAACCTCCAGGTTGATGTCTGAGGAGACAGTTAATTTTTTGGGTATTCTTGTTAACCAAAATCTTAACTGGCTTCCTCACATCAACAAACTAAGTAAAAAACTATCTTCAGCTGTATTTTCCCTCCGGATAATGTCTCAAGTGTCGGATTTAAAAACTCAACTAACTGTCTATCATTCTTACTTTTCATCTTTGATGTCATATGGTATTCTTGTGTGGGGCAACTCAAGTCATTCTAAAAAAATCTTCAAAATTCAGAAAAAAGCCATTCGAGTAATTGCAAAAATAACCACAACAACTTCATGCAGAAAGTTTTTTAAAGACTTTCAAATTTTAACTCTTTATGACCAATATATATTGGAAATAGCATTTTGGGTAAAAAACAACTTGACCATGTTCATGGAAAGTCAAACTAAACATGTATATAATACTAGATCTAAAGATACTATTAAGCCAGTAAGTCATCGACTAGTTTTATATGAAACCTCCCCCCAGTATATAGGTCCAAAAATTTTCAATAAATTGCCTAAAGAGCTTAAAGATATTGTATCACCCATGAAATTCCGAAAGAATGTTAAAAAATGGCTACTAACAAAGAACTTTTACTGCCTAAATGAATACTTTAACTAACTGTTAATGTGGATTTGGGTCAGTTAGTTATTTATTATTATTTTTCTTTTTTATGTAGATAAATTACAAGTTTTATATTTTCTAACATACCTTATTTAGTTATAAGAATATTTTGACAACTGTCCTGTCATTGTTAATGATGTTATGACAATCTTATAATAAATAAATAAATAATAAATATACATAGAGGTGTGCGGATATCCGGAAAACCGGATCGGATTCGGATCGGATTCGGATATCCGATCCGATCCGAATGTACAACAGGCGTCGGATACGATCCGAAAAATATCCGATTTTTTCGGATAGATAGTATATTATGAGCATAAAATCCTTTAAACCCCCCAAAAACTACATTTGGAATTATATTGACGATCGCTTTCGTTCTAGGTATGAATACAATGTTGGATTAAAACACGACTCAATAAATTATTATTATCATCTCTTTCGAAAACTTGAAAATTGAAGACAGTCATCAACACTAGTATTGACACTCCAGGTGTTAGGGTGTCCCCAAGATATAGCGCACTCAAGGCAATGGTTGTCAAAACAAATCTGATACATTAGCGCCTCAAGCAGATGGAGTAAAACAACTCATTCTAACAGGGGTCGTGATTGGCTGTAGAGTTAGGTTCCGATTCCAATCACAACGCGCGCTAGTGAACCCTCGCTAACACTCCACAGCCACCGATTTGGAATTAACTGGTATGGGGGAACACCAGAATTGACCGAGTGTCACGATCTTAGTCTGTGGTTATTTGATTCTGCTGTCCTGCGCAGTAGACGACAGTGTTTCAAAGTACACGATAATACTGTGATACTTAGTTATTTTACTCATTCTCCGACGTCACACTGATTTTCCTCCCAAAGATTTGCCGTTATTTTTCAAGATAATTAGTGATAGTTTTGGAAAATAATTGATTTTTCGTGCCTAAAATATTACAAAATCAAATCATTCCCGACATCAATCACTAATTACATTGATGAACACGACATTTTTGTGGCGTGCAATAATTTATTATCGTGTGGTACGATGTTTTGAAGTCTGGGAATACTGCTACAGCCGACAGCGTACGAGATAAAATTTGAATTGAAGTTACGAACTGTACCTTTTAATGGTAGTATTCCGGGCGCCTCACCGGTAACACCAAAACGGTAACTTCTTCTGCTATGTCATCTGCTAACAAGGCATTTGCATTGTTTAGCAGACGACAAATTAGTCACCGGTAAACCCGGTGAGGCGCCCGGAATACTACCATTGTGATCAATGATCAACTTAATCAAGGAATCTAAAATAAATAAAGAGAAGGTAGGGGTCAAGACATGCAACGCCCTCTTTGCACCAGGTGTTCTTTTGCACCTATGACATCACCATTTACTAATACCGTTAATGCTAATGATGACGTCATAGGTGCAAAAGAACACCTGGTGCATAGAGGGCGTTGCGTGTCTTGACCCCTACCTTCTCTTTATTTATTTTAGATTCCTTGAACTTAATTTTTTAGAATCGGATAGGTTAGTTGATAACTACTCAGTTTTGGAGCCAAGAAAGAAAAAGAGTTTGATTTGGAAATATTTTGAGAAAAACCAAGAACAGGCGGAATGCCTATTGTGCAAGGTGGTTCTAAAGGTAAGGCTAGGGCAACTAAGACATCAGAAAATGTTCTTTATAGAAAAATAAAATAATGTCGATTTATTATTACTGAAATTAAGACTTTTGACTTGCTTCCACTTCATAAATTCTTTGAGATAGGAATGTTTTTATTTTTTAACTGAGTTCATTGTAATAGGCTTTAAACAAATTGGGATGTAAGTTTAAAACCTTAATTGTTAAAAGTATTACATGCATTATTGAACCTAAGTAAGCTTAGCAATCCACTTTTAAACATAAAACAAGACTGTAGCCTTCATGAAGGTGTAGGCCTAGGCTACAGTTAAAAACAGTAATGTCATCACAGTGACACAAAGATATCAAAACTTGCATATAGTCTAGGCCTAATGAATGTAAGTTAATAGAGCTTTTTTGGTCATAACCCTAAGTTATTGCTCAAAATATTACTATCAATGTAGTATTCAAACAAAAAATTAGAGTGGGAATTACCTAATTCTGAGAGAGAGAAATTTATCTAGGTTCTAAGCAAATTTGTAAATAAATAATGAAAAAGATTTTCTCACCAAAAACAAATAGTTACAAATGTAGCCTATTGATTGACCGACTTTAGAGCTAAACAATAGGCCTACCTTAAGTTAAAACTCGGTTTGATACCGATAGCCTTTATTTATTTTGGTGAATTTATTTTGGATGAGACCTACTGTAGCTAGTAGATGAAATGGTAGCAAATATGAAATGGTATCATACTTAACATAGGCCTAATACAACTCAAGGACAACATCAAACATGCACACTAAAAACACAATAAAATTCTGTGTACATAATTGTAAAGTATTTGTCCAAAATGTAAATTATAATTCTAGTTTTGGACAAATACTTAGGCCTAACAAAACAAAAAAAAAAATCAATATATGCCTACATTTCTATATTAAACAAAAATAAAATTAACATTTTTCATGCATTCCTAGGAATAAAGTGCTAGGATTTTACTGTTAATTAATTTGTATGTTAATTATGAGTAATATAACAGTTTACTCTGTCCGTGCGAGTATCCGAATCCGAATAAAATTCGATCCGAACCCCTTACTATCCGATCCGAATCCGATCCGAAATTAAACTATCCGATCCGAATCCGATCCGAAGTCAAATTTCACTATCCGCACACCTCTAGTTATACATATATACTAATTTAATCATATGTGGTAAAACTGGTTGGCAAATGCCCATTGAAGGTAAACGTCAGAGACAAAAAAAAGGAATTTATTGTTACTACTGTGAGAGTATATTCTTGAACAAAACTTCATTTGTTGGGGGGTTGTGCTGGTGATTTCAACCCCTTAATAAGGACTGGGGAACTTACACAAAGACGTTTTTGGGGACTAATGCTAACACATCAAAGGAGGTAGATTAAGGTACATGCAAAGAGACCAAACTAAATTGTAAATGGAAACTAATTTAGGCTCAACTGATGCGTTACATATAAGGGTTGAACAAGACAAGTGAAGAATCTTTGAGATAGGCCTAGTAGTTTTGCTGCCATCCTTCATTGAGAGCTGCAGAAATATGATATATAATTATCAAGATGCTATGGCATTTAGTGAGTAAATTTGGAAGACCACATATGTTTATTACATGACCTGTATAATCACGTAGAATTGATCCTTGGAAGACATCACATAACAGACCAGACATTGTTGTCCGAGTTTTCCATGCTTAGGTGCAAGAAATAAAATTAGATTGTTGCATAGATCTTACATGTTTATGCAACATCATACTGTGGAGTTAAAAAAACGTGGATTGCCCCACGTTCATTTGTTACTTTTAATTTGTTCAGTTCAACGAGAGTTAAGATGATGTACAAAATGACATGTGTTTGCATTTAAAATTTTTGGGTTTTGTTCATGTAAAAATGTCCAAACATATTACATTTTGGAAATTTTAGTTTTTTAATAAACTTGGTCTTGTGACATATTATTGTACAGCTTAGATTATTTCAAATAAGTATTTTGATTCAGAAGTCATTTAGGACAAATAATTATAGGGTATTCCGTAAATTTTTATTTTGACCACAAAAATGTACGCCATTTTAAAACAAATAAAGATAACTGAATTCTGTTTTAACAAAATGTTAGTATTAAATAGACCTTTCAAACAATGTACGTATAATAAGGTAAACTGCCTAAATGCCGTGAACATACCAAACGCCGTAATTCCTCACTTTACGTGCGAATACTGACGATATCGGTAAACCGATGGCAAAATAACGACGTCATTTTCACTCAAAAACTCTTTGTTTACTACCCTGTGTGTTTCTTGGCGGGACGCGGCGGCTGAATTTTCGTCAGTTGGCGGTCAAACGTTGCCCGGTGTAGAAGTGCTTACTTTCTTAGCTTCTTTACCAAGGATACGGGAGAGCCAAATAAGTTATTGACGCTGTATATTTCATATAAATGGGAGTTTTCATTGATTTAAACATTGTTTATAATCTTTTCTATCTTAAAACTGCTTCATTAAGACGATTTCATTTCTGAATCTCTTTAAAATAACTGTCACGGGATTTAAACTGTAAATCATTCAGTTTTCAAAACCCGTGATAACGACCACGGAAATTTATTTTTATATGTGCCTGTTCAGTAATGCATTAAAATAGTTTTTTTCCGTTTCAAACGAGTTATAATGTATGAAATTTGAGATAAAGAGCTAATTTATATAAATACTAAACTGCGTGGTTGATATTTTAACTTTCACTTAAGTAAATAACTTGTTTCTTGTCAAAGAATCTACTAAGACGTTTATTAAGCATTGATTATTGAGGGTGTTATTTATTTGTCTTTTCACTTATTTTCAATTGTAAAAATATATTTTTACTCAGATCATTTTGCAGATAAGGATTTTAATAAATAAATTGTTTAAAATGTGATCTAACCCTTTTATTTCCAATTATCAATGGTCACGGGATTTGAATGACAAATAATGCATTTTTCAAATTCCGTGCTTGGAGTCACAGATTAAAGCTTTTGAAGACGTGGTTTTTAGTAATGAAATATCTAATTTTTTTTACATTTTGATCCAAGTTTAGTTGAAAAAGTGTTTTAATTATCACTAAAATACACAAATCCCAAAATCCGTGGTCAACATTTTGGTATTAACATTACTGAAAACACGTTTGTTGTACAAGATTTTTAACAAGATGTATAACACATTAAAGCAATGTAGGAGTAGAAATATTGTCTTAACTTTTTAATGATCTTAAATATTTCGTATGTCAATGCTCTTTTAGAAAAATGTAGTTATTTCTTGACCAAAGATATAAGCATTGTCTATGGATACTATAGAATCCATAGTCAATGATGTTAGTACTTAGCAAAAAAAGTTCTCTCCTTTTGCAATAAATGTTGATGTAACTTACTTTAACTGCCGTTCTAATGTATTGTGTAAACTTGGATTTAATTTAAGAGGCTATTAATCTGGTAAAATTAAACGAATTTGATATAATATAACTTTTTTATTTGGGTTTACTTTATTTTATTCCTCTATGAGAAGAAATTTTTTTTCTGTATGCAGTCTTGACATAATATGCTCTAAACTGTCGTCAGCCTGTAAAAGACATTTCTTATATGGGTGTAAGTATTGTTTTAGCAATAATAAGTAGTTATATTGCTAAAGTAACATCTTAAAAAAAGTTTCTGACCGTAATATGGGTACAGCAGGATGGTCACGGAATTTGCCTGACATATCACGGAGTTATGTTTCGTTCTCACGGAATTATGTAAATGGTGCAAAAATGTCTTGCTCTCATAAATATTTTATAGTTAATCACATTTTGAAGCTACAGTATTTACCACCTGAAAACAGTATATTGAAGGGGAAATAATGAGGAATAAAAAAATAATAGTACAACATACAACCTTACTTATGGAAAAAGGTGTTTAATGGTTGAAAAGAAACTTAACCAGGCTGAAGGATGCTTAAGGTCACGGCATTTAGGCAGTTTACCTTATGACATATATTTGTATTTGAAATTTCCAAGATTCGAACCTGTGGCCCCCAGTTTCTTAGGACCCCTGTATTATTATACATCTTTAAAAATATTTTAAAATTATTATTCTTTGTTTTGACAAACCTTCCTAATTTTGGTATCAAACTAAATGCATTGGATGAGAACTCCATCCACGTTAGTGTACATAGTTAATGCTTATATTCATACCTTCATATTTGTAAAGGGTTTTTCTTATAGGGAAATTATAAATGCAATTTATTTGAAATGGTTTAATTACATTACTTTGTTTACAACTTTATTGAACTATTGCTTTTGCTTTTATAATTAATTTATAAAATTGAAAGAATTACGCAAAGTTACAGTTCTACTTAATCAACCCTCAACTTAATTCACATATAAGCCATTAATTAGATAATTCAGTATTGGTTCTTAAGCAAAACTTAACAAATATGAAAGTATAAATATAATAAATAAATAAATATCGGTACCACTGGCCAAGCTAATCAATTTATCAATTTCAAAAGGTATCTTCCCTGACTGTCTAAAAAAATCAGTTATAAGACCTATACATAAAAGTAAAAGTAAAAAGGAATTCCAAAACTATTGACCTATTGCAATACTGACTACATTTGATAAGATCTTTGAGAAATTTATATTAGATTACCTGAACAAATACCTAGAGGAAAATAGCATTCTTAGTGACAGAAAGTATGGTTTTAGAAAGAAACGCAGTACACAGCAGGCTCTCGTAGAATTTGCAAAGGTAGTAAACAACATTATGGATAGTACATGTCATGGGTTAGGCTTGTTTATAGATTTTTCAAAGGCTTTTGATACGATAGAACATGAAAAAATAGTATTATCTTTGGAAAAAATAGGAGTGAAGGGTCCCTACCTAGAGTGGTTTGCCAGCTACCTAAAGGATAGATCATTTGTTGTTAAAGCTTTAAACATACTAAGCGAGGTAAAAGAGATTAAATACGGAGTGCCTCAGGGAAGCCAGATTGGACCTGTTTTATATACAATCTATTTGAACGACATATTGAGCAAAATAACACAGTGTGAGATATGGGCATATGCTGATGATATATTAATTTTCTCTGGTCATAAATTCCTACAAAATGCAATAGGTAACTTACAGAAAGACTTCAGAACACTAACTAAATGGGCTCATGATAACGGTCTGATTATTAATAAAGAGAAAACTTGTATTTTACATTTTCACCCCAAAAACATGAAATTTGAAGGAAACATTAAAATAAAATACCATGAATGTAAGTGCCTACATAACAAAACTGAATGCAAGTGTGATGATATTAGTCTAGAGGAAAAAGTTAAATACTTAGGCCTAACTGTGGATAATAAACTCATTTGGAAAGAACATGTTGCTGTAATAAACAAAAAACTTGGAGCATGTACTGCGATCATGTATTGTTTACATAATAAAGTTAATTCTGAGGTGAAACTAGCAGTTTACAAAGCATTGTTTGAATCGATAGTTCGGTATGGCATAGACGTTTGGGGTACTGCAGCCAATACTCACTTAAATATAATAAATAGCCTACAGAGAAGATGCCTGAAGGCAATAGGCCTAAGTGGAAATGATGCAAGTTTGGTAGAATCGGATTATAGTATTGCTAAACAACTTACCCCAAAAGGATTATACACTTTTAATATTCTCGTTCATAACTTCGAAGTGGACACTTATAAGAAACAAAATAGAAAGCCTTTTAATACTAGACACTGTCGAAAATATATCACTCCGATTCCAAACACTGTGTATGGGCAGAGGTTGCCGGAGTACATTGTGCCATACCTTTACAATCGGCTGCCAGATAGGCTCGAAACCATAGGCTACATAAAAGCTTTTAAAAAATTGGTTTTTCAGTGGTTGACAGATACTGTTTCAGGCATTGATGTCATGTGTTAGTAGGCTAATTTAAAACTTAGGCTAAATTCAAAGGCAGAGCTAAAATGGTCTAGGACTACTTCAGCACCAAACCAAAAACAATGACATCTACACATTCAATCTTGGTACACATCAACACAACACAAACTCATTTACACTTTTCACTCAAGATTCACACATACAGGGGAATAATAATTGAAAAATTGACACACACAGAAAAAGGTTTTGACTTTTATTGAAAAAGTGAGGTTATGTTGTTTTTGCTTGTCGAAACAGAACTGCAACTGACAGTGAGTGGGGGCAGGTGGACATAGAGGAAGGTTTTTGCTTCTCAATCTAGTCAACAAGCATTAGAGTATTATAGTCAATGTTTTTTCTGTTTTTTTTCTTTGTTGCTTTGTTAAGTTTACTAGATTTTTAAACATTGTTTTAGTTGCTATTGTTGCTTCTGTATTGTTCAGTTTTACACTGTTTTGTTTTGTTAAATATTTAATTGTTGGTATTTATAGTTTGTAGCTGCAATTAAAAATGAATGTTAAAATAGGTGCCTGCCCTAAACCGCCGTAGTTGTTTATATTGTAAATTACAATGATTGTTTGCTTTCAATGCAATTGAAAATAATTTGAAAAAAAAGTAAGAAATGTTGTATTTAGTAAATTTATGGACCTCGCCGACAAGTTTTCTTTAACTTGGCGAGGCCATCTTTATGTACGTTTTTGAAATAAACATATTCTTATTCTTATTCTTATTCTTAAACTAAAGGAAAAAAACTACAAAAAAAAAAACTACCAACCCAAAAACGTTTCTTCCTCGCCTTCATGACGGCAAATTCATTTGTGACATTATTTAGAGACACTTTTTATTTGATATATCTCTTGTCTTTTATATACTTGGAACAACAAACAGACACAACAATATTTTTTTAGTTGAGGCCGTAAAGGACCGGTTGCAAAATATTTTGGTTGTGGTGGTATAGCTGTCAAATGGCTGCACGAGGTGCTGCAGCGTCAGTTCACCGACACAGAGCTTCAAATTGCGGAGACTCACCGGAAGATGAGGCCCCTTGTCTGTTGAGGCCTAGGATAATCTGCTCCCTCTGCCCCTCCCTCTCGGCGGCCCTGCTAGTAGGCTACCAATGTTTTTAGCGAATTTCCCATAGGGAATAAGCTATTACCGTAGGTCTCATAGTAAGACTTAAGCCCGGGACCATGTTACTTCTTCGTTTTTAGGTGCCCAGAGACCAAAAATAATAGTCATAAAAATTTATATATATATATATATATATATATATATATATATATATGTGTATGTATGTATGTGTCCCTAGGCACGATAACTCTCGTAAAAACGGTCCGATCGACACCAAATTTGGTAGAGATGTGTAATCCAACGTTTATTCGGATGAGTTCGTAAACCAGACATATCGACCTACCGGAAGGGGTAATTTTGGGAGGTTTTGTATCCAAAAATCCCATATGAAATTTGCACTTTTCATATGGAAGTTTTAAAAATTAAAAATTTTTATTTTAACCATTGGATATAGCTAAAAAAAAAAACACAATTTAGTATTTTGAAGCTTTGCTCTATCTCCATTGGTTACCGAGATATTAAAAAGTCTAAAGACAGTACATTGTATTTTGGTTCTCCAATGTTAATCTTATGGAGAATTTTGATGTGTTAATATTTCACTCATTAACCAATATTTTTCGATGAAACTTGGAATTCAGCTTGATTTGGTTGAGATTCATCCATGTATGGCAACAAATCTTGGTTTTTGTGCTTATCATGGCAGCAAACCTGCATACTCTTTTCCCATGTTAATCATATGGAGAATAGGCAAACTTCTTTAGCAATGGACAGATATTGATGAAACTTAGTAAATGGCTTCATATGGTCAAAATAAATTTTTTTTAATGATAAAAACCTAATGTTAGTGTTCCCCATGGCAGCATAGCTGCATACTCTCCCTATATTTATCATAAGGAGAATAGACATATTTCCCTATTTATGAGCATGTGATTTTATTTTGTTTACAGTTTTATGTGGTAAAAATTAATATTACTAATTTGAAAATTCGCTGAGTACGCAGGTCTGCTGCGACGGGGGGTATTTTTTACCTGAAGAGCTCATTGAACAGATGGATAACTTGTAAATAACCAATCATCTAAAATCATAAAATTCTCATCTATGCACAGAAGTGTCCAAATTCAGTAAATTAAACTCTACGAATTTATCAAACCATTGAAGAATAAAAATTAAAATGAACAGAGTAATGACAAGTGTTAGAATAGATTCACTAACATCGTTGTCCTAATAGATTCACTAACATCGTTGTCCTACTTCTCCAACTCAGCAAGCAACTTGACACCTTGGTCAGCAGTCAGCAATAACTGACCTAGTTCAACTGCTTGTACCATCAAACCAGCTTCAATAGAACCTGTCGCTATACTTTTCTCTCAATACATGACACCTCATACTGCACTGTATATAACCCAAAAATAAATCCAATAACACAGAGGAGACTACAGTAGAGAACAGTACACAAAATTCCGATCACAGGAAGAGTCTGACAAACCTCATCATCAAAAACAGTAAAAACTTTGACATTCAAAATTTCAATGACATATTTATAATGCTCATATTAAGTACACCGTTTTTAAATCCCTAGACTGAAGCAATCAGCCAAAGCTCTACTAATAAACGGTTACCCCAATTGACTCTGTTTATATATCTTTTATTTTTAAAGATTGAAGCAACCAGCGAAAGATTCACTAAATAAATTTTTTTTCTCCGTTCAGACATCACAATACCCCCCGTCGCAGCAGACCTGCGTACTCAGCGAATTTCCAAATTAGTAATATTAATTTGGACCAGCTAAACTTGTAAACAAACTTTCATCACGTGCTCATAAATAGGGAAATAAATGTCTATTCTACTTAAGATATAGGGAAAGAGTATGCAGGTATGCTGCCATGGGGGACACTAAAAGTAGGTTTTTAGCATAGAAAAAAATTATTTCGACCATATAAAGCCATATAGTAAGTTTCATCAATATCTGTCCATAAATAAAAGAGTTTGCCTATTCTCCATATGATTAACATGGGAAAAGAGTATGCAGGTTTGCTGCCATGATAAGTACAAAAACCAAGATTTTTTACCTTAAATGGATCAATCTCAACCAAATGAAGCTAAATACTAAGTTTCATCCAAAAATATTGGTTAATAAGTGAAATATTAACACATCCTTATTCTCCATAAGATTAACATTGGAGCCCCAAAAGACAATGTACTGTCTTTAGACTTTGTAATATCTCGGTAACCAATGGAGATAGAGCAAAGCTTCAAAATACTAAATTGTGTGTTTTTTTAAGCTAAATCCAATGGTCAAAATAAAAATTTAAAATTTTTAAAATTTACATATGAAAAATGCAAAAAACCCATTTTTGGGGTACAAAACCCCCCAAAACTACCCCTTCCGGTAGGTCGATATGTCTGGTTTTCGAACTCATCCGAATAAACGTAGGATTACACATCTCTACCAAATTTGGTGTCGATCGGACCATTTTTACGAGAGTTATCGTGTCTAGGGACACATACATATATATATATATATATATATATATATATATATATATATATATATATACATATATATATATATAAAAATTTTAATGACTATTATTTTTGGTCTCTGGGCACCTCAAAACGAACATGGTCCCGGGCTTAGGTCTTTCCATGAGACCTATGGTAATAGCTTATTCCCTATGGGAAATTCGCTAAAAATGTCCTGTCCTAAACCCAACACTTTCAGGGAAGTGGACATTGTCTTTGTAAAACTCAGAGGCTATCAACATGGCCAGCAAACATTTTGGAATTTCAAAAAGTAATAAAGGCCTAAAGAAAAACAGCACTAAATTCTTCTGAGATGACATGCAACAGTTAATGATTCTGATATTTTCCCATACGCCGAAAATAATAATACCTTTTGAAAGACTATAGTGGGCAATTTCAAAACAGGTCCTTCAACAAGGCCTTAAGGTGGTGCAAGGGGTTTTTCGTAGTTGATATTTATACCGTTTTAAGTGTTTAATTCGACTATACAAATATTTTCTAATAATGGAAAAATATTTTAAAAAATTTGACACAATTATTTTATGACTTATTGTCATATAAAGTGGTGGTTTTACGTCACATTGGTGCTTGCCTTTCATAAAAACCACTAGAGTCTAAGGACCCATATTTTGCCAATGTTAATAATTAATTATGTAGATTAAAACAAACTATTACAAAACATCCACAAAATTATTTCAATTTTATATGACGACTTAAATTTATGACCTAAAAGAATATATACTTTAAATAGGAATAAAATTGGTTTCAATTTCTTTGGCCAAAAATGCACTTAAAAAAATATAACTATCATACTTTAAAAAAATTTTTTGTAAGCAGGAGGCAAGTCCAAATATAATAATTTTGAGTTTTATTACGCCTAATAGCTGACAGCTGCAACCCGCTCGTCTCCGCGCACTCGCCCGCTGCGCACACACGAGCACACGCGCGGGCTACCTGCCCCTCGCCACCGTTGTGTCGGTCCACGCCGTAAATCCACCCTTCAGAAACTTCATTTACAGAATTTCGGCGCATTTGCTCATGGTCAGGGTTTTATATGAATTTTCCTACTATCTATATTGGGGAAAAACATTCCAATTTGTCATTGGAAAATATAAGGGCAACTAAAATAAGCTTGTTAATATCCATTATTAGTACTGGAATTCATATGCTTATTCTGCACGCATTGGGATGTACGGGCTAAAGATGAACCCATTAGTAAATTCTCTAAAAGAAATAAATCAGTAATACACGAACGAAAAGTATATCCAAGACACACAAATAAATTCATACTCCATCAAAAATTTACTCATACAAACCCTTGGGGCTATACAAAGCGACAGTGGTGTACTTTAATACTTCTATTATTAATTTAATCAGTTTTACTATTTGTGGACAATATTTTGTTTTTTGTTACAGTTTAAGTGTTAGTGTTAGTACCAAAATTTCTACGAAAACGGTCCGCGTAAATGTACTATCTATCTAAAAGCAAGGGAATGTTTCACGCAAGAAAGAAAGCTTCAAAAATTGCTTCAACGAGCTCTAAAGTGAAGTATTCTATCACAATGAATCAGAAAATGACTACCTCACCAGTGCATCTTGTCAATCTATGTAAGAGTTTAATTTATTAGTATAGAAATTAATATATTTGCAACTGAGCTGTGGCGTGGCGTCGTGGCGACCTTAGAAAGAAAATTACATGCTCATTATACTTTGCTTTGCCATATAAGAATTTCATATAGGGAAAGATCTAATATATCCATAGTGGTGTTATTCAATTTGTTTATTTGTGCATTACTCAAATTAAAAAATATATTGTCAAACAAATTATTACTGTAATTGAAACTGAATAGATTTGGGTTTCTCTTAGATCATTCTATTATTTACATGGAATTTGATAGTGTCGTATAGTTAGGTATAGCACATACTACTTCTGAATTATTCATAGATTGTTACTCAATATGCTATTTTCACTCAGCTCAAGTGCATTCCCAATGTAATAAAAACAACCTTTATTGTGTTTAATGTAGCCTGCAAACAAAATACTTTGTCACAGTAGCATATTGTCCCAACTCAAATTTCTATGAAACACTTTGTCCCACTCGCTTATTTACAGTTAGTTAAATCAGCTAATGAGGTAACATTTTGTCCTGACGAAAAATTTACAAGGTTTGAGGAACGCAACTCAGGTAGTAAGAGCAGTTCAAATACAAGGGTCACGCGATCCATGCGGCCGCATGGAGCACCGGCCTGGGAGGTGCGCTGATTAATATGACGGTGTTATTTGATAGTTAAAAAATAACGCCTTAACAATCGTGTAACCTTTAATTTGTTAGTGTGTGTCTAAACACCGCTAAAGGTGGGGACACACGGGACGGCAAAACTCCCGGAAGGATGTTCCGTTTCGCAGCCGCAGGCTGTATTTTGGGAGTCCGAATGCAAGACAACGGCGAAACAGCCGGGAAACTACCATGATACTCATTATGTTAAATTTCTTCTCATTTAGAAATGATGCTGTCTTCATTAAAGAATGTGGCTTTGCTGTGTCCTAAGACATAGGAAAAGGGGTAGCCGAAAGGAGAGTCCGGGCTTTAGAAATGACATGGAAATTGGTGTCTTTGTACGTTATATTGTACTATGAAAGGCAGTTGGAAGTGAAAATGTAATATGAACTTTTTATACTCTTTACATCAGACGAAATTTTTTATAGGGTCTTAAATCACAAAATTTGAGGTATTTCTGTTTATTAAAATGTCTAAAACCCAGAGGGCAGGAAAATAACATGTGGGTAATAATATTATATTTCGTTACAAAGGCCGGCGTTTCATCGGCCTCGAGAACATGTTTCAAGCTCAAGACTTCGAGAACGTGAACCGAACGTGAGTAGGCAAAACGTTTTAGGCCGAGTTATGATTTATATTTTTCATCATATTATCGTACACTATGCAATAAACTCTATAAAAATAAAAAATACCCCCCGTCGCAGCAGACCTGCGTACTCAGCGAATTTCCAAATTAGTAATATTAATTTTGATCAGCTAAACTTGTAAACACAATTTCATCACGTGCTCATAAATATGGAAATAAATGTCTATTCTCCTTAAGATAAATATAGGGAAAGAGTATGCAGGTATGCTGCCATGGGGGACACTAAAAGTAGGTTTTCAGCATAGAAAAAAATTTTTTCGATCATATAAAGCCGTATAGTAAGTTTCATCAATATCTGTCCATAAATAAAATAGTTTGCCTATTCTCCATATGATTAACATGGGAAAAGAGTATGCAGGTTTGCTGCCATGATAAGTACAGAAACCAAGATTTTTTACCTTAAATGGATGAATCTCAACCAAATGAAGCTAAATACCAAGTTTCATCCAAAAATATTGGTTTATAAGTGAAATATTAACACATCCTTATTCTCCATAAGATTAACATTGGAGCCCTAAAAGACAATGTACTGTCTTTAGACTTTGTAATATCTCGGTAACCAATGGAGATAGAGCAAAGCTTCAAAACACTAAATTGTGTGTTTTTTTAAGCTAAATCCAATGGTCAAAATAAAAATTAAAAATTTTTAAAATTTACATATAAAAAATGTGAAAAACCCATTTTTGGGGTACAAAACCCCCCAAAACTACCCCTTCCGGTGGGTCGATATGTCTGGTTTTTGAACTCATCCGAATAAACGTAGGATTATACATCTCTACCAAATTTGGTGTCGATCGGACCATTTTTACGAGAGTTATCGTGTCTAGGGACACATATATATATATATATATACATATATATATACATATATATGTCTAGGGACACATATATATATATATATATATACATATATATATACATATATATATAAATAAAAATTTTAATGACTATTATTTTTGGTCTCTGGGCACCTAAAAACGAAAAAGTAACATGGTCCTGGGCTTAGGTCTTACCATGAGACCTACGGTAATAGCTTATTCCCTATGGGAAATTCGCTAATACATAGAAATAAAAACTTCCAACCTAGACCTCAAAAGCATGATTTTCGTTGTTAAAAATGGTTGACAAAAAAACAGGTGATATTAATGAAGTGCAATGATAAAAACAGTAGCAGGGGCTTTCAACCCTTCAAACCACTAGTTGTAATAAGGTTTAAGAGGATAAATAGAGCAGGACATTAATTTAATGGTTGCCGGATATCAAATATACTCGTTTGTTTTTTATAAAAAATGTTGCTTTGGGGGAATATATTTTTCAAAGTTCATCGACATTTTACTTCTGACGTAAAGCACACCAACGAAATGATTGATTTTTCTTTCAACGGATGTAGTAAACGCCAGCTCGACAACCTTTACAAAGTAGCTGTTTGGGGGTGTACGAGAATTAGCAAGGGTACCCGATTCTTTGGAAACGGTATTTCGTTATGCGCTTTTTCCTTTTTGAATTTGCAGGCCGAAGGTATCCGATAAATTTGCGGTAGGTAGGTTTTCTTATTATTCGCAGAACACATAGGATGTACGGATAACATAAAATTTTTACAATTTTGAAAATTTCCTAGAGCTTTTTAGTTTAAAATTAAATAAAATCCAAATCAAAGAACCACATCAGTTGTGTATCAACTATATAGGCCTATGTATATTATTCGATTTAGTTAATTATTATGTCTTAATGCGGACTAGAAAGAAAAAGAAACAAGTCCTGACTATGTAGCTTTATGTCAGGAATAAAAGTGAAATATTATGTCGATGAACTTTGAAAAATATATTCCCCAAAAGAAACATTTTTTATAAAAAATATATATTTGATATCCGCGGCATAACTATTAAATACAAAGCCACAAAGCTGTTTTGTCTTAAAACCTTTTTATAGACTCTTAGTGAAATACTTTCCGGAAGTTAAGCTGTGCATATTCATTAATTGAAACTAAATTATAAATGTATTTGTCCTTAATGTGTACAATGTGGTACATGCGTATTGTACGGAAGTATGGCCTAGGAACCGGCATGTTTTAAAGTTCTTTGTAGAATCAACCAAAGAAAATATAGGAATTTTATTGAACAATTTTTCAATAATAGTTTAATTTTGTTAATACTATTTGATTTCTGCTGGTACTTTTCGTAATATTTTCCAATGAAGCGGCCAATCAATTGTTTATAAATAGGGAGGTCCATGAAGAAGGGAATTATTTATTTTATTTAGAACTTTTAAATACATAAGTTTTTAATAATTAAAAAATTTCAAATGTTTATTTGCAGTTTTTAATTTGATTGATCTGTTTAGCATTATAATTATTAAAACATGAGTGTCAATTTAAGGCCTTTAAGTCAATTTCGGTTACAAATTGTCACATACATGATTATTCATATTAAATAAAATTATTTTAAAAAAATCAAGAATTGTTTTATTTTAGTCGCTCTTGATGAAAACTACGAAGAATATTATTATGGGTTGGAATAACATTTATTTTTTAAAGTTTTATGCAACAATTTAATTTTATAAACTAAATAAAATTATTGTTTTATTTTTTATAAATAACTCTTGTGATTATTCAATATATGGAAGGCCGAATTTTCTGTTTAATATAACTGTATTTGGTGCCATAATATAAGTTTTTTAGTGTTACAGTATCTGTATGAGTAATTGTAAATGGAAATCTACTAGAGACAACACTGTGAAACAACAATATAATAGATTGAAACTCGATTACAGAAAGGAAATTACTGCAGCCAAATCAAACTTTGTCAAAGAGCAAATTTCTATCTCTAAAAATCCTGGAAAGACATCCTGGCAATTCATAAATAACTCAAGAAAAACATCAACAATCCACACTGCAAAAAATATAACTTTGGAAGTGGACAGAGTTAAAATAAGTAATCCAAACATAGTTTCTAACATTTTCAACAATTTTTTTTCTAACTTACCTCAATGTAATTCATTCACAAACAACTCTCTTTCTTCTTCAATAGAGCCATCATTAAAATTAGATTCTGAACTTGTACAATTTTCATCAGTCACTAGAAATGAACTCATCGAGATAATTTCATCTATGCCTTGTAAAAAGTCGACTGGTCATGATGGTATTTCTATAGACTTAATTAAGAAATGCTGTTTAGAATTAGTGGATCCATTATTGTACTTAGTCAATAGTTCTGTAGAGGCAGGTGAGTTTCCAGATGCTGCAAAACTGGCCCTAATCAAGCCCTTATTCAAGAAGAACGATCCTAGTTCCCCTGAGAACTACCGCCCTATCTCGCTCCTACCAACCATATCCAAAATATTGGAAAAAGTAGTTTGCAATTCTTTGGTTAACTATCTTAGTACTAACCAGATTCTCTTTTCCAATCAATTTGGCTATCAAAAACAAAAATCCCCCAAACTTGCCCTCATCAATTTCATAAATACCTGCATCGATGCCTTGGACGGCGGTGAGACGGCCATTGGCTGTTTCATCGACCTGTCTAAGGCATTCGATTGCGTTTCTCACCCAGTACTTCTTCAAAAACTCTCAGCAATAGGCGTTAAGAACAAAGCTTTCGACTGGTTACAATCATATCTTCTCAACAGACATCATATCACAAAAATAGACTTCTTTGATCAAAATAATGTCAGGAAATCTTCCTTCTCAAGCTCTAAGCAAAGCAACTTCGGAGTTCCGCAAGGATCAATTTTAGGCCCTGTTTTATTCTTGATCTACGTGAATGATATTTCTGAACATCTTCCTGATAAACATCTCACTATCTTCGCAGACGACACTTCTGTTTTAACATCACATAAAAATCTTGATTCCCTGGAACAGTTAACTTTCTCAAATCTCAACATAATATCTCAATATTTTTCTAGTAACAACCTTCATATCAGTCACCAAAAAACACAAGTTCTTCACTTTATGACTGATCAGAAAAAGAATCACTTAATTCGCTCAGGCACAGTTTTTCCCTCCATTCTACTCGATGACACTTTCATAGAAGAATCTTCTCATGTAGATTATCTGGGAGTGAGACTGGACGGTGGTCTCAGGTGGAATGAACAGATCGAAAAATTAGCTAAACAGATCTCTTCAAATATTTTTGTTTTGAGAAATATTTCATCTCTAAATAATATCTCGCTGTCAAAACTGGTTTACTTTGGACTTATTGAGAGCTTGATTAGAAACTCAATAATCTTGTGGGGTTTGTCTAGCAAATCCAACTTGGACAGAATATTTGTCTTGCAAAAAAGAGCAATTAGATGTATCTTAAAACTCAGACCCAATGAATCTTGCTTTGATCATTTTAAAAACCTTAAAATACTTACTGTACCTTGCATCTATATGTTAGAAGTAATAACCTATGTTAAGGAACACCATATTGTAAAGGCTCATCAACATTCATATAACACCAGAAATAGAAACTTCAATCCATCTTTTTCTCACAAGCTGAAATTATTCGAAAGTAAACCTGAGTACATAGGCCTAAAGCTAATTTCACAATTGCCTCCGTACCTTACTCAAATAGATAATTTGAAAAGATTTAAACTTGAACTTAAAGAATACCTTTTAGAACAGCGATTTTATCAGCTGCCTTATTATCTCACCTGATATAACCTCCTTCAGCCTAACCTAATCTAACCCTAACCTTACCTAAGTTAACCTTTTACCATTCCACCATGACAACTACTGAATAAGTGGGGCTAGCAATTAAAATCAAAGTAAGACTGAAGAAAACTGACAGGTCTCATACCAAGAGCTGGTCAATCGAGACGACGTGGGATATGTATGTATGTATGTTGTCGGTAGTGTTATACCGCGCGAGCAGACCTCCGGTGCGAGGAGTGGCAGACAGGCCGTGCGAATTTTGCTAGCGTTTGAAAAACAATCGGCTCGGCTCACGGCAGCCAAGAGACGCCAACCACTGAAATTTGTAAAACTTGAGAAAGGCCAGCGCTCGACAAAGAGGGGTGAGAGAGAGAGAATGAGAGGGAGCGAGTTGTGAGTCCCTTTACGCTTCAGTGGTCATGGGATGCAGAGGGGTTGGAGCACTCGCACGCGCACGGGCCAACCACTTTCTCTTTTTTGAGTGACAGTGCTGCATTCTACCGGCAGAAGTTTGTCCCTACTAGCCCTTGCACAGCCTTAAGAGAAGCCGAGTGGGAACTTCACAGCAACAGCCCAAAATAGTCCAACTCAGACAGGGCCAGTTCCTCTCCCAGGCAGTACAGAAGGTAACAAATTTGATCTTACCACCAAAACCAGAAATAAACAATTAAACGAAGATGTAGAATTTCAACTAAATAGCTGAATCAAGGAGATGGAACGAAGCATTATTGAAAATAAGCTCCTTGATAACTCAGCTGAGGAAACCACCACACTAGAAATAGCTGGAAAGATTGGATCCAGCTTTGCTCTCAGAAAATAATCTTTAAAAAGAAAAAATCGCAGGCTTCAAGCAGACCTCTTGCTCTTTCTTAGAAAAAAATATCGAAACAATGAGTTAAAGTGAAATCAGATTTATTGAAAGAGCTGATAAATTACAGTACCACATAATAACAACTGAAAACAAACTAAAAGAGGAAATACAACTTCTCAAAGAAGCTCAAAACATCCTTGAGCCACATGACGACAAACTACAATTAAATGAGTATGTTATACTCAGTTGCCGAATTCGGAAAATGTCCAAAAAATTTTCCCACCGCACGGCGTGGTAAATGCGGAATACTCACATCGCGGAGTGAGCATTTTATTCGGAGATTGGCTGAAGAAAAATACCCAGACCTCGGAGTGGGTAATTTTAAGTGTGCAAATGCCGAAGTAAACATGTTCTTCGGAAGTTGAGTAAAATGTGGTTAAATTTGATTGCTCTCGTCGCGATGTGGGTATTTGTAGTTTGCGCAAAGGCCGAAGATCGTTTTTCATGGGCCAGACGTACAGGTCTAGACATGTTACCCTCTCTAACCACTTCCCCTAGCAATAAAATCAAAGTCACTGTGACTGTTAGTGCGCTATTGCGATACACTATACACAGTCGTTCAGTGCAAAAGTGGTAGCTTGAGGTTTAGTTTATTTTAAAGTGCTGTTTAAATTAACTGATTTTGCTGATTAACTGTGTTTGACTGATTACGAATGTTTATGATATTTTACTTTAATGTTCTTAAATAAATTGTTTCAAGCAAAAAAATATAGTTTATTTTACTTATTTATTACAGATTCCTCTTAGAAGCTATGCAGGCTATTCGGCGCTTGCGCAAACTACAAATACCCACACCACGACGTGGGCAGTAAAATTTACCCATGTCGTGGTGTGGGTATCGTAGTTCTACTCAACAGCTGAAGAACATGTTTATTTTGGCAATTGCACACTTAAATTACCCACTCCTCGGTCTGGGTATTTTGCTTTGTTCAATGTCTGAAAAAAATGCTCACTCCGTGATGAGGGTATTCCGCATTGTCCACATTGCGGCGTGGGTAAAAATTTCAGGTGTTGTCCGAATTTGGCAACTGAGTGCAACAAGTATATGACAAAAATTAGAGACCAAGAAAAGCTCATCATAACATTAAAAGTTGAAAGTAGGAGCCATGATGTGGCAGCTGAAAGTGATGACAAAGAAAATAGAACAAACATCTAATGAGCCCCAAAACGTAGATAAAGAAATAATAAGAAATTACAACTTCTCAGATAAAGTCTTTCCTGTTGAACAAGTTTATTCAGTTAAGGATGAGGCAAGAAAAGATTGAAAGCACAGTCAACTTACTAGGAGAGCAGCTCAATCAATCAGACATCAAGTACCAAGGATCCTGCTACACCTTTAAGCAAACAAATCTGACTCCCCGAGACCTCATTCTGTAAAAACGCCACAAACCCTGAAACAGGATAAACAGACTAGAATCTCTGGCAAGAACAGATCTAATGGTTTTAGCGACTCCCTTTAAGTAACTAAATTTAAAGACAACACTTAACATCAAAAGCAACCAAAACCTAACCAAGCTTGTGGCAATAACACACCTGTGGAGGCAAAAATAGTATCAAGTTCGATGAAAATTACAAGCTCCATTGACTCTCAACCAAATGGCTCATTAGTACCTATGCTAAATATCCACTCGGGATGTCTCGGTACCTAAAGTCGGTTCTCGGTACCGGCGGTTCTTGGCAAAAGTACCGTTACCGAGAACCGATGTCAAAATCTCGTGACCGGTACCAACTAAGCGATCGCTAACGATGACCGTAGCCTAAAGGTTCGGCTACACATGACATAAAAGGACAAGGACAAAATTCAGATGGGCTGGCTACACATATCGGGATACTGACAGGACATTTCGACATTTGAGGCAGTAGGTTCGCGCGCACCGGTCAGACGTCAGGAGGTTACGAGATGAGCAGCCGCCCTACACTGCTCATCCCGCCGGCCCCCACACTCACTAAATAGAGCTACCATCAGAATTTTCTGATAGTGTCGGAAAGGGGTGGCTACACATACCAGGACGGATACGACTTGGCGAATGAATGCTCATCTGGCGATCCATCCGACACGACGAATGTCCTGTCCGTATCCCGATATATGTAGCCACCTGATCAGAATTTTTCCGTATTCTTTCTTGCCATGTGTAGTCGTAACTTAAAAAGAAATGTCCACAGTTTTCTTGAAGAATAACAAGGCGATTGTAATTTGAGACGGCTAGGTAGACTGATAAACACGACAAAAACTCCGATGTCATATCAGTAAGGCTTCTTTCACACAGTGCGGTCCGGCGCTGCACCGGACCGGACGTGCGGCGGCGACCGGAAGGCCCTTTCACATCAAAGCGGCCGAATCCGGCGATTTCCAGGCCAATATTATTCAAATTTTAAATACAAATCCCCATTTTATATCTTTTTTATAATTTAATATTTAGAAAAATTTATAAATTTGATATTCCTAACGGTTTAGAACATGGTAACGGTAGAAAGTTAGTTTTTAGCGAATTTCCCTAAGGGAATACGCTATTACGGTAGTAGCCATGGTAAGACCTAAGCCCGGGACCATGTTACTTTTTCATTTTGAGGTCCCCAGAAGCCAAAAACACCGTTCGTTCATTTTCATATATATGTATATATATATCTATATATATATCTATATATATATATCTATGTGTCCGTGGTACTGATAACTTTTGAAGGGGACCTCCGATTTTGATGAAATTTGGTATGAAGGTGTAAGACTAGATCTATTTTCATGAGTTCGCGAACCAGCATGATCGGGTTATGGGAACAAGGTTTTATGGGGTTTCAAAGGGGTCAAAAATGGGTTTTTTGCATTTTTGGAGCATAATTTTCAAAATTTAACAATTTTAACTGAAACCATTTAAAACAGCTTAAAAAAACAAATAATGTAGTATTTTGAATTTTTAACATAGCTTAACAGGTTACGGAGAAAAGCCTAAAATAGGTTTTCCATGTAAATCTTATGGGAAATCAACAAAACCCTGTATCTCGCTTATTTATTGGAATAACTTGATCAAATTTGGTATATACATTCACTTGGTAGGGTTCAACTGATATTTGCTTACAACACCCATATGGCGGCAAACCTACGTACTCACCCTTATGGGGTTTATGGGGAAAATGAAAAGAACACCATAACTTGATAATATTTGGTATGTACATTCACTAGGTAGGATTTAACTGATATTTGCCTACAACACCCATATGGCGGCAAACCTACATAGGCTACTCACCCCCATGGGGTTTATGGGGAAAATTAAAAAGTGCCGAATATTGATACAGTTTGACATTTACCTAACGTAACTATTACACCTAACAAAACTAACATTTTCTAACAACATCCCAAGGCAGCAAACCTACATTCCCATTCCTATGGTGTTTATGGGGCAAATACAATATCTCAAGATCGTTTGGAAATTCGCTGAGTACGCAGGTCTGCTGCGACGGGGGTATTGTTTTCAATACCTAAGAATAACATGAAAAAAATTCACATTGTCTCTGAGCATTTTATGTTAAACAAAACCGTCGAAGCATGAAAATAAATGTCTTACCTACAATATTGGATTGGTCGGATGTCTTTGATTTAGTACAAAATATAACTTTCGTAAGGTATCAAAATAATTTGCTCAATTTCGAGCAACAAATGCACTAGTATACAGGTATTTTTTTTTTTTTACTTGATATTCTCAAGAATATTGGAGTGGGGGAGAGATTTAAACTGTAAACAAAAAATTAAAACTCGTGACAAACATGTTCGAGTTCAGATTTCCTTAAATAACGTTTTAAAGCAGTTATAATATCTTTCAGTAACTCCTAGTCAGCTGTTATATTTTTACGCCAAACCTATGCCTTGTTAAAAGTAACAGTTCTAAAGTAAACTGATTAAAAAACAACTTCTCTAATAATATTGTAAAACTGATATACAATATGTTATGATGTAAAATTACAGGCTGGTATGAAGCAGTAAAATAAAAATAAATAAGAAAAATAAAAAAAGGGCTCCAGCCAATGGGATATTAGCGAGGATAAACGAACCCCCGCCACCATCTCTCCCTAGAAGGATCAGGTTTTAAAAAACTGGCTATATATGAAAACAATTATGCTTCCGGGTTGTGTTATAGTAAAAACACATCTCCCCATGCTTCCGTTACAAAAACACGGTTATGGTGTTCTTTTAAGGATTTCTCCCTCAACACTGGCCTCTGGTTGAGAAAACTTATCAAGTGCTCGATGTCAATTCATTCCTCCATGTCGTACACAGTGCTTATTAAAAACTACAGTTCAACAAGAAAACTGTAGAACCAACGCTAGTCAACCACTGATAGACAGAAACTGAAAAAATATTCGATTTACGTCCGGCGAAAACCCTGCCGGAACGCACTGATGTGAAAGCGTCCTTAAGAACCAATGTACGAAACAATAGCGGTCTGGTGCGGCGACGGAAGGACAAATTTTGCTTTCCGGCGGCCCCCCGGCGCCGGATGTACAGTGTGGTTCGACCGGCCGCTGCCGCACTAGTATGAACGCTCCCATTAGGATCAACAGTCAAACCATTTTCGTCCGGCCCGGTGCGGCGCCGTGCCGGACCGGACATGCGGCGGCGACCGGAAGGCCCATTCACATCAAAGCGGCCGAATCCAGCGATTTCCAGGCCAATATTATTCAAATTTTAAATACAAATCTCCATTTTTATGTATTTTGTTATAATTAAATATTTAGACAAATTTATAAATTTGATATTAGCAACGGTTTAGAAGATGGTAACGGTAGGAAGTTACTTTTTGTTTTCAATAGGCTACCTAAGAATAACATGAAAAAATTCCCAACCATTGTCTCTGAGCATTTTACGTTAAACAAAACTGTCGAAACATGAAAATAAATGTCTTACCGACAATATTTTATTGGTCGGATGCCTTTGATTTAGTACTAAATGTAACTTTCGTATTGTATCAAAATAAATTGCTCGATTTCGAGCAACAAATGCACTAGGATACAGGTAGTTATAGTCCGTTTTTTTAAACCTGATCCTTCGAGGAAGAGATAGTGGAGGGGGTTTGGTTATATTGCTACTATCCCATTGGCTGAAGCCTTTTGTTTTTTTATAGGTTTTTTGTTGTTTTTGTTTAATTTCACTGTTGCATACCAGCTGGTAATTTTACATCACAACATAATGTGTATCAGTTTTACAATTTCATTGGTAGCAGTTGTTATTCAATCAGTTTACTTTAGAACTGTTACTTTTTAACAAGGGATAGGTCTGGCTTAAAAATATAACAGCTGACTATTAGTTACTGAAAGATATTATAACTTACAGTATTTAAAACGTTATTTGAGGAATTCTGATACTCGACACACGATTGTGACGAATTTAAATGTGTTGTTTACAGTTTTAATTTTTTGTTTACAGTTTAAACCCCTCCCCCACCCCAATTTCCTCGGGAAGGATCAGGTTTAAAAATACCCCCCGTCGCAGCAGACCTGCGTACTCAGCAAATTTCCAAATTAGTAATATTAATTTTTACCACATAAAACTGTAAACCAAATAAAATCACATGCTCATAAATAGGGAAATAAATGTCTATTCTCCTTATGATAAATATAGGGAGAGTATGCAGTTATACTGCCATGGGGAACACTAAAATTAGGTTTTTATCATAAAAAAATTATTTTGACCATATGAAGCCATTTACTAAGTTTCATCAATATCTGTACATTGCTAAAGAAGTTTGCCTATTCTTTATATGATTAACATGGGAAAAGAGTATGCAGGTTTGCTGCCATGATAATTCAAATTCAAATTCTTTATTTTCATATTAATTTGTACATTGTGTGATTTGATACAAATATACAAATATCATGAATCGTCACTATCCTTCTTTGCAATCAATAATACTGTCAGAATAACAAAAGATTACATTCATATATTATGAAAATAAAAACCAATAATAAAACCATTGATAACTTAATATAACAAAACAAAAATCCCTCTAAGGTCTTCTGTGCTCCAGATACTCTTTTATCGAGTAAAAAGCCTGAGCCTCTAAGAACTTCTTCAACTCTCTCCCAAATTGAGCTTTGGACCGACATTCTTTTATTTTTTGGGGCAAACAATTAAAAAACTTAATACCAATATAATAAGCTCCTTTTTCAAATTTTGAAGTCTTGTGGATTGGATAGAATAGCAAGTGCTCAGCTCTGGTGGATCTGCATGATTCATTGTTTTTTGAGAGAAGATGTAGATTCTTAAAGGCCAATGACAAAACGGCATGGATATAAATTGAAGGTACTGTAAGAATTCTATGACGGAGAAATATTTCTCGGCATGGATGTGACCAGCGCAGTCCAAAGATCCGTCTTATGATATTTTTTTGTGACTTAAAGACTTTGTCGATGGAAGGAGAAGAGCCCCAAAATGCAATACCATATCAAAGAAGACTTTCAAAATAACCTCTATAAACATCAAGTAAGACTTCTAAGCTACATGTGCCCTTCAAAAGGTTAATGGCATAAGCCGCTGAGCTTAATCGTTTCAATAGCTGCTGAGTGTGACTCGTCCAAGACAAAGTCTCGTCGATGACAACACCAAGAAACTTGGTCTCAGGACAAATAGAAATATATGAATTGCCATTTAACGGAATTTGTTGAGTCAATTTTTCGGAACGTGCTGACATGCAGAAGTTCAGGGCATTGGTTTTAGCAGAGTTAAGTAGAAGACCATTAGCTTCAAACCAAGAAGAGCACACCTTCAAAGTGTCTGTTAGATTGGAAAAAAAACAGACTCACAATCTTGACCCTCGACCAACACAGAGACATCATCAGCATACATGACAAAGTTTGAATGACGGTTGTTGTAACTCAAGTCATTTATATACAACAAAAATAAAACCGGTGAAAGAATACACCCTTGTGGAACACCTCTTGTTGTGTTCATCCAGGAAGAATATGATGATGGACCTTGAGTTTGAGAAATATTGACCATTTGTTTGCGGCCCTCTAGAAAAGATAAGCACAAAAACCAAGATTTTTTACCATAAATGGATGAATCTCAACCAAATGAAGCTGAATTCTAAGTTTCGTCGAAAAATATTGGTTAATGAGTGAAATATTTACACATCAAAATTCTCCATAATATTAACATTGGAGAACCAAAATACAATGTAGCCTACTGTCTTTAGACTTTTTAATATCTCGGTAACCAATGGAGATAGAGCAAAGCTTCAAAATACTAAATTGTGTTTTTTTTTAGCTAAATCCAATGGTCAAAATAAAAATTTAAAATTTTTAAAATTTACATATGAAAAATGCAAAAAACCCATTTTTGGGGTACAAAACCCCCCAAAACTACCCCTTCCGGTAGGTCGATATGTCTGGTTTACGAACTCATTCGAATAAACGTTGGATTACACATCTCTACCAAATTTGGTGTCGATTGGACCGTTTTTACGAGAGTTATCGTGCCTAGGGACACATACATATATACATATATATTTATAAAAATTTTAATGACTATTATTTTTGGTCTCTGGGCACCTAAAAACGAAAAAGTAACATGGTCCCGGGCTTAAATCTTACCATGAGACCTACGGTAATAGCTTATTCCCTATGGGAAATTTGCTAAGTCAAGCTGCTATATTTTTAAGTCAAACCTATGCCTTGTTAAAAGTAACAGTTCTAGAGTAAACTGAATTAAACAACAACTTCTCTAATAATAGTGTTAAACTGATACACAATATGCGTTGAGATGTAAAATTACCGGCTGGTATGAAGTAGTGAAATAAAACAAAACAACAAAAAGACCAAAGGACTCCAGCCAATGGGATACTAGCGAGGATAAACAAACCCCCACCACCATCCCTCCCTAGAAGGCTCAGGTTTAAAAAAAATTGGCTATACCGGTATATGAAAACAATTATGCTTCCGTGTTGTGTTATAATACGAAAAACACATCTCCCCATGCTTCCGTTACCAAACACGGTGTGGTGTTCTTTCAAGGATTTATCCCACAACACTGTCCTCTGGTTGACCAAACTTATCAAGTGCTGCTCGATGTCAATTCATTCCTCCATGTCGTACACAGTGCTTATTAAACACTACAGTTCAACAAGAAAACTGTCGAACCAACACTGGTCAACCAC
This sequence comes from Neoaliturus tenellus, assembly GCA_030545055.2. Lineage (NCBI taxonomy): Eukaryota > Metazoa > Arthropoda > Insecta > Hemiptera > Cicadellidae > Neoaliturus > Neoaliturus tenellus. The sequence continues at coordinate 169,098,258 of CM061533.1, read as the reverse complement.
TGATAGACAGAGACTGAAAAATATTCGATTTACGTCCGGCGAAAACCGTGCCGGAACGCACTCGTCGATAAAAACCAATGTACGGTCCGGTGCGGCGACGGAAGGACCGTTTTTGCTTTCCGGTGGCCCTCCGGCGCCGGACGTCCAGTGCGGTTCGACCGGCCGCTGCCGCACTAGTATGAACGCTCTCACTAGGATCAACAGTCAAAACATTTTCGTCCGGTCCGGTACGGCGCCGGACCGCGCTGATGTGAAAGAAGCCTAAGGCGTATGAACGCTCCCATTAGGATCAACAGTCAAAACATTTTCGTCCGGTCCGGTGCGGCGCCGGACCGCACTGATCTGAAAGAAGCCTAAGGTATTGTTCAGCGTCCGTCCGTCCGGCACTATGAGGCGTGGAGGAGGGGTCGGCCGGTCGGCCACAAATGTCTACTGATACTGGAAATACTTGAAATACTGGAATTATACTGGAATTTTATTTCCATACTGGAATTATACTGGAATTTCAAAATAGATACTGGAATTTTTCAATTTTATTAAAATGTGTATTTTTTAAATGTATAATACATCGAGTTTGTCATTTGATCTGTACATAATAGTGTAAAAAATATTTTACAAGTCATTTTTGCTGTTTAAGTATGTTTGCAAACCAAAATCAGAAAACTTGTAGTTCTCTTTGAATAGTTAATCAAGAAATTTAAACATTTGTGTAAAGATGGGAGCCTAGAAAATGTTTGACTTTATACTCAAAATTTACAAAATTATTTTTTTACTTTTAAGTATTAACCTATTTCATTATTTTTTTTGTAGTTAAATGTTCTTTATGATTATTTTTCATATTAAATAAACCCATAATAAAGTGGGAGAAACAGAGGTCTGTAGAGTGAGTTAAGGGCCTTCACAAAAAATAGTCAAAAAATATAAAACAAATGTTATTGTCATAAAGTACTTATTAATAAGAATCATAAGTGTTTTATCTTTATACAAAAATCTATTTCAATATTGATTATATGAATAAATTATCATTATTGTTACTCCATGTTTGAATTAATAGTTCGCGAGTGATACTGGATTTTTTTTTAATATACTGGAAATATACCGGAATTCCAAAATCATATTTCAGTAGACAACCTGGATAAGATAGGATGTACCTTATCTCTTATACCCTGGATTAATTTTCCTACAAAAACTAATTAATTATATCTCATTTTTGTCTAATTTTTATTTGATAGAAATATAATCAAAGTTGAACGACATTTGGTAAAAAAAATTTGTTAATTATTTTTGTGTCATGTTGAAACTTGCAAATAAAGCCTCATTTTTAGTACATAATACACTAATATACTAAATATTTTAATGATAAATACTATTATTTTACTATATTTACTATATATTTTACTATATATATTTCGGCCTTAGTGCCGAAACATGTCGCAATTATATAAAAAATGTTTGACAAGGATACTCAGTTACTTTATTAATATTTTTTAATATTATTTTACTATATTATGTATGATTATTTGTTTTTAATTATTGTTTTTTGTTTATTATATTTTTAACCGGTATTAAAGGTAAAAAGGTTTTCTTTGTATTATTCATTTTTAATTTCTTCTTTAAAAATTTTCTGTTAAAACAATGTTGAGGGTGGGGGAAATCACAGAAATATATAATAGTCATAAAATTATACTTAACGCACATGAAATTAACATGCATTCGTATTACTTCGGAGGGATCCAGGGGGGATCTTCCTTGACTTTCGGAAAAATGCACACCTTATCATAGTCTATCAACTGTAAAAGTTAATCTTCTCCAAAATTATTTCTGACAAAAACCTATTTTGACTGGGCTATCAGGAAAAACTCAAAGCGGAGCTCAGAAAATAATTCGCGGTCTGAATTTAAGCGGAACTTTCGTTCGAAAGACTTGCTCGCATTCCACGTGTAGGGCACATTCGGTGCGGGTCGTTGCAGTCGTGCGACTGGCGTCACCGCCGCCGCTGCGGACCAATCACCAACCGCGGGTCGCGGCCCTTTTACGGCAGAAACTCACGGTTATAATGAGCGGAGCAGGTGGCGGGCGACCTTAACACACAACGCCACATCGCAACACATCACCACACCAGCACTACAGTCGTGTGCTGCAGTGCCACGGTGCAGCCCGCCGCTCATGCCGTCTGTCCTCGTGTAAGTCACTAAACTATACCACTCTGTTCAGTTTCGAGAACATCAGGTTTCTGTCAAGCCATTAACTTTACAGTGGTACTGCAAATACGATGCTAAGTTGTTTGTTAGAATATGCAGAGGGCATTTTTCTTAATCTTACCAATTAACTTTAAAAATGTTTTTTAACTTAGTTTGAATTTACTCTCAAAATATATTGTAGAACAATCGACTACATTACTCATGTACGGTACGTAGTCAGTCCAGTGGAAGAACCTTTGCGTTCTGAGCGTGTGTGATGATACACCTAAACAGCAAATTGCAATTCATAAAATTTATTTTTATCAAATGTAATAATAACTGTCTATATTTATAAAAGAGGATGTAGATATACAGAGTGTCCCGGAACTCTCTCGGAACCCTTTTGTATGTTCTTTGAATCGAGACAAGAAAAAAAACATCATACAAATAAGGGTCATCTGATCCATCACAATCATCACACTCACCCCTTCAGTCATACTCACCTTAAAATACGCACCACAGAGTGCGTCGGTGTTTCAAAATAAAGTATCTAAAGTATCTAAAGGTCCCCAAAATCCATCGTTTAGCCGCTAGTCGCCATTTTTTTCGCATAATCTATACTTATTTAATACGCCAAGGGTTTTTTTTTTTGTCTTGAGAACTCCTCCTGCAATTTTCAACCGATTTTCATGTTTTTGGTGTCGTTGGATAGGGCTTGGTCTGTAGTTGTTTCCGCAAAAAACTGATGAGAATCGGACTGATAATAAAGGCGCTATTCACCATTGAAATCTCAAAATTTCCCATCTAAATAACATTGGGATTGAATAAAGCATTTTAAACATCTGTTAATAATCAGCTGTAAATACGTGTAGTTTTGGTGATTAAAAAGACTCACAATATTGGATTGGTCGGATGTGATTGATTTAGAGCTAAACGTAACATTTGTATTGTATTAAAATTAATTGCTCGATTTCGAGCAACGCGTATCCTATTAATTTTTATTTCCGTAATTGTTGGTTGTATTCAGTTCATATTTGGTATAAATCTTTATCATACCAACGTACATTTTCAGGAAAAATTTATTTTTTCCACTGTATATTTACAAAATGGCGGCAATTAAAAATTTTCAAAATGTATAAATTTCATAAAAATTTTACAAGACCCAAAAAAGTTGCCAAATTAAATTTTCTAACCAACGGTACCAAGTTTGTAAGAATCTGACAACAAATAACAGAGTTATTGCAGCTTTTGATTTTTCATTATAATTAATGCAAATTAAGGGCATTTTAACAGAAAAAACGAAATAACTCCGTTATCAGATCTGAAAGGGTTATCAGATCCTTAAATCTTGGTACCATTGGCTAGATAATTTAATTTGGCAACTATTTTGTATCTTGTAAACATTTTATGAATTTTACCGATTTTGAGATAATATTTGAGTTTGAAAATTTAAAATGGCCGCCATTTGGAAAATGCATAGTGGAAAAATTAATATTTTCCCTAAAAAAGTACATTGGTATGACAAAGATTTATCCCAAATATGAACTAAATACAACCATTCGTTACTAAAATTATTATCGTTAATAAAATTATTATTTGAAAAAAAAAATGGCGGCTTAAAGATGGATTTTAGACCCCTATTTGTACGATGTTTTTTTCTTGTCTCTATGCAAGGAACAAATATAGGACAAAAGGGTTCCAGAGAGTTCCGGGACACCCTGTATATATTAGTGATCGATGGACTCGGAAACCACGAGACCGTTTGAAATGAAACTTGGAATGCATATGGACAATATCTTGTAGAAGGTTTGGAATCCATTAGTTTTATTATAGCCTTTAGGGCTTAGCCCCGGGACCATCATAAACGTACCCATGTCAGGTTTTTGAAGTTTTGATCAGAGTTGTTTATAAACACAACATATGGCAAAAAAATTTCTTTGTAAAGAATTCTATAAACAGCTGTTTTTATCTAAAACATCCCATTTTCTTCCGACCTAATTGACCGATTTTTAAGATTGACGTGTCATTTCAAAGTTTATGATATAGCCTGTGCTCGCTGGATATAGCGCATAAGCGTAAGGTGATTAAAAGGGTCATTTCGTTTCAGGTGAGTCTCTCTCAAACGGGAAGTAATAAAATACAAATTGCGCAATTTGCGCACGGGCCCTCTAGTTTAAAGTATTTTATGGAAATTTGTAATGCAAAACCCGAGAATATTACAGCCTTTCAGCGTGTGAGCCTAGCGAACGAGCTCACTTGAAGGGCAAAAAATCTCCATGTTGGCATCGTAATGCATGCCGCGTAGCAGCTAGTATGACAACAAAGTTGTTCTGTATCTCAAAGCCAGCGAGTAGGCCTATACATCGTTGCTCAAAGTTAAAACTATATTGGATTTTCTAATAACTTTCTCCAATAAATTAGTAGGCCTATAGAAACCTGATTATTCAAGATTTATTGTAACTGTCTTAAATATAATTATGGACTTTTTGTATATTTAACGTAATTTTGTTTGGCTTTTATAAATCTACCCATTTACGACCGAAACCTCCAAAACTAATTGCCAAAAAAAGTTATAAGATACAGCAATAATTCATCAAAATATTAATTTGTAAAAAGTTCCAGTAAGCCCACGATTGGCTTTTTTGCAACACAAGCCTAATATTATTAGCGCGCCATTATTGAGCCATATTATTTTCCTTGGTCGTGAACTACTACTACTGTGGAGTGGTCGCTGGTGGAGTGGCCTGGAGGCAAACATCACAACGGTCGTGTTAATTGGAGAGGCTTTATGAATCTCGTACAACTTATATGTTTATAATCACGAAAATATCAACAAACATAGTACTGAAAAAAATTGTTTTAGCCTATCATGTTTTGTTGGCCTTGTTGTTATGTTGGCTGATCCCTCCTCCCACCTAATACAATATTATAGATGACTACCTCGTCCGCTTATTCTGTAATTTTCTGTTGTAAGTACCTTAAGTTGCTAAATGCATAAAATCATTTTCCGTAATATTAATGTTACCCACACAATCATGATATAATTTGTATATCTTTAAATATTTGCTATATAATCTGTTTTGAAACTAAATTGTAATTTTAATTACTTAAAGTGCAAAGCCAATAAGAAAAGTGTTACTTATTGGCATGTAACGGATTTTGACAGTGTCCACAGTTCAATTTACGGGTTTTAATTGGCGTAGGCCTATAATGTCGCGAGTATTTTTTCACAGGGATTTATTAATAATTTGTGTTGCATTTCCTTAAATGTATAAGGACGCATATTTTTCAAACGGTTAAAAAACCAGTAAAGTTGATTGACTGGGGCGCAGACAAAGAGCGCCAGAATGCTGTTGCGGAGGAGTGGAGGGTTTTATTTTTGGCTTTCGTGTCCCCTTTAATGTTTCAACAGTGGGTCGGCTACTTTTTCTAACAGTAAACTACGGAATGTAAACAAATATTCAGATTGACATGATTTAACGTTAATTTAAGCTAACGTATTCACGTATTGACTTTCATTGCATTAGTATCATTATTGTTATTTTATTAAGAGATGTCATCGGTCAAAATTTAAGGCTTCAAGGCGTGTTCAGGTTCATGGTGATTGAAAATGTATTTTATATGCCTGGCATACGCTACATCTTCTCTAGTCAATAATTTCAGTTTAGTTAATGTTTAAAAGTTTAACATTTGAAGTACGTTTTGGACAATATTCGTTGGCCTGAAGCTCACGCATCTTTCGTAGTAATAATAATATTTTTTGTTCCTGTTTCTGAATGCGGCGAACGTTTTGCTATACACGCAGTTTCATTTGTGCACTAATTGAAAACTACTGCCCTTTCTTGGCTTCTCGTTCTGTCCACTATTGCTCGATTGCTCCAAGTTGCCCTAGACCATATTGAATTATTTGTAATAGGCTATCGATATTTTTAATCGAAACCTAAATTTGCATGTGAGGATCATCTTTATCACAAATTTATAGAAAATGCATACACAAATACAATAGGTAAAAAATTTTAAAATCGTTGACATGAAATCTAGTTTTTGGTGTGGTAATTAGAAGAAATCAGAACTGTATTTTTTAATTTGTAAGCATTGCACCCCTCCTCTTTTAACCGCAGTGTTTTCCACTACAACACGTGGAAAATAAGCGCATTGGCGGTGATGGTGCACACATTTACCTGACGTGACACACGTCACAGCGCCTGCTGGCACTTGCGGTGTGAGTGTGTATAACTCTCGCTCGACTCATACAGGCTATTGTTAGACCGCAGTCAAGGTTTCGAGGGTAGCGCATCGATTGTCACCATCGATCAAAATTTGATACCATCCAGTCTTCCAGCCTTTTTTAAAACTGCTGAGCCCCCTTAAAAATCTTTGAGAATGTTTAACATTAAGATCCGTTTGAAATTATGGGACCCTGCTCCACATTGCCCCATATTCTAGCATTCATTCCCTTATTGTCGCGGGAGATGTCGAGGTGCGCCGATGGTCAGGGCATTCCACAGCGGATTACCGTCGACCCTCGGAGGGGCAGGGTCGAGGTGCGCCGATAGCCAGTCGGGTGGCCTGTTCTCCATGTTTTGCTGCCACGCTGTTACTAATTCATTCCGAATTAAATATAAATGTTAGGCACGGTATGTTGTTATTTAAACTGTGAGAAAAGCCCTGTAAATAAATAGAAATGTTTATCACTATGGCGAAAAGCGGGTTTATATTGGGTAAAATGGCGCAAATCAACAGGGGACAAAAATTAACATGTGTTGTTAGGTTAGGTTAGGTTAGGTTATTTTTTTTCTTGTATAGTTGACTGTAAATATTGATATTGATAAACAGTCAAGGTAATATTTTAACATGAACAAAAAACTGCATATGCATACGACATATTAAATTGTTATTCTTCAGTTGACTTTAAATATTGATACAGTATTGGTAAACAGTAAATGTAGCCTAATAATAATTAACACGAATAAGCAACGAATTGAAGGCAAATCTCAAACTGACCATCGGCGCACCTCGACCCTGCCTCCCGAGAGACCCGAACCAACCATCGGCGCACCTCGACTCTGGTTTTTATGATCCTGACTGACCATCGGCGCACCTCGACCCTGTCCATTGTCGCGAGGTCAGATATAGTCCATCCGCTTATTGAAGTGAGCTGAAAGATTAGTAAGGTCTCGCTAATTCGGCTTACTGAGAAATCGGTACATGCGACAAATCGGTAGAGCTTAGATGACAGATGTTTAATAACGGGTTGACGGGCGATGGCGATAAACTGGAGGTGTCGCATTCGGCGTGGCGGCGGCTAACCCCCCCCCCCCCACACACACACATTGCTGAGTGGAGTTAAGAATATTTACTCTAATGTTTATGCAACAGAAAGTATTTTCACAAATATCTTAATTAAAAAAAACATATACTGATAGTTTACTTTTGGTACACCCTGTACATCGAAATATTTGCCACTCGATAGAACGCAACCGGTATAACTATAATGTCACATTTTCATTTTATGAAAATTGAGCTGTGTAAATTTTAAAGGGTTGTGCGGGTGGTCTGGGACACCCGGGTAACTACATATGAAACATATAAAACTAAAAAGATTCTTGATGAATATAAGGATCGTTGATTTTATCGGTAGCAGAATAATAACCGGCTAACCAATGCATTTGCATTGGCAACGCATTGGTTGCATTATGCGTTAATTGTTGCGTTAACTTTGTAAAATTTTTTACAAAAAAAAAAAAAATTCTACAACTTGGTGAAACATAACAATTTCTAACTGTTGTTGAAACGACATTTAGAAAGTAATTCCAACGTTCAGTATGTTTGGCTTTGTGCTATTCTTAATAATTGATTAAGAATGGTTCTCGGCCAAAATTCATTTGTTTGATAAACCAATCTTTTTTAAAACATCGTTATTAGATTTTCAGGCCGAGGTAGAGTCCCCCTTGTACTTGGCTGACGCACGCTCTCTCACAGGCGTTCGGACTCGAACCCCTCGATAGGTTGCGCGCCGGTATGCTAATAGTATGCTATATAACAATAGCGCCAATATACGAAACTATGAAGTTTTATAATATTAATTAATTCATAAATTAAAGTGTTATATTTGTAATCAGCGGTGAGATCTGAGAAAAATTAGTAAACAATCCGTTACTACAGTAAAGATATGATTTTTTTATTTTATTGCAGAAAAGTTTCCCCCCTAAATATTATCATAATAACGTCGTGTTTGGTGTCATTGTCCTGGAGATCACAGATATAGCACATTCATATGTTAAAATAATTATTTTAAGAAATTGTCGGTTTAAATCAGTGTGTGAGTCATCTGCCTGACGGCCTAGCTGCCATTTGCATCGATGATCTGCACTAGTGTGAGTGTGTGCTTAGGGTCTTCTAATCCCTCACTAGGCCTTCGCTAGGCCTTCTAATTCCTTCGTTAGGCGGATGGACTACAGATTGTCAGTTTTATCCATAGATGGCAGTGTTCGCCGCTGGTGCATAAAATGTATAAAGGGGATTGGCCTGTAATTTCCCTCATCGAATTTCTCAGGATCATACATCAGTTGTATTGTTCTCTTTCATCCTTTTCGTTATCATATCTCACTTAGTTAAAAAATACCGTATTCTAAACTCAATTTAAGACAAATAAGATACAAGATACAAAATTGAAATATAATTTTTAGTTAATACAGTTCAAAGTCAGGACTGCGGAGGAAAAAGGGCTGTTCCATTAGTTTGATGTTTCTGAATGGTGCATGTTGACAACAGTCAGCTGATCACCCCACAGGAAGGGAGGGAGTGCTCGTGTTCATGTGTTAGCCTTGTCTGTTGCAGCTCCAGTCATGTGACCCGCCCCTGTCCCCCTCGCTACTGGACCACCCCAGACCGCCGAGATCGTGACGATGACCTGGCGCATGTCTGTTCCAGCAATGAGAGGGCACAGCGGTCACGCCTGCACGAGCGAGGGACCAGCGCCGAGCGGCGCTACAAGCGCAGCCACCGCCGCTCCCCCACGAGCAGCATCCACCGTCGCCACCACGTCGCCAAGGACCGCTACAGGGAGCGCGACCGAGAGCGCGACAGGGACCGCCAGCGGCGCCACCACCACAAGCGCGACCGCAGAGAGACGGAGCGTCGCAGCTACTCGTCCAGTCAGGTGAGTCTCTAGTCTCTACTCCGTACTTCCACTCGCGTTCTCAGCTGTGCGCGTCCCCCCCGTGCTGGAGCGCTATTTCGGTAGGCGCGCGCGGCTATAGCGTCTATTCCCGGCCGCGTCGTCATCCGCGCGGCGTGGCGTGTCGGCAGTTGTAGTCATGTTTCTCGAGGATGTGATTCTGTACGAGCCCGTGCCCGTGTTGGAGGTGCCGCCGCCCCGCCGACGGCCGCCCATCCTGGAGGAGGGTTGCCTGCCGCCCCGTCGTCGCGGGTCCACCGCCCAGACGCCCAGGGTGCGACGGCGCCCGGTGCCCCTCGCCCCGGACCCCGACCTGGACCTTGCGCCGCTCACCCTCCATGGACATGGACACCCCGCACACCGCGTGGCGCTGGTGGCACCCGACTGGTGGCCCGTCCCGCCCCCGCCACCACACCACCACCTCGCATACCTCGTACGTACCTCACTTGTCACTGGCCAGTGATAACCAGAGGTCATTCACCTTACATCGGACTCAGCTACATAATGTTTTTGTAAAAAACATCCACTATAACATATAGTTAAACCATGAAAGGAGAAAAATATCTGGTACCATGAAAGAAAGCCTTTTTATTTATCATTTGACCCTTTTACAGAGTTTAAGACGCTTTCCTAACTTTTTCTGTGTCGAATTCCTACAATCGTGTTGTAATTTCAACTTTGTTATTGTTGAAAAACCGAATGAAAAAATAAATCGGATTGGAATCACGTATGTACTTTTTAAAATCGTGTGATATTCTACTAAATGAACAATGTATTTTAGATTTCATTTTCGGGTATCTTAAAAAAACAAACAAAAAAACGTGTATTCACACAACTCATTCACAAAAGGTGTCAGTCTTTGTTATGTTCTTTTATGAACTAAAACGAACTTTGTTCCAAAAAAAGACACAGTTGATTTAACGAAAAAACTAGTTTTCAATAATTTTCAGAAACCCTTTGAGTGTGTTAGTTATGTGCCTTAGTCTTATTAACATATCAAAACACAAAATTCCAGTTTTTATTTGTGCTAAACTTAATAATTTGACCAGAGCATTTGAGTAGTGCAAGTCAGCGTAGTTATTTGTTGAAACAAGGGAAATATCTTGTACGCAAATCGCTATTTATAACTCGACTTTGATGGGCTGGGCGCTCTAGACGTATGTTTTGATCAAGGTGACGGTGATGCACCAAGAACCAGAAGTGATCAGCACGTTTAGTAATTCTTCCGTTTGAAGGAAGGTCAATAATAATAATTGAGCTTAATTTCATAACAAGCTCACATCGCCATTTTCTTTCAAAAGATTAAACCATACTCATAATTTTTTTATCAAACTCTTTTCTCTCTGATAACATCGAGTGGAAAGAAAGAAATATAACGAAAGTTAAATTAACTGTGCCTTCTACCTAGCCAGTAAGAAACATGTATTCATTTTAATATGTATGCATTTTTAGTTGTTTCTGTCATACTAGCACTATATCGTTGCATGTATTGTGGTCTGTGTGTCGAATCGAGTTTGGTTGTGTGCTTATTAAATCGACATATTCACTTGTGCATTAATGATGTGCTCCCTGTAAACTCACACTATTTTAAATAGTAATATTAAATCGAGCAGTCAACCATTATACAGAACTGTGTTTGGTTTGTATGTCAAATGTAATGTGCATGTCTTTGATTTATGTGTACAAATTTCTATAGGTAGACTGTTCAGCGCTCGTATTGTTTAATTTTAACTTGACGTCAGTGATGCACGTTTTGCTAGCGTTGCCTCCGAATGAGTCATCCGAGCTCTGGGACAAATTGGGGGGGGGGGGGAATACGTATGTTTCGTTTCTTACCACCGTCGTAGATTAACATCTGCACTCGTGGAATATAACAGTCTGTCAAAATAACGTCACAAATTGAAACTAAGTTAAAAAAATTCTGTGCACAATGTAAGTTTTAAGTTTGTAGAAGGAACTATATAGGCGTAATGGACGTATGGATAATCATAAACCAAAGCTGTCAATAAACGTTAACAAATCAATACACTGTCAAGCACGCTGAAAGTACAGGTTCAACTTTTTTTGTTTTGCACTGAAGAACCACCGTTTGACCTTTTACGTAAAATAATGTTCTTCTGTAGAAACTTAGTAATTTTTGTAGAAAGTTAAAAGTTAATAAAACCCCTCTGCTAGATTAATAACTAGTATTGAATGTTAAAAGGGCCAGAAGTGCTAATTGGTGATTTCATACAATGTCGACCGTGCAAGACTCGCTTTGGCCGCATCATTCAATGTCGTCCAGTTTTGGCGACCCGCGCCCGAAATAACTTGAGTATCAAAGCGTCATTCACCAACACCCGTGGACCCACGGCGACGTAAAATACCTTGACTCGGCCATAGGGACCATAGGGCGCTCGTGGGAGGGGGTGATTTCAAAGAAGGGGGAGAAATTTTATCAGCCCTATGACATACTGTGTAACACGACGGCGCAATCGCATCGCCTCTGACTCCGATGTGCAAAATAAAAATCGACAAATCTGAAAGATTTAGAAATGGCCCTGCAAAACTTCGTCCGAAATTCAAAAGTCATAAAATATCAACGTTTAGATATATTTCGTGAAAAAACCGACGCCCCTTCAAAAATTATTATTAGTGAAGTCCGTGAGACCATTCAAGTTATTTAATTATCGTTATCTTAAATCAATGAATCTCAAATACTGTATATGCAAGCGAACATGACCGAAGCCTTGACCGACAGATAAGTTGGCGAATTTTATCTAAAGCTTGGATGAGACCTCTTACAGTAAAACATACTTGATTGTTTTCGTTGTAAATGTTATGTTACTGGTCGCCGCAGATGACAGTAGCGGCACAACTGCGGCCCAGCGCTGGTACCACGTTCATGTTATCCGTCGCGTAGGTTTACGTCCGCAGATAACGACTGAGGTCAGTGCACAGACCAGTGACTATTGGATGTCTTTGCGTAACTGGTTTGTTGTTAGCGCGGCAGCTGAGCGTATTAATAGCCCAGTATTTGGCAACGGCATCACACGAGGCCTCGGTATCTTTAGTTCGTTCCCGGCGACGGCGACGGAGCGCAGTTGTCACAGTGATGGGGACGCGGACCAACACGTCGGAGCGGCGGGCCAGGTACGCGCGCTCGTCCACGGTCAGCGTCACGCAGCTCCTCAGCGACTCCTGCTCCAGTCTGATCAACAGGATCGCGTCGCGAGTGCGCGGACCGAGCGCGGCGGTGGAGGGCGCGGCGCCCGTCAGGCCGCAGAGGGACCGCGAGCGCGCCGACCGCGAGAACATCGAGCCGCCACCGCCGCGACGTCCGCACCACCGCCACGACGTTTCCGCCACCGCCACCGCAGCGGTCCCGGACACCGCCAGGTCCCGCTTGGAGGACTACAAGTACTCCGTGGCGCTGGACAAGTACTCGCGCCGTAGAGACCGTGAGCGAGAGTTGGACCACCACCATCATGGTAGATCCTTGGCCAAGAGCGCCACCGCACACTCGGTTCTCCTGGCGGAGAAGGCTTACCCTTACGTGTCGTCCACGTCCGTGGTCCGCGAGAAAACGCCGTTCCGCGCCGAGCGACACCGGCGACACACGGAGGTGCGGCAACACAAGATGCGACCACTGCGGGCCGGCCACACGACGGAGCTGAGCGACTCGCGGCTCACTCTGGTGCCGCTCAACGACAACACCACCGTAGACACGACGACCGCGATCGACGACGAGACGCGGCAGGCGCGCCGCAAGGAGATACAGAGCCTGATCCTCAAATACACGGGACTGGAGGACAGCGGTGGTATCGGAGAAGAGCAGACCAGCGCGCTGGCGAGGTGTCAGCAGAAGTACTCCAACTACCTGCAGCACTCGTCCAGCCGAAGACACATCTCCGCGGCTACGGCCACCTCCACGACCGCCGCGTCCATAGCACCCACGCTCGCCACTGCCGCCGCGGTGGCCGCTCTCGTAAGTCTACTCACAACACTGTACAACCATATTCAATAGCGATGAGACAAGTCAGGTTATGCCTTAGATATCGGTTTGTTTACTCGCCGCTTGACACGTCATTCAGCCACACGGGCGGTTCTCCTCTCAGCTGGAGCGGTAATGTTTGTATGGCGGGGGAAAGGGGGTATGGGGAGAGGGGGTAGAGGTCAGTTGTTTGTTTACATTGAGGGGAGCGAGCGAGCTGTTTGTGCCTCAGATTGATAACATTCGCGGCGGAAGGCTGAAGCCCCTTCTCTGCGGGTGATCTGTCATCTCTATTTTAAACGTGTGTATTGACTTGCTGCTAGTAATTTCCCAACTCTTCTATTCCGTCGGACTTTTCTTATTAATTATTGTTTCTAGATTTCTCCACCTACTATATTGTGTAATTTTGGAATTAAAACACGCACTTTTGAATATTTTTTGTCCTGTTGCATTTCTTTCGAACTGGAGATAAACTAAATGCAATCTAGCCTAACAATTTTTGTTCTATTTCAAGTATCAAACGGAAAACAATAAATCAGTAAAACGAGTCAATTTAACTTGGAAAGGGGGAATCGGGTAGTGTTTTTATTGTAACTGAAAGCTTATCGTGTAGATACGTTCTTGACAGTCGTGATCTATAATTGAAACATTTTACCACATCTTGTCTACTTTCTAATGATCCCCGGGCGTGCAAACAAGATGGAAAATGTTTATTGGCAGCGTTGGTTAATTAAGCGACGACATAGTCTGAATTGGCAGTCGCGGCCAGGCCCTCCCCTCCGCTGGCGAGCGGCCGCGAGGTGCCAAGAATCCGCCGACCCTCCCCTGCCAACATCGGCTCTACCTCAATAACACGGCTCCATGGCTGCAAACCTGTGAAACGAAAACCTGTAAAACGAAATATGCCTACTGTACCGCCGGAATGTGCACAATCATAATTATTGGGCTTTAAAAATAAATGTATTTTGTTCATGTTAAAAAAACACATTTTTAAGTGTAGGCAATGTCGATAGTAATTCTTAATTCTCCATTGAAAACCTCTAGGCATGATGATAAAACGTTGAAGACATAATTTACTGTCAGAGAAAGTCCCTTCTTTATTTTATAAAAAAATCACAATTTTATTTTCACACCAAATGGTACAGTTCCTTTTAAAGAAAAGACTTAATTATATATTTACTAAGTGTTTCTATTTTGCCTTAATATTTACAGCTTTTTACTATCTTGTGTGAACACATTTTCACGTATATTTTGTCTTAACATAATTATCGATATTTTTAATGCACTCGTTGTGGAGCCTTATATTACGGAAGATTATTTATGAATGTTAAAAAATTTAATTTGTCTTTCAAGGGTATTTTTAACGCTAAATAAATGTTAGAAATAGAAACCATTGATGTTTGAAAATGTGAGCACAGATCTTACTTTTGCATGGTATTTGTGTGCTCTCAGTAATAAGTAATCTATTCATTCTGTGTCTTTTAGTTTATCTTATTATTAATAATTAATTCTGCGTTAAATTTTTTATTCTTTACAAATCCCTCAAAAAATCCTACAGGGTTGTTATTTTCTCAACAAAAGAATTGCTGTTTATTAACCTAAGTTCAATAAAAAAATCATAATTTTGACAAATTCTTCATTGGTTTCATGCATGGCACATTAATAAAAAAATATTGAGGGAATTATTTCTGAAAATTATTTTATCATTTGTCTAAAATTATACATTTCCAGTTAGTTAAAGACACAAAAATATTTGTATAGGTTTAAAATTAGGAAGTTTTTGTTAAGTTTTTGAATTTCTAACATAGTTTTACCAATTTTACTTGGTACTTGAAATAAATGTTAGTAATTGTAATTTCTACTGTTTTAAATCTTCAACCTTTTGAAGGTAGAAAATAATGTGCATGATGTGGTGTGATATTGTGGCCTGAAATATTGTGTTTACTCAAACTAATCCCTCCTCAGTGTTAGGCCTATTCAAATAATACTTTACAGACTTGTTCTAATTTTGTTTGTGTTTTGTTCCAACTTAATTGATTGTGCCGATTATCTAGTCTTTCTCCACATTGTTTTTAGTGTGATAAACAAGCTTCAGCTCTGTTTGTCCCCACTTAAGTTCTTTCTTTTCAAACTTTGCTATTAGTATTGTTGTTACTAAATGCTCTTTGTTGAAGAAATATTTCTTTAAAAGGCTTTCTGGCCTTTTTAACTAAGGCTGAAGTACTTTGGTGTCTCCGATCACTGCATAGGCCCATGGAGGGACATGGACATATTGGTTTATTTTTAATTCAATAAACATTTTGAAACAAAGTACCCTTTTTCATTTTAAAACATTTTATTTTTATCGATCAACACATCAACATAGTTAAAAATGCTTTGACGCTCTGTTTTTTAATAATAAAATATTTTAAAATAATCGTTACAATTAAACAGTTAATTGAGTTTAACCTTGCAACTGTAGTTATTTTATAGCAACGGATTAAACTAGAGTGCATATTTGTATCAGTAGTCAGTCTACAAAACACAGTTACTGAGAATGAGATTGAAAGTTGCTGACAAGTACGCTAACCAATTGCTGAATAAATGTAATAAATTATTAATCACCTGGTAATTGTAAAGGCTGTGTTGATGTTCAGTCATTAGTTTTACTAGGTTATATTAACATAGTAACTAAAAACTGAATGTGGTTCTTTTTAAACCTTCCTTTTTCTTGTGTGAGCATTGATTGTAGTTAAACCAGTTTAGTCTTACATTGTATATGTTTTTAATACGGTAATTGTTTTGTCCAACCTGTTGAATTAATTACAAACAATTGTGGCTAATAGTACTTAATTAACAATATCCATCCTTGTTAATTTTTGTTTTCCTTATATCTCTTTTAATTATTTTTGTTCTTTTATTTTGTATTGCAACTGTGGAATAAATTAGTATTCCCTAAAGTCCAGTGTCTTTTTGACCTTAATTTAAAAGCCTATACTGTTCATAGTTAGAGGATAGAGGTTAGACTTTAAATTAATTTCTCAGGATTTTTAACACTTTTGAGTGAAGGCACGGTTGACTATTGACCTTGTTAGTTTGATAAATTTCAATTATATTATTCACTGCCTTAATGAACAATGGAAAGAAGAAGAAAACAGTAGTTGGTAGAAAGCCAAATGTAGGAAGTGATAAAGGAGACCTCGAAATAGTTCTTGGGTGATAAATGTTATCTTTTAGCACTGCGGTTGATGATGAAAGTGCATTACAAAATTTGGATTAGAGACTAATTGTCAGAGAAATTATACTTCACTGATATGTATTTGATTCATATTTCCTAGATACAATTTGATTTTATTAAAACTTAAAATTATTAATTTACCTCAAAAATAGCAAAAGCACAAAATGTTTACAGGTTTTTCTTAGTTATACTTTGAAATCAATATTCTCCTCAGTTACTAGATGATTGAAAGAACTTATAAGAAATTTTGCTTGTAAACACAATTTTATGATTGATTTTGAATTTAGAAATAAAATACACTATTTGTTTTTAAAAAGGCTCCTACAAAATTTTTAAAAAACGTTCAACATTTGCTTATTACAGTGTAAGGTGAGAGGACTCGTAAAATCCTATTCTAACTCGTAGAAAAAATTTTATTTTTGAAATTAATCTTTATTTAATGGAAAAAGGTAGACCATATCACCAAAACAAAAGAGATTTGGCTGTTAATGTGACATATTCAGGTAAAACATATTATCAGTTTATTGAAGGGCCCTATTATCAGTTCCTTGCCTGTTTTTATTTGAATCCATGAAACTTATGGAAATAAAAATCATTAATATCAAAATCTTTGGCCCATTTTTTAGGCTTATTTACAATCAAAGGAATAATTGCATGTGTTCAATATAAAATGTATTGATAATACACAGTGAGTATGGCTAGTTTACATAGTGAATTTATAATGAATTGCATATGCTCAACGCGTGTAAAAATAGTTTTCGCCACATTCATTTTGTTCATTTATTGTACATCTTTTCGTACCGGTGCCGAGCTAGCGATAACGTTTGTTCCCAACTAATATACTGTGTGCGCCAACTAACGAACAGCTGAGAACGCTCGTATTTTACTCGATTAGTGGTTGTATTTGTTTGACTACTGTTTCTCATGCCTTTTTTGCCTGTGCAATTTACCCTATCGAATTTACCTGTATATATTTAATATTGGTAATGTGTTTCTATGACCCATAGAAGGAAAGTATTGGTAAACAATTTTGTTAACACGGCAACTATTTTGCCCTCCTCTCTGTCTATGACGCCCATCGCTGGGTCGGTTGTCAACTTGTCGTGGCTGCTGTATGTCGGTGCTGCGCTTGGTGGTAACCGCAACATCTGTGGTGGCGTGAATGTTTGGCCTGGCGTGGTGGCGTCCTGATGTGGTCTCCGTCTCCCCCAACTCTCGGACCTTTGGTCTCCGCCCCTCGTCGCCCTGCGCCTTCGCCCTTCGCCCACACAGAGCTCAAGGGCCCCTTCCATAGAGGACGACGAAGACGGCCATCTCATATACCACCATGGCGACATTCTTCAAGACAGATGTTCGTGAATAAATATCATGTAGTAAAGTAAACTATATCTGTCCCAAGCTTCGTTCAATTTCAACTGTTTAGGGTTAAGAAATAGACTTTTTGGGTGGGTAAAGAACTTACTGGGTTTGACCGAGAAAGAGAAAAAGTGGCTAACAAAATTAGAGATTGAGCCATGTTAGTCTTTGGAAAACTCATGTTTCCCCTCCTACAACTTTCTGTAAAGTAACTTTTTAGATTAAGGGGAGATTCACTGGAAGCCATTACCTATTACATATTCTATCATTACTGTAAATTATCATGGTTAGAATTTGTTTGTATTTTATAAAAGAATACAAGAAGATAGTCATGTCTAGAAGATGAGATATTCGGGTTAAAGTGCAATATTCCATCCTCATTCAGAGAAAAATGCCTAGTAGTGATTTGCAGAGGCTACTTAGTTAATTTGATATCTACCTTAGAGATATCATGTTTGCCAAGTAAATAATATTCCATTGTTAGTTCCCTCTTAAATCCACTGAACATTTACTATGTTAATATTAAATTTTTCAATGACAATCATTATGTGTGATTATTGATATTTTTGTTTTATTACTATCATTAGAGTTAAATTGGTAGGGTTCATCGATTTCATTGTTCATTGATTGGCTTCCAGACATTCTTTTACAAATATTTAACTTTAGTTATTGATTTTTTACAGATAAAATACTGGCCACCCTAGGTGAAGGAACTTTTGGAAAAGTCGTGAAAGTAAAAGACCTACAAACGTAAGTATGCTTTTTTTGAAAGTGTATTTAAAGTATTGCCAGAAAGGTTTGCCTATATATCCTAAGTACATTTGTACCCTATGATTATTGAAAGACTTCAGAATCACAGTAACTATGTCATAGTATCATTTCAACAGATCTTCTTATTGGAATATAGTGTAAATTTTTAATTAATATTTCAAACTTACAATAAATAATAATTTATTGAGGTATTCAATACTTTATTTTATTAAGTTTGAAATATTAATTTAAAATTTACTTTATATTTCATAGTATTTTGCACCTTATTGAAAAATATGTATAAAAGATATGGTAATCAACTAATCATAATCAACTAAACACATTTTTGTCTCATTATGAAGCTAACGTGAATATTTTAATAATAAGCTTATTCAATTTACACTCTTCTCTATTACTGACAGCTTACCCCACATGCTTTACAATGCCAACCTGAGGATTCTTTTGCCCATAAGGTGAGCTTGTTCGCTACGCTCACTTACCGTCAGGTTTAGCTCTTTAGTTGCGCTCACTCGCCGCAATTCTATAATATCCTTATTACCAATCTTTATTCAATACTTTAAATGAGAACAGCTGTTTATAGAGTTAGTATTCCTAAATTTAATTATATGTTCCAATACAAAAATGTTGCTTCCATAGAATAAAATTTTAACTTTTAAGACGTGTGGAGTGGAGCCCTATAGAAGAATCTAGATAAAAAGAATCGTATATGTTCTTCCTGCCTCTAAGCTACCATACATCCCAATCAAATTTCAGGCGAAATTGGTTCAGCCGTTCTTGAGTTATAGATAGTGTAACAAACAACTTTCTTTAATATGTATAGATTTAAAGAAATTAACTATTTTAAACATTGCAATGCAAATTTTCTTGCCGTTCTTTTATTCTGATTTTTTTTCTTTATATGACCATTCTACTCCATCAGTCAACCATTACCATATTGAATTGTTAGCAATATTTCTAGGGGATTAATGCTGCTTTGTCTCTTGCAGGGAGCAGACAATTGCTCTGAAGATTATAAAGAATGTAGAAAAGTACCGAGAGGCTGCTAAGTTGGAAATTAACGCCCTCGACAAGATCGCTGAGAAGGACCCTGACGGGAAACAGTGAGTTGGCACCTTACTCCATCGCACTAGACTCTAGTTGAATAGGTGGCACTAGCGATGCCAAGTGAAAAGGTGCCTAATATGCTCAGTGTGAAAAAAACAATTTATTTGCTATATTTGTATTTCAGTTTGACAAGCCTCAGGTCTTGTGACACCTTTTGAACTAATTTTGATTGTATTTTGCTGCAGATATTGTGATCTCTCTTTCATAATTCTATATGATTGTTTTGTAAGTGAACTCTACTGATTCACTTTGCTTTAATGGTTGGTTGAGTTTGCTGGCAACTTCTTCCCTTTCTATTTTGTTAGATTTTTTTGTTGTCTAATGTAGATAATGTAAAATCTATTAACATTTTTCAATGAGTTACTGTCTAATGAATTGTTGACAGATAAAACTAAACTTACAAATAATATTAATGAAACATTTTTAATGAAGCAATAATTATATAGTCTAGTGTTTTACCTGCTTAGACTAGTGTTTTTCTAGTGTAAAATTCTAGTATTATAACATTAAATTTGTCTTATGTATTTGATCTGAATTATGATTTTAAAAACTTATCACTTTAAGACTTTTTAATCGTGTGATATATCATCAAACCTAACAGTTAAGGGACAAAAATAGCAATTTTCTTGTATTATTAACAATATTTTTCCAAGATTTTAGATAAAATTAAGTTTAACGACAACTGAACTAGGATGAATGATTGTTTCCGTTTGAGATGTATAAAATTAATTAGTTGCCACTAACCAGACTAAGACTCAAAGCTCTTTTGTGTTACAGCCTCTGTGTCAAAATGCTGGACTGGTTTGACTACCACGGTCACATGTGCATCGCTTTTGAGATGCTTGGACTCAGCGTATTTGATTTCTTGGTAAATACATAACTCCCAGCATCTTTCTTAACATCCCTTATGACATGTTTTCCAATTATTTGCAAAATAAGACAAACTGAAAAAAATGAGTTATAGTAATTTTGGGGTTTTTCAAATGATGTTTCTTCCTATAATAAAGAGGCATCAGACAGAGTGAAGTAAAGTTGCATGCTCAATTTTGTTTATTACATTTTATTTCAAACTTCAGAAACGATGAATTGAAAAGAAAGAAATCTTTATTTTAATACCTATCTAAGTATAGATGTTTTGAATACTGTTTAATTATACTAATTTGATATCCGTTTGATTTAATTTTTTATTTCTGAAACTATTAAAATCTGCGTGTAAAGAGAAGAAAATGTATATTCAATAAACAATTGTGGTATTCTTTTAATTGCAATATTTATGATATAACTAAAGGAGACAAGTGATTATTTTAAATTAGGTTTATTGAAACAACCTATAGGATTAAGTACATAAAATATAGTTTTTGTCATTAGATCCTTACATACCACTGTAAAAATATTTGATAAGTCATTCTTTTTTTAGGTATGTTTGCAAACAAAATATGAAAACTTGTAGTTCTGTTTTAAATGTTTAATCAAAAAATTTAAACATTTGTGTAAAGATGTAGCTTAGAAAATGTTTGATTTTGTACTCAAAATTTTAATTTTTTAGCGAATTTCCAATAGGGAGACACGTAACTCTCATTATCTTGTAAACATGGTCCGATCGACACCAAATTTGGAATCTTATTCCAATTTGACTTATTTCCAATTTGAATTATTATTATCTTATTTGGAATTTTACGTGATGTGTAATCCTACGTTTATTCGGATGAGTTGTAAACCAGACATATCGACCTACCGGAAGGGGTAGTAACCCCCCCTCCCCCCCCAATGGGGTACAATGGGGTACCCATTGGGGGGTCTTGTACCCCAAAAATGGGTTTTTTGCATTTTTCACATGTTATTTCAGGGTTGCCACAGACATTAAAAGTCAGGAATAGTCAGGATTTTTGGGTTTTGGTCAGGAAAAGTCAGGAAAATGTTTGAAAAAATGCCGAAAGTCAGGAAAAATAGGAACAAAGAGCCAAAAGTCAGGAAAATTTGCAGTGGCACAATCCGACCGTCTCGATTTTCGATCGCTTCCATAAAGCGGAAGTACTAATTAATGGGTAAAATGTATTAATTTTATACATTAATTATCTTTTAATAATGTAGTTAATGTATTTCTATTGTGTTTTTCATTGTTATAATGTTAGTTTTTACATTATTATTGGAACGGAACACTTTATTTTATTTTTAGCGAATTTTTTTATAGGGAATATGTATTACAGTAGTACTCATGGTAAGGCCTAAGGCCGAGACCATATTACTTTTTTGTATTGAGGTCCATAGAAGCCAAAAACACAGTTCGTTCAAATTCATATACAGGGTGATTCAGACCACCCGTCCACTATTTATAGCAGGAGAACGGTTTGAGATAAAATCATGAAATAAAGTTTTTTTCCACTAAATCGGATATGGGCTTTCCAATAAAAATATTTTCATCAATGCCAGTATACAGGGTGTTCCCAAAATGGAGGTCACGGGTTCGAATCTCAAAATTTTCTTAAATAAACATGCAGATTTTTTTACATAATTTTAAACGTATTAGTCAAAGGAGCATTTTCGTGAAAACAGAATGAATTTATCTTTTTCCGTTTCAAAATGGCGGCCATTTTTGTAAGAAAAATCAACATTTATGGAATACCCTGTAATTCTTGTATTATTTGTCATAAATGACTTCTGATTCAATATACTTATTTGAAATAAGCTAAGCTTTGCAATGATATGTCACAAGACCACATTTATTTAAAAACTAAAATTTCCAAAATTTAATAATTTTGAAAGTTTTAACTTAAACAAAACTCAAAAAGTTTAAATGTAAACATATGTCATATTGTATATCATCTTAAAGCTCTCGTTGAACTGAGCAACTTTGTAATTTACACTATTATTCTATCTCTTGTGGTTTTATAGTAATTACGTAAAAATGCCATTTTTCCATATGATTTGCATGTTAATTGTTGAGGGCTTTATTAGTATGGAGGTCCTTCTTTGATTGTTGTCATAACATTAATTTAACATGCAAATCATATGGGAAAATGGCATTTTTACGTTATTAGTACAAAACCACAAGAGATAGAATAATAGTGTAAATTACAAAGTTTCTCAGTTCAACGAGAGCTTTAAGATGATATACAATATAACATATGTTTACATTTAAAATTTTTGAGTTTTGTTTAAGTTAAAATTTTCAAAATTATTAAATTTTGGAAATTTAATTTTTTTAATAAATGTGGTCTTGTGACATACCATTGCAAAGCTTAGCTCATTTCAAATAAGTATATTGAATCAGAAGTCAATTATGACAAATAATACAAGAATTACAGGGTATTCCATAAATGTTGATTTTTCTTACAAAAATGGCCGCCATTTTGAAACGGAAAAAGATAAATTCATTCTGTTTCCACCAAAATGCTCCTTTCACTAATACGTTTAAAGTTATGTAAAAAAATCTGCATGCTTATTTAAGAAAATTTTGAGATTCGAACCCGTGACCTTCAGTTTTGGAACACCCTGTATACTGGCATTGATGAAAATATTTTTATTGGAAAGCCCATATGCGATTTAGTTGGAAAAAACTTTATTTCATGATTTTATCTCAAACCATTCTCCTGCTATAAATAGTGGACGGGTGGTCTGAATCACCCTGTATATGTATATACAGGGTGTCCAGCTTCAACCTTTACAAACTTTTCCACGTTATTGCCCACGTCAAAATAAGCAAAAAAGTTCCTATAAACATATGTCCTAAAATGCTTCGTTAACCCTCTAGCCGCCATTTTGTTTTTTACACTAAATAATTTTTATTTCCGTAACGGATCATTGTATCAAGTTAATATTTGGCATGAACTTTCACTATAACAATACCCATTTTCAGTAAAAAAATTATTTTTTCCAATGTGTACTTTCAAAATGGCGGCCATTTTAAAATTTTAATTTAAAATATCTCAAAATCGGTAAATTTTATAAAAATTTTACAAGAGACAAAAAAGTTGACAAAATAAATTATCTAACCATTGATACCAAGTTTATAAGGATCCAACAACAAATAACGGAGTTATTGTGGTTTTCATGCAGAAAAACACTGATTTTGCACTATGATTAATGCCAATTTAGGTTATTTTAAGTGAAAAATCTCAATAACTCCGTTATTTGTTGTTGAATCCTTACAAACTTGGTATCAATGTTTAGATAATTTAATTTGTCAACTTTTTTGTCTCTCATAACATTTTTATAAAATTTACCGTTTTTGAGATATTTGAGTTTAAAATTTTAAAATGGCCGCCATTTTGAAAATACACATTGGAAAAAATAAATTTTTTACTGAAAATGTGTATTGTTATAGTGAAGGTTCATGCCAAATATTAACTTAATACAATGATTCGTTACGGAAATAAAAATTATTTAGTGTAAAAAACAAAATGGCGGCTAGCGGGTTAACGAAGCATTTTAGGACATATGTTTATAGGAACTTTTTTGCTTATTTTGACGTGGGCAATAACCTGTAAAAGTTTGTAAAGGTGGAAGCTGGACACCCTGTATATCTTTATATGTGTCAGTTTACATGATACATTTGAAAGAGTGATTTTTGAAGGTGTAGAACAGCGTTCTTCAGGTTAAGTTCAAAAATAGGTTGATCAGACAATCGGAACCGGGTTTTATGGGGTTTCAGAAGGGTCAAAATGGGAGTTTTTGGTATTTTTCACCTATAATTTTTTTAATTCGTCAATTTTTAAAAAACCAATTAAAAGAACTTAAAAAAAATAATAATTTGGTATTTTGAATCACTCACTGGTTAATGAGAAATAAAAAAAAATACAAATGGAGGAGGTTGCATTAAAAAAAGAGTCTTAGTTTTTAAAACACCGCGGTTCCAAAAAGTCAGGAAAAATCTCTCGGATTGGTCAGTAAAAGTCAGGAAAAAAGGCCTCAAAATTTCTGTGGCAACCCTGTATTTCAAAAAATTTTAAATTTTTATTTTGACCATTGGATTTAGCTAAAAAAACCACACGATTTAGTATTTTGAAGCTTTGCTCTATCTCCATTGGTTACCGAGATATTAAAAAGTCTAAAGACAGTACATTGTATTTTGGGGCTCCAATGTTAATCTTTAAAAGGAGAATAAGGATGTGTTAATATTTCACTTATTAACCAATATTTTTGGCTGAAACTTGGTATTCAGCTGCATTTGATTGAGATTCAACCATTCATGTTAAAAATCTATTTTTTAGCGAATTTCCCATAGGGAATAAGCTATTACCGTAGGTCTCATGGTAAGACCTAAGCCCAGGACCATGTTACTTTTTCGTTTTCAGGTGCCCAGAGACCAAAAATAATAGTCATTAAAATTTTTATATATATATATATATGTATATATGTATATATATATATATATATATATATATATATATATATATATATATATATATATATATATATGTATATATGTATGTGTCCCTAGACACGATAACTCTCGTAAAAATGGTCCGATCGACACCAAATTTGGTAGAAATGTGTAATCCTACGTTTATTCGGATGAGTTTGTAAACCAGACATATCGACCTATCGGAAGGGGTAGTTTTGGGGGGTTTTGTACCCCAAAAATGGGTTTTTTGCATTTTTCATATGTAATTTTTAAAAATTTCAAATTTTTATTTTGACCATTGGATTTAGCTCAAAAAAACACACAATTTAGCATTTTGAAGCTTTGCTCTATCTCCATTGGTTACCGAGATATTACAAAGTCTAAAGACAGTACGTTGTATTTTGAGGCTCCAATGTTAATCTTATGGAGAATAAGGATGTGTTAATATTTCACTTATTAACCAATGTTTTTGGATGAAACTTGGTATTCAGCTTCATTTGGTTGAGATTCATCCATTTATGGTAAAAAATCTTGGTTTTTGTGCTTATCATGGCAGCAAACCTGCATACTCTTTTCCAATGTTAATCATATGGAGAATAGGCAAACTCCTTTAGCAATGGAAAGATATTGATGAAATTTAATGTATGGCTTGATATGGTCAAAATAATTTTTTTTAATGCTAAAAACCTACTTTTAGTGTTCCCCATGGCAGCATACCTGCATACTCTTTCCCTACATTTATCATAAGGAGATAAACATTTATTTCCCTATTTATGAGCTTGTGATGATTTTTGGTTTACAGGTTTATCTGGTCATAATTAATACTACTAATTTGGAAATTCGCTGAGTACGCAGGTCTGCTGCGACGGGGGTATTTGTTCTTATCAGGGCACCAAACCTGCATACTCTTTTCCAATGTTAATCATATGGAGAAGAGGCAAATTCCTTGTAGAAGAGGAAATGGACAGATATTGATGAAACTTAGTCTATGGCTTCATATTGTCGAAATAATTTTTTTTTTTTTTTTCATGCTAAGAACCTACCTTTAGTGTTTTTCAAGGCAGTATACCTGCATACTCTTTCCCTATTTTTATCATAAGGAAAATAGAAATTTATTTACCTATTTATGAGCATGTGATGATATCTGTTTTACAGGTTTATCTGGTAAAAATTAATATTACTAATTTGGAAATTCGCTAAGTACGCAGGTCTGCTGCGACGGGGGGTATTTTCTTAAATTGTATTTATGTTTTTTTTTTACTTTAAGTACTAAGAAATTGCCTTTTTTTAGTTAACTAACAATATAATTTTTTATGTCATTTTTTGTATTGCGTTTTTGATAAACGCAAAATAAAGTGGGAGGAACGGAGGGCTGTAGGGGAAGTTGGGAGGCCATTTAAAATTTTACTTTATGAATAAATTGTCAATATTGCTACTCCATGTTTGGATTAATAGTTCGTGACTGATACTGGAATTTTTTATATTTACAGTAGACTCCCTCTTAACCGGCCACCTCGGGACCAGGCCGCGGCCGGATAATGAAGTGGCCGGTTAAACCGATGTTCATTTAAGAACGCCAACCTACAATTTTATATGGCCTAAATATAATTATAACTTGAAAAACAACTAAATACATTACTGTATATGATTTAAAGCTAACATCTGACCCCCATGAAATCCACAACAAACCTAAACTAATAATAAATCATTTCTTTATTGAGGTCTACTAACTGGATATTATGTAGATCCAAATGCATTGACTTCCGGTGGCATTCACTTCCGTCCAGGACGGTACATTTTAATTGGTTTGAGAACGTCTATATGAAATAACGTTGAATTGACTCATATACAATAGATAAGAAAACTACGTTTCCGGCAAAAACACTGCTGGTTAAAGGGATGTTGAGATAAAACATGGCCGTTTAAAAAGATGTTACAGTATTTTTGTGTCAGGCAGAGACCGGTTAAAAGGTGGGCGCTTAAGAGGGAGTCTACTGTATACTGGAAATACTGAAATTATACTGGAATTCTAAAATCAGATTTCAGTAGACACCCTGGTTTAGAGTAGCCTATTATCTTCAACTTTACCATCAGATGTGTTGATTTCCTTTTCAAAGCTTAAAAACCTCAATTATCTTAAAGGTACAAGTATATTAAATATTACTGATTGTGGTAATGGTTGTTGGTTACAGAAAGACAACAACTACCAGCCGTACACGCTGGAGCAGGTGCGCCACATCAGCTACCAGCTGTGCTACGCAGTCAAGTTCCTGCACGACAACAAGCTCACCCACACGGACCTCAAACCTGAGAACATCCTGTTCGTTGACTCAGACTACGACCTCGCGTACAACAGCAAGAAGGTAACACCCAGGCCAGACCAGAGGAAGGGGCTAGGGGGTAAAATCTGAGGGCCCGGAGCTACAGGCTTTATCACCAAAAAACTCTCTTTAAAGAAACTTCACGATTGGTTGAATTTGCTTGAGGTCTTATAAAATTATCCCAACAAATACGTACACAAAATTGAAAAATGAAATGTGCAAGGAATTATTTATTTGCATACGGTTATTGAAAATAAATCGGAAAGGTATCGGAATCTAACAAAGTATGATGAAAAAATCTAACAATGTCATGTGATACCCTTGGTTGTTTTTTGAGTGTATTGCCCACTGTAAACTTTCATTTTAACAGCCATTTCAACAAACTTTGTAGCTTCAAACATCCTGAGGTATAGTCAGGGACACAGGACCTCTGTTACATTTTTAAAGTTACAATTTTTTTTCACATGAACAAATAAAAATAAAATTTAACTCTTGCTCGAACATTTACCCTAAGCTATTTAAATATTTTGGCGTTATTACATCTTTTACTATGTTTTCCTTCTTATAAAAACTCATTAACTTAAACTGTCCCGAATTAAAATATTGGCTCATAAACATAAAAGTTAATTTATTGAAATTTTGAATATTCATTCATATTTTTATAGATAGAATAGCTAATTCTCTTTAAATTAATACATATAAAATCTCTTTGAGGGCTTTAAGTTGGATACATCCGTTATCTATATGTCATTTAACATTTGGTTTCTTGACTGTGATGCTTTGTTGCAGAAGCGGGACGTCAGGAGGGTGAAGAATTCAGACGTGAGACTGATCGACTTTGGTAGCGCAACATTTGACCACGAGCACCACAGCACAATCGTATCAACGCGACACTACCGGGCCCCCGAGGTCATACTAGGTGAGGAGACGCCAATATTGTAAAGAATAGAGAACCTTTCTGGATGTTGTAGCTTTAATGAATGAATTCTGAGATAAAAATTACTTCGATTTCTTTTTAATTATATGGACACTTTTTGAAGTTTTTGTCATTCTTTATCATAGAGATTCTTGCTTAAATGCCAGAATCTCTCTCTTCCAATCAAGCAGAATCTCTGATTCTTGCTTTCAGTCTGGTGTCTCAAGGTCATCCCCTAAACGATTTTTACGAGGATCACAGTAATAAAATTACTTTGTATCAGGAAACAAACTGGAATACAGTACCTCAATTGGGCTGCTTAGTTGTAAAATATTTTAGCCCCTTTGTGCTACAGAGCTTGACTACCTGTTATGTATGTACCTGTTTTCTGTCCAATTGTGACCCCCAGGAAATATTATTATAGTCTTGGTCAGATTCCAGCGCACTTTCATTCACCCTCATGTTCATTGGTTCATTATTGTCATCTACATTCGTTTATATTTCGATATCACTCAATGATCGTTCTTGATTATCAATTTCACTTGAATGCAAACATTCGCGACCCACCATGACTAAACAAACACTGCAGAAAAGTACTGGCAACATGTTTAAATTCACAATACTTGAGCCTATGTAAATGGTTAGTGGCTATAGCTTTTTATTCAGTAGAAGAATATTTTTTTCATAAAACGTGAACTCAACTATTGGATATAACCACTAGTATTTTCTTTTACATTTAAGATTATTATACCGTAATAATACTTGTAAATATTGTCTTTGTCTATTGCTGTGTGTGATTAATGGCAATAAAACTATTATTATTTGCATCTAAAAGCAGGTCTACCAACCTGAAAAGTGAAATACTGCAATCAGTTCAACTATTATAACAGAACATAGTAAAGCAATTTGCCGGGTCAGAGCTGCTACCTAGCAGAAGAAATGGAAAATACTTGAGCCAGTAGCTAATCTCCGTTGTATTTCTAGGTATCCTGTGGCAATGGCGGTTTGTGACAGCCAACGTAGGCCAATGGGTTTAATCCTAATGGTATTGCAAATATCATTTTTAACAGGGTTCTTACGGTCCTTGAAAGTCCTTGAAATTTAACCCCTGGTCTTGAAGGCCTTGAAAAGTACTGAAATTTTATCATTTTTAGTATGGTCCTTGAAAAGTCCTTGAATTTTGTGGGCATATTAGTTTTGTCTCTTTGAATACTGGAAATTTTTATACTACCTTAAATTTTTTTAGATTCTCGTATACATATTTTAAAGCTAACTGATGCATATAATATGTAATTATTGGAGCTGCGTACTAGACAACTATAATAGACACCGTGAAATCAACATTAACGCAGGGTGTCTACCAACCTGGAAATCCTGGAAAAGTCAGGGAATTTTTCAAATCTTGAAAAATCAGGGAAAAGTCAGGGAATTTTGTGAAAAACCATGGAAAGTCAGAGAAATTTTTCTTTGATCCGGCATCGTTACGTGGCGACTCTATCGCCCAGCACATTACACTCAGTCAGCCAATAACATATCCGTCTCCCACTAAAAAATAACCTTCTTCCCCCATTATTTTTTTATTTTTTTATTTTGACTTTAAAAATGATCTCCAAATTTACAAATCTAACTTAAATAGTGAGTCATTTTCTAAAACAGCCTATCTTTTATTAGAAGTAAAGTTAATAATCAGCATTACAACAAATTTGGTAAAGAAGTAAGGAGCCAAACATTTTTTACACTATAAATTAATGATAATAATTATTAAGAGTGTTGTTAGTATCTTTAAAAATAACAATACCGGGTGTCCATAAAGTCTTGCCCTGATAAAGAACCCGAATTTTATGGAAACGATTGGTGGTAAGATGAAGTTTAGTTTTTAGTTTTAACAAGTCACTTCTTAAATGTTTTACAGTTATACACAAACTCAATAAGTCAACGTGTTTGCTTTAAATTACCTGTAAATCTTCTAGGCGAATTTTTTTTTTTTTTTTACTAACAACCACTTCTTTATATTATCTAACACATCCTTAGTAAAAGACGCTACCAAAAGTACCTCAATTATTATTCCCTCTTTTAGAGTTTCTCAATTAGGAACTGTGGAAGAATAAACCAAATTTTTGACAAATCCTCCATAAAAAAATTCAGAGATGTCAAAGTGTGGTGAGGTGAACGAGGTGGCAATTTAGTTAGGCTATAATGATTTGTTTTTAGTGCATTATAACTAAACGGTAGTGTTGACAAGCTGAGTTTAGGTGTTAAAACATTAATGAGGTAAAATTTGATTAAATTCCCTTGAAAACAAATGTTAGATGCATGTAGCTATAATGGTGTCCCTACAGCAAAGCTATTAAATCAGGAAAAGATTTTTTGGACACCCGGTATATAGTTTTAATATTCTCAATGAAAAGTACTCTTGGTTTAACTACATTTTACTCAAAACTTTATTGTGAGCAATACTACTAAAATAGAAGTTCCATAAGCAGACTTTATATTTACCAAAAGTTTTGCTAAAAATTACAGTTATAAAATAAAAAAGTATAGTAGGTAAAATTAAAACATCTATCATACTCCACATAAAAAATTAAGGTAACAAAATTGCAATACATCTTTTGATGTGTACTTTTATCTGTGTAAATTATCTTAAATTTTATTGGAAGTTAAACTATCAAAAATTAGGAATCCCCTCGTAGTCTAACCTTGAATAAAAATATATAAAAAATAATAATGATAATTTCTTGATGTATTTTCATCACAACCTTCTTTGTAACACGTTCTGTGCGCGCGGCAACGATCGTTGCCGCACCCGCCATTCCCCGGGTGCGCGCGTACACGATCGTTGTCGCAATTTCATGGTTGCTTAGATACGTCAGTGTGCTGCCAGCACTTTCCCGATGTGAGTGGTTGCTATTGCGCTCGTGGGGAGGTACTTTTCTTTCATTTTTGGCGGTGTTAGTTTTTAATTTGCGCGTTTCTATGGAAGCATATGTTTGTGTAAACATTGTATATTTGTAAATAGTAAATAGTGTTTTGCTAGGTTATAAAAATGGATCTACTTCCTAGTCCTAGTGGTTTAGTGCAAGAATATGATTTGGACGATTAAAATAACCCCCAGGAACAAGATCCGGATGAGCTACCCTACGAGACCGACGGCGAGTCAGAGAATGAGGAGCCCGATTTAGCGATTTTTGGCATAACTGAACGGAAGACATCAGGGTGGGCTGGCGGGGTTGTAAATAGTATATTTTTATGTTAGTGTAGTATTTTTATCATGTAAAATCATATAATTGTGTTTTTTATTTATATAAGTGAGATTTTTTTTACATATTTGAACAATAAAAGTGCGCCAGATGCGGGCGTACACGATCGTGCACGCGAAAATAAATGGCCGTAAATGCCATTTTTATTGCTCCAAATGGCGTTTCTGCACTGTTTTCCATCAAAAGACATCCAATGCTGAGTAAAAACATAAAAAAATAATTTTAGCATATGCTAATCACTATTGCAGGATATTGAGCAGTGAACGTGTTAAATAATTTTTTTTACAATCACAGTTGTTATTTGTTATGATATTTTCCAATGCTGAGTAAAAACATAAAAAATAATTTTAGCATATGCTAATCACTATTGCAGGATATTAAGCAGTGAACGTGTTAAATAATTTTTTTACAATCATAGTTGTTATTTGTTATGATATTAAAAATATGTTTTACTTATTTTATAGATATAAAAATTGTTTATTTAATCAAAACTAGGGTGGACAATTGGAGACATAAGCTTGCTTGTCCATACGCATATCTGAAGAGAAAAGTGTTAATCAATACAATAACAACCACTTGTTTTCCCCACACCATTTCAGCTTCTTTGCCATTCAATTTACTACTGTACGGATTTATTATATTTACAAATATTTTACTATATATTTATCTATTCTCATATTTATTTATTAAAAAATATATATAATATATAAATCAATACATTTTGTTACTGTCTGGAAAATCTAAAAAATACACCTGGAAAACCTGTAAAGGTCAGGGAATTTTGATTTTGGGTTTTGGTAGACACCCTGTTAACGATTTGGAAACAAATTTGTATTACTTTATTCTGTTATCGTGTATATTTGGTACTTCTTTATTATACACAAGCCACAATTTTTTGAGGTTATTTTGAACTAGGTCTTAAAAAATCACTTGAAAGAAGACTATCTACTGAACATTGTGTGAAAATTGCACTTTTCTAAGTTTTACGGTTAAATAACTCATTAGTTTAATTGTGGATAAAAAAGCTGGTGAATTGTGAGCCATAACTCTGACACTGGTATTAATCACTTGCACATTTTCATTTGACTCTCAATTTAATTATTTAAATTGTTGAGCATTCAAATTTAAACTTGTGTAAGACCCAATGCCCAGTGTTATCCATTGTGGGTAGGCCTACTTTTCTTTTTAAAACAACAAAATTGTAACCAATGTATAATCCTACCAATCGATGTAAATATAATTACTTCTCATGGTCCTTAAAAACCACCGAAGGTCCTTAAAAGTCCTTTAATTTTGTTGAGATATGGTTGTAAGAAACCTGTTTTAAATTGAAAAAAAAAACAAATTTAGAGAGCTTTGTTACAATTAAAAAATCTTTTGCTCTGATTTTAGCTGATGGATATTATAAAAACAAAAACAAGGGAAGAGTTAAAATTTGATTAGTTACAAACTGAATGGATCTATTGCTGGTGTAATTGGTTGAAGTACATACATTTAAATATTAAATATTTGTCGCAGAGCTGGGCTGGTCGCACCCGTGTGACGTGTGGTCAATCGGCTGCATCATCTTCGAGCTGTACCTCGGCATCACGCTGTTCCAGACACATGACAACCGGGAGCACCTGGCCATGATGGAGCGCATCCTCGGCACCATTCCATACAGGTAAGAAACCGCACGTACCATCAGGGTGTAGAGCTTGTGTGGTAAGGCGCAGCATGATGTGCTTGTGCTTTCAGATATTAATAGTAAAAAAGTGTTGTATTATTTAGTGGAATTGGAAAATTGATCAATTCTAAAACAGGACGAATTATGCTTCAAGACGTGATTCAATTTTACACTAATTCAATGCATAAAAACAATTAAAACTTTTAAATATATTTATAATATTACCTAAACATTGCCCTGTTAGCAAAAACATGAATTTCATTTGTTCATACAGGAAAAGTAATTTAGTATACACAAAAAAGATTCTTTTGTAGGGATGACTTCTGTTGTGACTCAACTATATTTGAAAGTAGCTTATTACAGACAGACTTTAGAAAACTCCTGCTAGGGAACTAATAACATCCTACAATTTTCGTCCCTTGTATTTTTTATGAAGAATGTCAGATGTTGTGTTATTGTTGATTTGTCTTCAAATTGATTGATTGACTTTTTTGTTTCTTATTGAAAGATTTTTAATGCTCAATATTTGTATCTTAAGATTTGTATTTATTGTTGTTATTATTTTCATTATTTGTGTACAAAATCTCTACAGGCCGAAGTATATACTTTTGTTCAGGAAATGTTGATTTACTGTGTGTCGCACATACACATGCCAGCAATAGATTTCATAGTACTGTAAATAGTGTTTTTTTCCCCAGAAATAACAGGTACATGTTTAGGGTAAAAAATATTTGGATAGATTTCAAAACAATATGAGAGTTTATCAAGGAATAAATTTTCCACATATGGTCATGCACTGTTGTTAATTTTTTTATTCGTCAATTTTTCAAGATATAGTGCTGACTGCTCTGTGATTTCAGGATGGCTCGTAAGAGTAAGACAAAGTACTTCTACCACGGGAAGTTGGACTGGGATGAGAAGAGTTCTGCAGGACGCTATGTCCGCGAGAACTGCAAACCCCTTCATGTGAGTATGAGCAACATCTGCTGTATTATAAACTTCAATCATGTAATTAAATGTGAAAATAATCACAGTCAGCAATATATATAGCTTACATTATGTTAGGCCGGATACACACGAGCGACACTTAGGCTATGGCCACACATGGCGACTTAGTCGCCGCGACACAAACGCCGCGAAAAAGGAAAAAGTGTGATACATTGCACGTCGCGGGTCACCTTCATTTGATTCAATGTATCACACTTTTTTTCTTTGTCGCGGCGTTCGTGTCGCGGCGACTAAGTCGCCATGTGTGGTCGTAGCCTTACAGCTGTGACACTGCAGCGATATCGCAGGTGCATCAAACTGGACCACAGGATCAAATAGAGCAGTACACTCGCGTTGTCATGGCGACTGTTTTCAGCCAGGCAATCTAGCAGTACCTGGGAACATATATGAGCGTACATAAATGTGGAATGAATAATTCAGTTACATTCAAATATACCAAAATACATTTATTACTTTTTAAAAGTCTGTTTTTGTGTGGAAATTTACACATTTAAAATGTAATAACAATTTGTTTTTGAATCGTGCTTTAAAAATTGGTTAACATAATTTATTTGGTTTTAGGGGATGGGTAATTTTTTGGTTTCAAAACTGTCTTGTCAAATAGTGGAAATAAAGTACTCATTGACCAACCACCAAAGCCCTAGATACAAATTTTGTAATTTTTTTACAACATACACATTATTATAAAAAATAAATTAAAGTTTTTTGTCCTACTTACCAAGTTCTTCGAACAAAAGAGTGTTAGTTTAATATATCAATTATTTAGTTTTTTAATTTTTGGATATGCAAATTTAGACTATAAAAACTATTAAATTGAGTTTGGAAATTACTCTTAGTTTTCTTGAGTATGGTAATTTTAGTTCACATGATTATTCAAATTTATATGCTGTTCTATCGGGGTCAAAAATAGGAAAAGGCCATTCATGAGATTGGTTCCAGGATTCAGAAAGCAATCCCAAAATACTGGGATCAGATATACATTCCGAGACTGAATCTCTTTATCTTTCATCAGGCATCAATGTTGAAATGTTGATATTTCTCCCTTATATTAATGTAAATTTCCATGCTAATGTAAATTTAATGTAAATTTGCGCTGCGATATTGCATATGCGTTATAGCAGACACAAGTATCGCTCGAGTGTACTACCCAGCTTTAGTAAAAGTACCGTAGTTTCAGTATTCGCTCATACATAATTTCTCTAACTGCTAGGTTCTTAACATTACGAATTTTTGTATGCATTTGGATGGCAGAACAATTTTACTGATATAATAAACTTATTACAGTGTAAGATGTTTCCTATTTTTTAATCCATGATAAAGAAACTCTAAGTTGGATGTACACTGCTTAGTAACTTTGAATTTTTTATGTAAATAATTTTACTAACTCAAAAATAATTTAAATTTTTTTTGTTTAATTTACATTAAACAAGTAGTAGTTAAACTCCACTAACATCAAACTCACGTAGGCATTGCTAAGGTTTCAATGAAAAATTTCTAAGTTTCTGAGAAAAAATTGTTTTAAGCCTAATAGTGATGTAGGTTCTGACATAAAGTTATAACCCAAATGAAAATAAGCCGAAACCAATAGCATTCTTACTCTCTTTACTATGAGATCAGCTAATGATGCATACACAAGTTCAGAGTTCTACATATGACGAACATAATTTATTTCGTCACTACCACTGAAGCTGATTCCTTGATTTTCTCTAGAGAAAATTTCATTTTTGTGTATTTCTCTCTTTACTAACTTAAATTGTTTATGCAAGGTGAAGTGGGGTAAGTGAGACTGCAAAATCACAAAGTTTGTGTTTGAGCTTAAATATCTAAATAGTGGTTTGAGATACTTACATGAGATTTTGCATGTATATTCCTGAATAGGTTTTGTACATGAATATAAAATTTCATTTGAATATATCTTTAACTTTTTGAGTTGCATATTTTTTTTTTTTCTCTCCATGTTCAGTGTTTTCATATGCCCCTGCCTATGGAATAAGTGAGTAAGCTGGCTCTAAAAAATACAGATTCAAGGTTGTAAAATAAATGGGGCATGCGAGTTTATGCCCTTTTGAAGCTGAACAAGCCACTACTTTTTTTAAACAATTTTCTGTTCCTGAGAGATTTGTTGTCAAAGATTTTGGTTTATACGATGGCCAAATTAGAGAAATATTATTCATTGCAAAAACAACTCTAAAACCTTTTTTGATTACATTTTTGATGCTGTTATTCAAATATGTTAGGGCTGTTTATGTATATTATAACATTTCTATAATAACCTGGATTATCACTGCCCAACATTAAATTTTTAGGAGGCAAGTGAGAACGCTGGTCTGGAAAAAAAAAATTGTAACAGGAAATGTTTTTTTATTATATGACAGCATTCGTCATATCTCAATGAACAAAATGGTGCTTATTATATTATTGTATCTTTTTTGTTTGTTTATTATAAAATTGTTTGCCGTCAGCCAACAAACTTAACACTCAAATTTAAATGTAAGGGGTTTTTTGGTGTATATTTTTGGCAAAATAAATTTAATTTTTTAAACAAAATATGTACTCTCAATGAGCAAGAAATTTATTATAAAATACACTAGGTGTTGTCCATAAATTACGTCATCTGAAAATAGGGGGGGGGGGGGGAGGGTCCAGATTGAAAATGACGGTAAGGTCGGGGGGGGGGGGGGGGGATCGGCTTTGATATGATGTTTTATATCAAATTTTAACAGTAAAACAATGAGAAATTCCAACACAACTCAACTATTATAAAATAATTATCTATAAAATATATTAGACTATTTTAAGATGTTGTTTTATAGTTTATTTTTCCATTGAGAAAGTTATTTTGCCTTTATTTCTGAAGGTAAATTCAGATTTGATTGGTCAATTTTTTTAGTTCATCATGTAGCGTTTAAAAAGCATTATTTTTACTTAAAACGGAGGTTTGTTAAAATGTTAAAAATGACGTCAATTTTCCGAGAGGGGGGGGAGGTCAGACAAATGATGGTAGGATGAATTTAGGGAGAAGGGGTCCAAAAATGGCGAAAAAGCGATGACCTAATTTATGGACGGCCCCCTATGAATAAACAAAAAAAGGAAGCCGTTTTAAAGTTTTAACAGCCAGGGTTCTCACATACCCCGTGTGCTCACTTAGATAACCTTACTTATCTTAGATAATTTTACTAACTCAAAAATAATTTAAAATTGTTTGTTTATTTTACATTTTATTTTAGTTCTAAATTGAACTCCTCTAATATAGTCATAGTCATAGTCATTTATATCAAGTTCCTTTCTAAGGTTTCAATTAAAATTTCTAAGTTTCTGAGAAAAAAAGAGTTTAAGGCCTTAAGGTGTTGTAGGTTTTGACATAAGAAAGTTCCCCAATCAAATTTACCTGAAACCAATAGCATTCTTATTCTCTTTTATATGAGATCAGCTAATGATGTACAAACAAGTCCAGAGTTTGACATATGATGAACATTATTTCATCACTACCACTGAAGTTGATTTGTCATTAACGTATAATGTCGATTTTACCCAAAAATAATCCTTTAAAAAGGATTTTATAAACCTAGTCATTATCAAAGCTTATATTAACTTAATATCCTAATAATGGATTTTTAACCTATTCTAAATGTGAAATATGTGGATAGTTGGAGATAAGTTCTACACGTCCACATGTGATTCTAGAGAATGCCCTATTAGGGACTCACAGAATATTTCTAAAAAAAAGAATTAATTTATGGTGAAATGATTTTGAGAAGCAAGTAGTATTCTTTTATGCAAGTGTAAAGAAGTTCAATCCCTCCTCAAGTTTTGTGTCTTGTAAGAAAACCTCTTATGCCATTCAAAAACAATTTGAACATTGAAATTCAAATGAAGACAGCTGATCAAGTATTGAAAGTCGAGAATATCTCTTATGATAATCACAAAATTATTTTGTCACTACTACTTAAACTGACGTCTCATCTTTCTCGTAATACTCTTTCTTACTTTCATAAATATTTAACCCTAGAGAGGTCGCGCGGCGTCAAAAGTTCCGCGGCATTCGGTTTTTTAAAATTTACTACCCAGTAGGGTGAGGCAGCGCGATGTCGGTCAGTGTATTCTTCCTCCACCTTCCCCTACCCCCACCAGCAAAATATCGATCGGTCCGCTGCGAGCATTCGATCACTGTGCGTACGTTTGTTTTTGGAGCGCGGTCATTTGACACCATGCGACCAAATGTGTCACGCAAATTTTGTTTATTAAGAAATAAATAAATTTTATTCTTCTAAGTAATCAAATATTAACTATGTAAATGTTACATTGTGTAAGTAAATAAAAATTAATTACAAAAAAGATTTGATTACTAGTTCTGAAATATACCCCCAATTTACAATTTGCGGCCATTTTGACGCCATGCGACCAAATGTGTCATGCAAATTTTGTATATGAAGAAATAACTAAATGTAATTTTCTAATAAAATATTAACTATGTAAATGTTATATTATGTCTAAGTAAATAAAAATTAATTACAAAAATCTTTGATTACTATTTTATTGCAATAGTTCCCAAAATACATTTGCGGTCATTTTGACGCCATGTGACCAAATGTGTCAAGCAAAAAGTGCGACCTCTCTAGGGTTAAATGACTTAAAGTGGCTCCTACCTTTTAGAAAGTTGGTTATGCTTTCCATGCTTGAACATATCGTCTGAGGGGTTTGGAGGTGTAGTGACATAAGGGAGAATGGTCTTAACAATCCACTGTTTAAATTTGATTTGCTACATGGATTGCTCATATTTTTATACAAGTTGTTAAGTTTATTTTTTTATGTTTACTTCAATGAAATTTATTCATGAAAATTTTAACGGTTCAAAGAAAATTTATTGTAGACACTGTCAGGTATGATTTACCTCTTTCTCTAGCCAAAAAATATCATAAACTTATTTTTAATTTAAATTCAACCAAATCAGCTCATGATTTAGTAAAAAAGTCCTGAACTTTTCTTTGATGAACCATATTCATTTCGTCACTACCACTAAAGCTTATAACTAAAGCTTATAAATGGCAATAGAAAAAGATATTTCACTTTATATAAAGAATTTTCTTGCCAGCCAAAGAGTTCAATAGTAATTTAAGGCCTATTAAATACTCTAAAAAACTGACAACATGAAATAGCCAAGTTTTTACTTTTCGCCTTTAAAACAAGCTCATCATACTAAATAATGCAGTATTTAAAATTATTACTACATCAAATGGTTGAGAACAAAATTAAGTCTTATGTTTGGCAGTAAGGACAGTACTTTGCAAAAAGTCACAGCCACACACGCATGGTGTTAAACTCATGTTGTTACAACATTTATTTTTAATTCAAATTTAACCAAATCAGCTTATGATGTATAAAAAGTCCTGAACTTTTCTTTGATGAACAACATTTATTTCGTCACTACCACTGAAGCTGATAAAGTTCTGGAAGCATTTTAAAGTATTGATTAAACCATAACCAATGCCATGAGAGTCTGGGTAGCGTGAAAACTTTCACCTCTGAATTCTCAGATTCTCTTACTTTACTGCACCTGCTTTATATGGATCTTCAAACTGTAAATGGTCCTATGAAGTAATTGATCACTTTAAAAGAGCAGGTTTTTACGCTGTTGTCCCGGTGTCCCGACCAAATTTGCTTTTGTCCCGGTTTTTTAACTTGAAAAAAAAACAAAGAACTATTAATAAAAAAATAACAATTTATTTTGTTTTATTTTTGATAATAAATATTCTTATAAAGTTTTATACAATAAAATGTATACTTACAACTAAATCAACATGACAATTCTAATTTTTAGAAGGCAATCGAATTTTAAGTGAAAATGAAATTTTATTTCCGTAAGGTGAGGGATATAGATTGGCTGGGCAAGTCTATAGTGCACTTGCGACGTGGAAGAAATAGACATATAATTATGTTCCAGTCAAATGTTATAATGACAAGAAGAGGAGATTTATTATTACTGTTGCAACTTTATTTTGATTCAAGAAGGTCGTATCTTTTGAGCATGTGTTAGAATACTAAGCAAAAAAATATTGTATGTTAAGATTCAACTTTTTCTAAAATTTTTATCCAAGCTTAAATTTTGCATAATTGAGACCACCGATGCGTTTTCCATTTACACTTTTTTTTGGGGGGGGGGGGGAGGGGGGGGATCGAGTTTCATACTTGGCGTCCCAGTTTGATCCTGTAAAATTATGGCAAGCCTAGATATATGCTACCGTGTATTATATCTTTATTTATTTGTGATCACAATACTTTATTGTGTTGCGATATAAACTTTGCAATGTTGTTTTTCTTGCATTTTTAATTTTTAAATAATTTCATTCATTGAAAAAAATGTGGCTTTGTGAAAATATGAATGACAACTTGATATTGATTTCAAAGTTCATTGCATCTGATGTTCGGGATTTGTCATCATGGCTTCTCCTGTCCTTTATTCAGTGCTGATCCACCGTGTGCCAGAGTTAATTATTTAAATAAATTTAGTTTAAGAGGTGAAAATTAACTGAGGTGAAAGGGATGCTTTAAAATTAACTGTTAAAACATTTTCTAAATCATGTTTATTTTGTAAAGAAGATTAGACTTATTCATATATTATATTAGAACAACTGTTAACTGTTGTTCATTCATGTATGTGCTTGTAGGTTGCCTGAACTCTGAAATCACTGAATCAATTTGTGCTTTATCAAACTGAAACAATTATTCCTCCCTTACTGTTAATATTTTAATTGAATCATGAAGAAAACCGCCGAGGACTAATGTTACTTTGTGTTGCAGAGGTACCAGACGACGGAGGACGAGGACCACCGCCAGCTGTTCGACCTGATCTCGCGCATGCTCGACTACGACCCGGCCGAACGCATCACGCTCGCCGAGGCCATGCGCCACCCTTTCTTTGACAAGATCCCGCCCCACCAGCGCCTTGGCTCCTCCGAGCGCAGCCACTCACTCAGCAGATGAAGGCGGCCGTCGCCAGTATGACATGCTGGCACGTCGGAAGGCTACCGCTATGAGGACTTTTACAAGTGACCGCACCGCGCATAACTGTGCATGTTGCATATGCGAGTCAAAGATGATTTTTTTTAAATAGAATATTCATACAATACTTAACAGACTATGTTGATAGTGTATAGGAGTGAGACGTGCAAAGTACACACCGGGACGGTGAGGTATGCGATTGCTACTTGTGTATATTTTGTATTTCTATGTTGTAAACATTTGTTCATACTTTGATATTAACATTGTTTCATGTTCAATATCATATTTTTCTTATAAATAAATTTTAAAAAGAGTGTCTGTAGTTGATTCTCTACCTTACATTGTTATAGTCTACTACACAAAGAACTTGATCTTCACATTTCGCTAACAGTATAAAAGAAAGGGAAAAGTGTTATAGTATACCATTAGTGATGTCATTGTGAATTCAGGAATCGTGAATACCGATACACAAATGAACAGCTAATTTACCTGTTATACCTTCCACCATTGCTAACTATGTCTTTTATTGCCAATACATCAAATAGGGATGTGTTGATTCTCGATACCACCGATACTTGGCCATTGGTATCGGTATCGAGAATCGATTGTCTAAAGTCGATACCGATACTTTCGATACCGGTCGGTTCAGTTGTCTGGAAAATGGAAATTTGATTTCCATTTTTTGCGTCATTGCGTCACATGGAAGACATACTAAAAGCCACTTTCACAGACGGTGGAACAATCAAATAAGTGTAATAAAGTCAAGATGATTTTCTTTTGGTTGATCGAAAGAAAATAATGCGTAACAACAGCAACAATCTTTCGTACGCAAGTGGCGACTGCTGGTAACTGCGCAAAAAAGCGCCAGAAGAGTAGTCAAATATTCAGATTAGATCTTGACGATATTGCCATAATTTAATTACTATTTTAACTTTAAGATATTTTTTTTATTTATAAACCAAACAAAAAATGGCCAAGTTGAAAATGTATTTCTTTTTCACAATTTGCTTAGTCAATTTAGATAATTTTCTTGCGCTTGCGCTATAAGACATAAGAGTATACCATAGTAATAATAACATTGAGTAAATATGGCGACGTTATTTCAATAACGTATAGAGTGGTCAAGATCAAGAGATAGGGAAGATACGTTATGTTAATAATGACGCCATATTTACTCAATGGTTATTGTTAGGGGTGTGCGAATAGTGATTTTTCTGGTCAAAGTGAGCTGGTAATAAAATATTCGAGTTTCAAGCCGAGCCCAGACAGTAAAGAAAAAAAAAAGAAGACAATAATTTTTCCCGTAAAAATACCAGGTTTTATCTGTCCAAAAGGCCATTTTTGGCCATTAAAAATGGAAAAAGTAAAACATTAACTAAACAAGTTTTAATTAGGGATATGAGCATTTCCGGGTAAATTATAAATTCATTATATTTTAGCCACCAAACTACAATGGAATGAGTAAACAGCTCTTCCAGTTGACTGAACATTGAGGTGGACAAACAACTGAAAGGATCTCTCTCTCTCTCTCTCTCTCTCTCTCTCTCTCTCTCTCTCTCTCTCTCTCTCTCTCTCTCTCTCTCTCTATTGTTAGGAATCGGCAGCCCGGCACTGGGATGGGATCACAACAAACAAACAAAAAACCCACCTGTTTTGGTTTCTATTTTTAGAACATCGCCTGTGAGAGAGTGTGCGTGGGTGCTTGTAAGAGTGTGTGCGTGGTTGCATGTGTTGTCTCCACCAGTCAAGGTCATTAGCGCAGTATTATTGCGTCGTAAACAAACCCCGCCGCGCAACACCCTGCCATCCTCTTATCTCCCTAACCCTGCTTACGATCACACAGCTCAATTATAAATTGCCGGGGTGTTTTTCTCTGTTTTTTCCATTAATTAATAAATCAAATAATTATTAATACAGAGTTTTCTTTTTAAC
Source organism: Neoaliturus tenellus (assembly GCA_030545055.2). Lineage (NCBI taxonomy): Eukaryota > Metazoa > Arthropoda > Insecta > Hemiptera > Cicadellidae > Neoaliturus > Neoaliturus tenellus. Next base: position 169,055,034 of record CM061533.1, on the reverse strand, counting down.
TCCTTTTTTTGGGCAGAATTATTGCTTCTGTAATCATTTTCAGCTCGACCACTCGAATAGTTTGGCATAACCTCGAGCCGAACCGAATAGTGCTAGTATTCGACCACAACTATTAGACCACTTGAGTACTCGCAAACCCCTAGTTATTGTCACTGTTGTCGTCTGTGATAGTTAGTTTGCAGTCAGTTTCGTGGTCAAGTGGCAGTGTTGTTGATAAAATATTCATGTTAAATAATAGTTAACTGTTAACTCGCTTATTTGAATACATCGTTTTCATTTCTGAACATTGAAAGTTAATTAGTTAATTTTGTGTGTTCGTAAACTGTATTTAGTGTTTGTGATTTTACTATTTCTACAGTGAATTGATTTTTAGGTTATCGATTCATTCAAGTTAAATAATTATTACTGTTTTGCTTTTTATAACCGAGGGGATAAATTTTACTACTTGCAGCTAAGCTAGGTATTTTTGGCGATGGTATCAAAAGTTGGTATCGGTATCGAGAATTGGGAATCGATTTTTGAAGAATCGGTATCGGTATCGAGAATCGATAAATTTTGGAATCGACACATCCCTAACATTAAACATCATTCGGTTATTTCTTAAACATACTTGTTTTGCAGCATGGTTTACCATGCCGTGTCAACAAAGTATCATTCTGATTTCTTTTATATGCAGTAGAAGACCTTTTAACCACCTTTGCTTTAACCGCCTGTCAGATTGACTGCCCTACAGTAGAGAGCCTCTAATCCTGGCTCAGATGGCTGGTCGCTGAATTATCCGCCCGAGGGTTACCAGAAATCAAACATTTGGTGGAAGACGTTTCTCGTGGCTAAAATAGATACGAGTCAACTGGGGGATGTTCAATTAATAAAATTTAATAAAATATCTCAGTTCAACTGACAATTTCCTGTCAATTCAGTAAGACGCATAAAATATGCTCTGACGAATATTTATGAAGGATTTTGTACAAATCTGAAAAATTGTGCTAGAAAACCGTTTTGGTTGTGTGTTTATTTGTGTCTTTCGCTGCCCAATTATTGATGTTAAACAAGAGTTGTTGGGATCATGAGACAAATTCTATCACTACTGGTGTGCTATTTATACTTTACTATCTTCGTTATTAGCTGAATAAAATATTCTATTGGTATTGTCAATTAAATGCAGTTTCATCACAAGCGACCGCTTGTATGTTGTCAATCGTCATTTCCGCCCTAATACAATATCTGAGCAAGCAAATTATGACTGTTTAAGTCAATGACAAAGCATTAATTCATTAGCAGGAGCTAATGAGTGATAGCCTAATCAGATGCACCAGCCTTATCAAATAGGGTTATACCAGTATTGGGGAAGCTACTTATTAATGCGTTGACTACGCGCTACCGACCAGTCGGTAGTCCCGTCCTCCGCAGGTGTCTGCGCGCCGACCGGTCGGTAACATGCTTTATACAAATATATTCTGTCCCAGAGAGGTACCACCTGGGTGTGGACGGGAGCTTTTTCATCCGTGTTTCCTGTAGGACAGTGGCTATCTTTTGGCGCAATCCATTCGCAATTGTCGTTACTGGTTCTGTTACTGTGCCTGGTGGAATTTCACTCAAATTTGATTATATTTAATGTTATTGTTTGTTGTAAAAGTGTGTTCTATTATGAAATAATGGCGAATATTCACAAACAACAAGTGGCAGACGACGCCAACGTGACCCTGAGACAGTTGATCATGGCGGAGCAGCTTTCATTGAAGGACAAGTTCATTAAAATGTGAATACTGACAATCAGTCTTTTTTGATCGGATAGTAACTGAAAATACCTATGTTTTTATACAACACACTATTGTTATGTAATAAATAAAATATAGATTAGTTTCAATGCACTAAAATTAAATGAAAGTGGAACGGCGATGTAGTGGGCAGTCGAAGGGGAGTGCCATGTGCTGACTACCGACCGGGCGGTACTATTTTGAAAATGGCGGCAGACGTTTAAAATGCGGCGGAAACTTCAAGCCTTGAAATCATCTTTGGACAGTATAAGGTATATATATATTTTAGTGATAATATATTTTAGTGTTTCGGGTTGGTTATATTATTCCTAGCCGCAGTTAACGTGTTAAAATAAGGTAGCTCAGCTACATTTTTTTACAGCTTGTTCAAAACAATCTATTCCAACCATGTGTTTTCTTTTACAATGCACTATTAATTATCAGATGTTTTAAAATGTTTTTATTTACTATCACAATTTTTTGTAAACAAGTGTTATTACTGTACAAATACAATTTATTCTCAGTTTTCAATCTACAATTTTTATTTATTTCAATTAACTATTTTTTCTCATTAGTACAAAACATTGGTCCTTCGAGCAAAGATTACTGCATCAGCTACTATGGTAACATTTAATTACTGATTACAATTTACTTGTGTAAGTGCAATATCACAATGACTAAGACCAACTTAAGTAACCTAATTTTCAATTCCTACAATTTACAATGAACTCATTTATATGTTAATTTTTTTACTCAAGAAAAGAACATTAAGTAAATAATGGATGTTTAATCAATTTACAATAATTTCATTTGTTTATATCCTTTTGTCAACATGGCTATTTCTCAAAAACAATTGAAGGAGTATACCTCCCAACTAGATGCCCTTCTTTTTAAAAGAGACTCTATATTCAATCAAATTGATGCTCTATATAATACAAGTTTAACTTTGTCTGTTGATGAAACCAATTTAGAAGATTTTAAAGTAAGAATGGATCATCTTGAATCAAGTTACAGGAATTTCAATGAAACTAATTATGAAATAATCAAACTAACTTCTCTCACTGATGATGAAAACAAAATTGATTCCATAGCAAAGGCCAAATCCATGTCTATTGATTTGGATACTAGATATTTTCATTTATTAGCAGCTTTTAAACGATTTTGTCCTGTAGAAACCAAAGTAAATGTATCTAATGAATCAGTAAAACCGGTCAATGAAAGTTCTTCAGTTAAACTTCCTCGTATTGAATTACCAACTTTTGACGGTAAATTAAAAGATTGGCCCAGTTTCAAGGATTGTTTCACCTCTCTGATTCATGAAAATCATACACTTTCTCCTGTTCACAAATTTCAATACCTTTTATCATCAACAAAAGGAGAAGTGCATTCCTTAGTTAGAACTCTTCCATTGACAGAAAAGAATTATAGCATCATTTGGGAGAAACTTATTTCACGCTATGACAACAAAAGGATTCTAGCCTCTAACTATTTGGAATAAATTCTTAATATTGACCCAATCACTTGTGAATCTGCATCCAAACTCAGGTCACTTACAGACTCTTTATCAGAAAATCTTCAAGCTTTGAACAAAATTGATTTTCCAGACAATCTAGGCAATTTTATCATCTTTCATTTAATGTGTAAGAAACTAGATAAACGATCCAGACAGATGTTTGAAGAAAAGTTTGCGCAACACGATTTTCCGACTCTCCAAAACTTGCAAGAGTTTTTGGATAACCATTGTAAAGCTATGGAAGCTTCTCAAGGTACCGACAGCAAACACAGTAAGTCAACAGGTTTAGTCAATAAATCTCCAACTAATGTTCCACAGGGAAAATATGTTTCAACTGCAAATAAATCTTTTCTATCTAGTACTACTAATGCAAATAATCAATCTAATTTTTGTATTTATTGCTCTCAACCACACATTGTGTTCAAATGTCCTACATTTTGTAGTTTGTCACCCACTCAAAGAAGAGAGTTTGTGAAATCTAAAGGGATTTGTTTTAATTGTCTAAGCAACTCTCACATGTTAAATAACTGTACCTCACACAAAACTTGTAGGAAGTGTGGAAAACGCCACCATACTTACCTTCATAATGACACTAAGCAATCCAAACAAGAAAATGAATGTAACTCAAACAAAGTTAGTTCAACTAATGATCAAGTAGTATCTAACAACAATTCCCAAGCAACCAATTCAACATCCTGTACTACTATTACAGGTGAAAGTATTGAAAATCAATCTTTCACTTTGCTAGGAACAGTTAAGATGAATGTTCAAGATTTTTCAGGGCAATACCAGGTAATCAGAGGTCTTGTTGATCCTGGTTCGCAACTTTCATTCATAACTGAAAGTTGTGTTCGTAAGTTAAACCTACCTAGACAAAAATACAATCTCCCAATCATGGGTCTATCGCAAACACCTGTCACTAGTACTAAAGGTATTGTTCATTGTGTCTTGAAACCTGCTTATGAAAATCAACAATGTATTCATGCAAAGGCTGTAATTCTCGACAAAATCACATCTCCTCTACCTTCATGCATTTTACCATCTGAAATCAAACGACAATATCAACATCTCTTACTCGCTGACATTGATTTTGATAAACCAGGTCAAATTGACTTTCTTCTTGGCGCTGATTTGTATCCGTTGATTTTCGATGGTGGACGTATCAACACTTCTCCTGGTAATCCTACTCCATTTCATAGCATTTTTGGATGGGTTTTAATTGAAGAAATCTCTAATGCATTCAGTAAGACAAATGATGATTTCAACTCTCTAACTTCACATCTTTGTATTTCTGACAACACATCCAGTTTAGAGAAACAACTTAAACAATTTTGGGATTTAGAAGAACTTCCTAAAGTTAAACATGTTGATCCCAATGACCAGTTCTGTGAGGAACATTTTGTTGAAACACATACTCGCAATCCTAATGATGGAAAATACATTGTTAAGCTACCCTTCTCCAAAGATCCTCCTGAACTAGGAAACTCATATGACAAAGCAATATCTCGATTTTCATCACTTGAAAGACGCCTCAAAACTAATCCTGCTCTTCGCACATGCTACAATGATTTCATGAATGAATATGAATTATTAGGACACATGAAACAAATCAACTCCCAAACAGAAACTGCTAAATATTTCATACCTCATCATGGAATTTTTAAAGATTCAGTTTCAACCAAGTTTCGAACCGTATTTGACGCTTCAGCACAATCTTCAAACAGAAAATCCCTAAACGATCTGCTTTTACCAGGCCCTAAACTTCAAAGAGACATAGTGGAAATCATATCCGGTTTTCGATTTCATGCTGTCGCATTTACTGCTGACATTGCAAAAATGTATCGGCAAATATGGGTTCACCCTGACCACCAGCCATATCAAGTAGTTTTATGGAGAGAATCACCAAACGTTCCAATCCGTCAATATGCCTTAACGACAGTCACATATGGAGTAACTAGTTCTCCTTTTTTAGCGATACGAACTATTCATCAACTTGTAAAGGATGAAGGAGGTAGTTTTCCTCTCGCCACAAACCCGATTATGGAAGACATGTATGTTGACGACCTTTTGACAGGAGCTCCATCAGTGGAGAAAGCTTTAGAATTAAAGGCTGAAGTTGTAGAACTTTTGAAAAAAGGAGGTTTTGAACTTAAGAAATGGAGCAGTAACTCAGAGGAGTTCTTGTCCACTATTTCATCTGAAGATCAAGTGTCCCCTTCTGCCTTTACAATTGATAAGACTTCCACAATCAAGATTCTCGGAGTGAAATGGTGTCCTACAACTGATACTTTCACATATCAAGTTCATCCTATCAAAACAATCCCTACAAAACGAAATATTTTATCGCATGTTGCTAGAATTTTTGACATTTTGGGTTGGATCACACCGGTTGTTATTTTTGCGAAGATTTTGATACAACGCCTTTGGTTACTAGGAATTGAATGGGATGAAAATGTTCTTGTTCTTGAAGATATTCAGCAGGAGTGGTTCAAATTTACATCTGAACTGCAAGCTCTCAATGAAATTAGGATCCCACGTTATGTACTGTCAAATGATTTCAAGGAGTTAACTCTTCATGGATTCTGTGACGCATCCATGAGAGCATTTGCGGCTGTTGTATATCTTAGAATAGTTTTTTTTTTTTGACATCGTAAAGATGTTATTATTGCCCCGGAACTGGAAATGACAAACAAATGGTGTAAATACCTCAGTCACCAGTTCCTAGAAGAGGTCTAGTGCGACCTAGGTTTCGATGCTTAGGCTATTTTTGCATCATCATCAGGCAGGTGTAGAAAACGTTGTCCTTCGATCCAATGGATGTCGTCAAGAGGTTAAAAAATCACAGTCACAATACATAAACACACGGACACGGACACATGACATTTAAAATAAATAGACACGAACATACCGCGCGGTTTAACATTTACTGACGGGTTGAAAAAACGATTACCGACCGTGGCGAATGGCATCCAGCCCACAACTCATGGGAGTTGTGGGCTGGATGCCATTCGCCACGGTCGGTAATCGTTTTTTCAACCCGTCAGTAAATGTTAAACCGCGCGGTATGTTCGTGTCTATTTATTTTAAATGTCATGTGTCCGTGTCCGTGTGTTTATGTATTGTGACTGTGATTTTTTAACCTCTTGACGACATCCATTGGATCGAAGGACAACGTTTTCTACACCTGCCTGATGGTGATGCAAAAATAGCCTAAGCATCGAAACCTAGGTCGCACTAGACCTCTTCTAGGAACTGGTGACTGAGGTATTTACACCATTTGTTTAGAATAGTTCATTTGGATTCAACCACATCAATCCATCTATTTATGGCTAAATCTAGAGTGTCCCCGATTAAGACTGTTTCTCTTCCACGACTGGAGCTATGTGGAGCTGTTCTTCTTGCTAAACTACTAGAATATTGTAAGACAATCATAACACATAAATTGAACTTTATTCCCAAAACTTACGCTTGGTCTGATTCAACAATTGCCTTAGGTTGGATACGAACCTCACCTCATCTTCTTAAAACTTTTATTGCAAACAGAGTTTCCCTGATACAAGATAAAACTACTCCATCAGATTGGTTATATGTACCTACTGAAAGCAACCCAGCCGACTGTGCATCCCGAGGTCTATACCCACGTCAACTGATTGCACACTCACTTTGGTGGTCTGCCCCTGAATGGCTCTACAAATCAACTGAACATTGGCTTAAACAACCTCAAGACTATGTCCCTCTAGATAATTTGCCTGAAGTCCAAGAAAAGAAAGTTGCAAGTAACATGACTCATGTTGCACTAATAGATTTTTCAATTATGGAACGCTTTTCTTCACTCAACCGACTTAAACGAGTAACTGCATTGTGTTTTAGATTTATCAACAATTGCAGGTCCCAAGATAATAAAGTTACAACCCCTCTAAATACACAAGAACTAAATTCTGCTCTTTTATTCTGGATCAAACAAACGCAAGAACATTTTTTCTCTACAAGTATAATGGATTTAAAGGCTAAAAGACAGCTGGTCGGACCTCTTTCAAAACTCGATCCATTTATCGATTCCTCAGGAGTTTTACGTGTTGGAGGACGTTTGCAAAACTCTGATTTGTCCTATGAATCAAAACATCCAGTGATATTACCTAAACAAGGCCATTTAACCAATCTTATTGTCGATCACTACCACCAAACCTACCTGCATGTAGGCCCTCGTACTCTACAATCAATCATTTGTAGAAAGTTCTGGATTATTTCAAGTAGGAATGTCATCAGGAAACGAATACATCAGTGTGTACGATGTAGAAGATTAAAACCCACTTCAACCCAACCAATGATGGCACCTCTTCCCACAGCAAGACTTCAAGGAAAACGAGCATTCATTCAAGTAGGAATTGACTTTGGAGGTCCATTTTCCACAAAAACACATCTAGGCAAAAAACCACTCATACTAAAATCCTATCTATGCTTGTTTGTATGTTTTACCACAAAAGCAGTGCATTTAGAAGTTGTTTCAAGTCTATCTACAGCAGATTTTTTAGCAGCACTCAAACGATTCATTGCAAGAAGAGGCTTATGTTCTGACATATACAGTGACAATGCCACCAATTTTGTCGGTGCCAACAACCATTTGAAGAAAGAAGTGTCAAAATTTCTGAAAGAAAATTCAGAAGAAATTCAGAAATTTTGTGTTTTAAAAGAGATTAACTGGCATTTCATACCATCCTCTGCGCCCCACTTTGGAGGCTTATGGGAGGCAGGCATAAAGTCAACTAAGTTCCATTTGAAAAGAATTGTTGGTGACCACATTTTGACTTTCGAAGAGTTATCTACATTATTCTGTCAAATAGAGTCAGTTTTAAACTCTCGTCCTCTCTGTGCAATATCAACCGATCCTAGAGAAATAGAAGTGTTAACTCCAGGACATTTTATAATAGGAGATTCCCTGCTTGCTACACCTCAAGAGGATGTAACATCAGTCCCAATGAATAGACTATCACGATGGCAGTTTGTACAGCAATCTTTCCAACATTTCTGGCGAAGATGGAGTCATGAATATCTCCACACCCTTCAACAGCGTTCAAAATGGACAATACATGTTCCAAATCTTTCTGTTGGAGACATTGTTGTGATCAAAGAACAAAACATACCACCTTTGCAATGGCCTTTGGCACGAATTATTGAACTGCGAAAAGGGAAGGATGGAATTGCACGTGTAGCAATTTTAAAGACGAAAAGTGAACAAACTATCAGTAGACCAGTTACTAAACTATGTCCCCTGCTACCACAAGACATAGACACATAAAAAAGGAGCTATACCCCTTTTTTTGGGGGGCGGTATGTTCAAAACAATCTATTCCAACCATGTGTTTTCTTTTACAATGCACTATTAACTATCAGATGTTTTAAAATGTTTTTATTTACTATCACAATTTTTTGTAAACAAGTGTTATTACTGTACAAATACAATTTATTCTCAGTTTTCAATCTACAATTTTTATTTATTTCAATTAACTATTTTTTCTCATTAGTACAAAACACAGCTAGAATTAAAAAGTAGTTGATAAAATTGGATTATAGTTTGATATGGATTAAAAATATGATAAAATCAAAAACATCGTCAATTATTCCAAGTCTTTATCTTTCATTCATTGTTAAAATTTTTTTTAAATGGTGTTTTGTGATTTGAAATGGATTGACCCATGCAGATTTTAGGGTCAACTAGGGCTTGTAAGGCAGCATTGATTGTAATTCCTTTAATTCTTGTCTTAATTTTCCACCTCAAGTTCTGATTTTAAAAAACTGTCAAGCAACCCATATAACAAGAACACTAAAAGGGGAAATAGAACAAAAAATATTACTTGCAGCAATTTTATTTCCTATTTAAATATAATTTTAGTATCTGAAAAATAATATAACTTTACATCAGTGGGTAATCAGCTTCCGCAGTGTAGCTCTTGACTCGAGAGAACCACAGAGGGGGGAAGCGGGATCCGACGACCTCGAAAGTGGACGAAGTCTCGTGGCCGTCTCGACTCTTGGTGAACACAGAGTAGCAGCACCACCTCAACTGGCCCTGGTTCTTCCGCCGGGCTACGATCTCAAACTCCTGTGCAAATGTGTTAACATTTTTAATATTCATGTAAATTAATCAATTCAGTAAATAAATTAAAATGAAAATTTGACACGTACCATTTTTTTAAATGAGTAATGTTCACAGAAATTCACAGTTACCTATGCCGAGAAAAAAATTTTCTTGAGAAATATAATAATAAGTGAGTGATCAATAAAGGAAAAATGGGAATCAGGAAGAATTTTATTTTTTATCCATAGGGTTTTAGTATTTTTTTGTGAATATGATTTTGATTGAGTTATAATAGGTGTAATTAATAATAAGTAATTTTCTAAATACATGAATTCTTCCCTTTGTTAGATGTGATATAGTTTTTATTTAGATAAAACAGTTGGAAAAGAGTGATTTTGGAACAATTGTTTCTGTAAATTTTTCACGACGTTCCTATTGTAGCAATAAAATAAAGATTATACAGTACAGACGAGAGTTGTTTAACTGAATGTCAATCATCCAAACAGTCAATTATCCAAACTCTTGCTAATTCAGAGTTCAGTATAAAAACATCTATTGTGAACCTAAAGACAAGTAAAAATATAATATTTAAAATTTCCAAAACTCCATAGTTAACCGTACAGCAGCCATTTTGTGTTTTTTAAAGAATAATTTTAAATTTAAGAACGGTTAATTGTAATAAGTTAGTTAAAGCTTGATATACAACTTTTTGAGGCAAAGGTCTAATTGAAGAAAAATAATAAATTTTTACAGCTCATATTTTTAAAATGGTGGCTGTTTAAAATATTTAACCTTAAATTGCATTAAAACTACATGGGGTAGCAAAGTTTATGTCCTTAAGTACCTTTTAGAAAATTTAATTTAAAACCCAATAATGTAAAGATTATGGAAGTAGGTTAATTATTAAGCAAGATAGAGTGAGTTTACTGAGACTAGTCATGGCTTGCCCGCGCTTTTCCCATGACAACCCGCTCAGATACGAGACGATTTTTATTAAAATCACTCTATCTCGCTTATTTATGAACCGATTTTCATAATCTTTACATCGTTGGATTTTAAATTAAATGTTCTAAAAAGTACATAGGCGCATAAATTTAGCTACCCCTTGTAGTTTTTATGCAGTTTAAGGTTAAATATTTTAAACAGCTACCATTTAAAAAATATGAAATATGAAAAAAATTATTATTTTTCTTCAATTACACCTTTGTCTCAAAAAGATTTATACCAAGTTTTAACTTATTGCAACTAACCAATCTTAAATTAAAAATACTAAATGGCGTGTGTACGGTTAACTATGGAGTTTTGGAAATTTTAAATGTGATATTTTGGCTTGTATTTATGTCAGGCATAATACCTTAAGAGGTCGGTAGAGAGTTCAGTTTGGAGTTACCTTGTATATATCTAGAATGCTCACGCAAGGCAAAACTCAAACAAAAAAACGCAACCCCTGTACTGAAGGGCAGGCAAAAACACAAAATGAGTAATGATAGCTTTTGTGCGCACGCTCACTTACACACATCTCTACCAGTTACTTAATTTCCAAATTCATTGAAACATAAACATTTGATTGTGTTTAGACCATTTTCAGATCAAATATAAGGCTAATATTAAATCTAGTATTATATTAGGATAAGCATTTAACATTTATGCACTTTCCTGTGATGTATTGGTTTATTTAAAAATAAATGTGTAAATGGCATGAAATAGTTCTCAGCCCTAATTTAGTGAGTTATCTTGTTTCATAAAAACCCCGAAAATCGACAACAAATGCCGGTAAATAACCAAGCCGAAAATTTTGTAGGCTATCTATTTGATCCGTCCAATTCGTGCCTCAGGATGGAGACTACAAGTACTTGTTTGTGCCGGGTAGATGTGTACGCACCAGGTGGAAGGTGTGCTCCTGCGTGTTGTTGTTTCTCCGCTGCTTGTGGTACTTGAGCTGCCCCGTCCCCGCAGTGTCTTGCTTCTGCACTGTCAGTGTGACACGGTCGTCACACAGCCGGTAGTGGCCCGTCATCACCGCGGGGTGCCGTGCCTGTCGTGCATAGACAGTGACAACACAGTTAGTGATGACTTATCCATCCAAGCATCGGTCAGCCCCTGACAATTCTCGTGTTGAATAATGGACTAAAGACCGGATCTAATTGACTTCTGGTAGCCAAAGGGTTAACTATTATTTCAACCTTGATTTCTACTTCAATATTATGACACTTTGTTAAGTAAATATCTGGCATCATAATGATGATGAATAAATTTTAATGAATGAAAAGTACTTTCCTCTTGTTTGATATTATCATATAACTGGAAACAAAAATATTATTGCTATCCCTGTTAGTCAGAGAAACAAAAATTAATAATATTCGGCCAATGATACGCAGTTCTGCATCTACAGTTCCATCTGATAATTATTGTGGAACCACCTAAATTGCTTAGAGCAGATGGTAATTTGGATAGCTGAAATGCAATACACTACAAATTGGTATAAAATTCCAATTTCCTCTGAGTAATTTGCAGATTTTCGTGACTCATTACTAAAAATTGTATATATATATGTGCTATCATAGCCAGCTACCAACTTTAAATAATAATAATCAAATAAATAAAAGATGTTATGCAGTGCAAAGCACCTGCGTCAGTACATTTAAAATTAAACTAAAATAAACATTTATGATCTCTTTATAAAGCTAAATTACTGACAATTGTAATAGTTATATACTGTCTATGAGAAATTTTTAACATTTTTTATATCTAAAATCTCATATAAATATGGTTACACATTATTGATGTAATGTGATTAAATTTATTTGAAAATGTTAGGGATAATTTGAGGAAAACCCTTTAAAGAGTTTATATAAACAAAGAATCTACATTTTTAAATTTTTTTAATGTAAGCACTGAGTTTGGTAAAGCTTAGGATTCTCTCTTTAGAAAAAATACTGATGGTTTCCCTAATTCCAAGGATTGACTACTCCATAAGAGACTTGAGGTCCCTTTTAGGAACATCTCATTTAGGAATTATTATTATCACTTTAGCCGAATGAAACTGTTTCACAATGGATTATCTAGAGAAACAATAAAATAAATGAATATGCAAAAACTGAAAATCAACAGTTTTTACCTCAAAATCGGTGGCACTGAAAAGTTCACTTTGCCGATATAACGTCCCTTTTGGCTTTCTGCCTTTTACAAAGCCCTAATCTGTAAAATATTTGATATAACAAAAACCTAAGGACAAAATCTAATGAGAAAAACTACCGTAAAATGGGGTAGATAGACACATCAGGGTGAATAGAAACATAACTTCAATGGATAAAATGGATAAATGGATAGTTATTTCTAGGGACTAAAGTACAACTCTATCTCACTGAAGGGAAACTGTTGACAATTTCCCTGGGGGAAAAAGCGTACTCCACCTACAAGAATAACAAATAACCAAGCCTATAAAAGTAACAATTACAAGTTCATACGATCCTTTGCTCCGACAAGCTGGATTAGTCACATTAACTTAAAAAAACACACGCACATGCAAAAGGTAGGATATATCAATTTTATAGAACACAACAGAAAAACAAAACATATCTGGGCCCAGTCAAAATTCTCACTTAAAAAGAACACAAAACACATTTGAACCTAGTCTCAGTTCTGTTAATTAATAGTCCTTGACAGTTAAACCATCACAGTGTTGTAAAACTGTGTTCGGAAAATTACATGTCACATTTTCTGCCTCTCATTTAATGTTTGGCGGAGTAAAAACTATTAATTCCTTACAATCACTCCATAAATCATTACCTATCCACACTACAATCCATTTTACAACAACAACTAACTGAAGACTAAAACGAAATGTAAACAAGTAAACTGCTTACAAAACAGCTGCCGCTACAGACACTATAAGTAAACAAGGAATAAAGAAAAAATACAGTAACTGACATTAGTTGACTATCCCCAATTCTTCTTAATCTCTCTTTAAATGTTATTCTTATGTAACTAACTTTAGCCCCGTGGTACGAAGGTTAAGTTTTCCCTAGGTTAAAAAATTTAGTATTCAAGTCACTTGGGATAGAAACTAGTACTTTAGTACTCTATTCCAAGGAGTAAAATACGGCTTTAGACAGTAGGTGGAGGAAATGAAAATTTTCGCTACTCGGCTTATGATGAAAATATATTAGGGAGTTATTTTTCCCATTACAACAATAAACTGTCATTCCAGGAAACCAATTGTTGGCATGTTAAAATCACTGTTTCTGGTTGTTTTATAACTATTTGCGTGTCAACAAATTTTTGTTCAAAAATATTCTCTCCAAAACTTCATCTATAAGTATGAAGTGGTATTAGAAATAGTCATGTGATAACCTTTTTTACATGGTATGAGCCTTCTTGCAAACAAATATTATATAACACATTGCACACACACTTGCAAACGCACACACACACACACACACACACACATATATATATATATATATATATATATATATATATATATATATATATATATATATATATATATATATATATATATGTGTGTGTGTGTGTGTGTGTGTGTGTGTGTGTGTGTGTGTGTATTTTTTATAATTTTTGTAAGTTAAGTCATGATTTTGATAAACTAGGGGTCAATAGAAACACTTAATTTTTTTAAGGATGGACACCTTTTGAGATTTTATTTTCAGGAAGATCCATCCGACTTGAATCTTAATCAAGTTTATGTACATTAATGATTTAAGTTATGTCCCTACTATTATTCAAATTTAAACATCACATTTTTAAGGTTTTGATTGTTTTATATGAGATTTTGCTGTAAGTTTTGTATAAAAATATTTGTTCATTTCTCAAAGTGTTTTTCTTTATACAAGAACCTGGATTTATTGTCTAAGGTGGGCTAAGAATAAAAAATTATTATTTTTAAAGTTTGCTTAAGTCATGCTTTTGCAAAACCATGGTCAATATCAACACTCTTTTTTCATGAATTTGTTACGAATTTTTTGTCTGACTTTATTTAATCTTTTTTTTATCTAAACCACACTCCTATAGTTTTATTCTTATCCAAGCATGGCATTTAGGTTTATAATGATTCATGTGAGGTTTAGCATAAATTTGAAAAAAACTTTCAGGAAAAGATTTTAATTTATTTGCCAAAGTGGAGGGTTTTACACAAATGTGAATGATAGGCACGTATGTAATGTTTCTATTGACCCTGTTGACTGGAGAAAAGCAACATTCTTTTATTTAGTGTTTATTTATCCAATTGTTCCTATCCACCCAAAATTGTAAGGTAAATAGAAGCAGTCATATTTTTTTTATTTTCTGCTTATTGCTTTATTAAAAAAAATATGTTTGATTAGTGGTTTGTGTAGAGGAGACCAAGACCGGAAAAATGAACTAGCATTGAAAATATAAACTTAAAAAAATAATGGAATATGGGAGTCCAAAGGTAGAAAAGTGTTTCTAGTCACCCCATTTTATGGTACCTCAAAAAACATGAACAAATAATAATTAATTTAAATTATGGTTAAATTATTGTTATTAAGACAATAATATTGTGACCAAAACATCTTGGTCTAATAAAAATTTGATAAATAAAAACTTACAGATAGTTAATTTTAATAATAATAACATAAAGTTATATCTGAAACATTGAAAAAATTGGATTAGCAAAGCGGAATCTTACATAGTCCTACAGATTGAGGCCCGTATCACAAGCCAGTGATAAAGACGTTACCTGGCGAGCCTTGAGCAGCGAGAGGCAAGATGGCGGCTCCTCTGCTGTAGTCAACATCAACACCAGACCCTCAGGGAAAAACCTGCGACACAGGCAAGACCGAATTATATACACATATGTTTTTTATGCAATTACAATCTTGATGGTTTATAAAATTAAGTAATTTTTTTATTGCTTTAACTTGAACCTGGAGTTTCTGTATTTTCAATTTGACGTTTCTGTTTTCTTTTAATCCCGCAGAAAAATTTATAGTAAATATTGTGTGTTTCTATTTATTATAATTCAAATTTAATTTTTTTAAACTACAGTGTGATATTAAAAATAAGGCGAGAGGCCTATATATTAGATTAAATTTGTGCAAGAGCAAATTGTCCTACTATAGGATTTTTTAGTGCTGAATATATTGGATTACATTTAGGTTAAGAAAGTATCTGACTAGACCCATCCAGACATCTTGGCAATTGTTACTCGCTGGCAATGTAGTATGTTAACGAAAATATTGTAGTAGACTCTCAAGATGAACACTAATTGTTTATTTCAGCTACGTGTTTAGTACTCTCAAATAAACTTTTTGGAATAGGGTCCCATACTTTAATATGTTTATTATAAAAGTATGTTGAAATTATAAACATTCTAAAATAGTATTTTGGTTTACTATGTTGGAATCATATAAGCCAAAAATAAGAAATTTTAAAAAGTCAATCCTTAGTACCACCAGTTCTTGGCAAAAGTAACAGTACCGAGAACGGATATAAAAATCTCGGCAACAGTACTTCAGTACCTCCTCAGTCTATCGTTTTTAAAACAAAACCGGTATACTTGTTGCTAAAAATCAAGCAATTTAGTTTTGAAACTTTTTCTTGTTTACGCTATTTTAATAGTAGTTCGAAAACATTCTCCAAGATTAGCTTTCATTCATATTATATTACTTGAAAACATAGGTAGATTTTATGAAGCTATTGTGTGATTTTAATTTGTATACTGAAAATCAACTAAATTATTAAAACAGAGGGTAGTTAAAGAATTAATAACTAGGTAAAATAATATTTTTCGGCTGACTTAATTTTGGCTTGAGATCTATAGGTAATGATTTTTTACCGAACCAGAAGTTTGGGGGTTAAAAGCTGATATGCAGACCCCTAAATCTGACGCATAAAAGATATTCTAAAAACATTTTACTATTTTTCATTGTTTTTAGACACCTATCCGGTTGATACACGTTTTCCCATAAGGCTAATACCACACTCATGCCACTGACAAGCCCTGATTCACACATTCTCATGGCTTCACATTCACATTTTTCTTTTACTTGCATATGTTGGTTCATTTAATCCCTAAATTCTATCTAATTTTAAAATGTCGCCTTGACGTAAAAATATTTTTTTTATAACGTCTATTAGATTAACTTCATTAAAATAGCGTATTCCCTATAGGGAAATTCGCTAAAATAAATAGTTGATCCCTGTACCGATGGAATCAGAAATGGGTCCTTTAAAAGGACTTGTACTGGTTAGAGATGTAACGGATAGTTCTTTTGGCCGGATACCGGATACCAGATATCCGGCAAGGTTCTAGGCCGAAGCGCCGAATATCCGGCTTCCGGATATCCGGCTCATGTTGTAGTCTTTAGTTTAAGGATGATTTACAGAATGACAAGTAAGAACTTGTCCCTCTGACTTGTTTGTTTCTTTTTTTTGATTGACTTTTTTTTAAATTGCTTGTCTTGACAATAAAGAAGACCGTTACAAGTAGTGACAGGGTGTCTACTCCCAAAGAGATATAAAAATCAGTGACTTTTTGGTGACTTTTGGGGGTGAAAATTGTTAAAAATAAGTGACTTTTCCGTCTCTAAGATATAAAATGTTGGGGGAAAATTGTTTAAGTCGCAAAACTTTTGCTCACAATCGCATTATTTTTGCAATTTACACTAAAAATGTGTGACTTTTCTTCCATTTTAAAGAAATATCAGTGACTTTTTGGTGACTTCGGTGACCATTAACCAAAATCAGTGACTTTCGGTGACTTTTGGTGACTTTGGTGACCAGTAGACACCCTGAGTGATCAACCAGTGCCAAACAATAAACAATCCTACAGAACATTGTAAAGATATATCTCTCATCTCCTTGCAGCCGTGTCTACGGTAAAAGCCTATTCTAAGAAGCAGGACTTGTATGCGAAGCAAAACCATTTGGTGAAAATACATGCTAAAAAACTTGTTTTTATTCATCATAAATTGTAATTAGTTCAATATGACTACAGTATTTTTATTTTTTAATTTTAATATATAAAGCTCTATAATTACAGAATTTTGTACTGAAATACAACACCGTTCAATGTTAAAAAAAATTCAATCAAAAAAATGTTTTTTAAAATTTTATTTACAGATTTAAGTATCCGGTATCTGGCCGGATAGTAGCAAATATCCGGCCGGATACCGGATATTAAAAAATGGCCGGATAGGCCAGATACCGGATAGTAACCGGATATCCGTTACATGTCTAGTACTGGTACTATCATCACTAGTAATAATCCAGCGGCAGGATAAATTGTATCGGCAATTTAAACTAATGACCCTTACTTGAGCAAATGCCATGAAAAACTAATTGAATAAATAAATTGTAACTCATGATGAGAATGTTTGAGTGTGTACCTGATGTATCTGTAATATTGGACAAGGTGCCAGGGCCGATAGAACTGGTCCTGGAAGCTGTTCTCGCCGCTGCGGATGTACGTGGTCTTGCTGATGTAGCAACCGTTGAAGTGCAGGCGTGGCCGAGAGATGAACATCTCGCGCCACGATTTGTACATGGACAGGTCTCCGCAGTTGATGCCCCATACCCTAATAGACATCAAACCGTGCTGGGGGTTATGCTTTAACTTGTTAAAAGCGAGATGGTTTGAGATAGAGATAATTACATAATACTAATTATTATCTAAGATTTGTAATGGTAAAAAATTAGACCCCTTTTATTTTGTTATGAAACGCTGTTCTGCAGCAAAGTTCAGTTTGATAAGAGTAAGTAGGCAGGTAAGCATGCCGCAACACGATCGGGAGTGAAAAGCTTCCAAGGTGGCCACTGCAGCCCTGAGTACTAGCGGCGCACAGGCCGAGAGGAATGGGGCAGTGTGAATAGAATACCCATCAAGCTCAATGTTTGAATCTCGCCATATAATCTGAGCTAACTCCTACAACCCCAAAATTGTTGACATGTGTTTTCACCAGACGAAAGGTGGATCTGACCTCTGGAACTTTTACCCACTCGGCTGAACTATATGGGTATCATAAAAAAAAAAAAAATAAATAAAAACAGGTAATGAAAACCCGGTCACAGATATTAAGAAAAATTGCAATCGGCTGATAAATTTCAGAGAAGTAAACGGATAAGGTAAAAAAGACAAAGAAAACAATGATGTAACTGTCTGTTTAGTGGGGTTATTCTCTGTTTGTGTTTGATAAAGGCTAAAAAAAGTACAAAAGCAGGCCCATGCTGGCCCGTGGGGACGTGTCCCTCTGTGGCCTCCCCTTTCAAATAAAAAAGCACCCTCTCAGGGCCAGAGACAGGGCCAGAGAAAAAAATGTAAACAATAAAAACTTTTATTACACTTTTGAATTCGGGAAACGAATTTTAATAGTAGGCCTACTAGGCTGTAAAAAAAATGTTTAGCAAAAATATATAATAGGTCTGAAGTAAAGAATGAATTACTTTTTGCCGCCCTCAACACTGGAAAAGTTGTATTACTAGATGCGTTAGGTTGGCTCCCTGTGCCACTGACAAAACAAATTTTTTTATGCGACTAAAAAACTTTATTTTTTGTCTAGTCTAGTTTATTTGTTAAAACAAAATCTCTTAACTAAATCATGGAGGTAGGGACTAGACTAATAACGGTAGTTTTTCTTAATTTTATAAAATCGGGATCATCCATACCCATTTTATAACTATTGGATGTTTTAAACCCCCGCATTCCCAATGCTAGACAAAAAATCCAGTTTAAAGTAATTTTGTTTTTATAAATTTATAACAGTTTATAATTCTGGCCAGTCCATTCATATCGATGACCAAAGCAACAAACAATTAAAGTACAAATAAATCAGAAAAAAGTTGATATTTTGGTTTCTTTAATTTAAATAATTAATAAAGGTTTATTTCAATTGTTAACGAGGCAGAAAATATATATTCCATTAATACATTTCTCATTCCTACTTTCACAGGTTGAAAATTTCCTCATGGTTTTGTAGTAACTTAACTATACAAAAGAAGTATTACTTAAAAAAAGTAGTAAAAAAACAGTTGATTGAATAAACAACGCTCAATTAAGTAAATAAAATAATGTTTGTACAATCTAATTACCTCTATAAATTACAAACAGCAATAAACTGA
This sequence comes from Neoaliturus tenellus, assembly GCA_030545055.2. Lineage (NCBI taxonomy): Eukaryota > Metazoa > Arthropoda > Insecta > Hemiptera > Cicadellidae > Neoaliturus > Neoaliturus tenellus. Next base: position 169,035,590 of record CM061533.1, on the reverse strand, counting down.
TTGAAGATAAATTAAAAGTAATTGCAAATCAATAAAATTTGAATAAATTTAATAGCCAAGCTGAACAAGAAAAAAAACCAGTCGTATTATTTCATAGAAGTTTTATTCTATTTAAAAGTTTAACAAAATTATTTTGCTTATTCTTTCCATTTATTTTTTCCACATTGCATATTTAGAAGCTGCCAAAGTGAAAAAAAAATATTCAGATCTATTTTGTAACTTTTGTACCTAATTAAAAAGTTACTATTATTTTAACTGATACAGTACACTCTCGTTCATCGGACTCGGCGACATCGGAACTCCGCTTCATCGGAACTGAAAATCTGGACATTATTAATTTTTTTTTCTTACGAAATAAATAATTTTTCCGTTTTAGCGCCTTCAATTTTCATTTGTTCTATCCGCACAACAGTGAAGTATTACATTTTGCATCAAAAGTCATCAGGCGTTTTCCATAATCTGTACCCATCGATGTGATTTACGAGGCCGTGGAGGGGGCAGGAAGTTAACAAACAATACATCCGCTTTGACCGCTTCTCAAACTGTCATTCGGTCTGTCTCGCGTCGCGACTGCACCTGTGTACGTGGAAGTCAGTTGACTGCTGGAATATTAATATGGAATATGAGAATAAAGATTTTCGATCTTTATTTCCTGCGTTGTTTTTATTCCTATAGGTTCATTGTTACCATGTTCAAGTTTGAGTGCCTTATTTTCATCAAATCTCTTGTGTTATCTTAAAAACAAGAGTGAATACAATCATGATAGGTCACCGTACGGGCGGAAATGATGACTCAGGACGGACTCCGCTTCATCGGAATTTTTTGACATCCGAACCGGCCGTCCGCCACATTAGTTCCGATGAACGAGAGTGTACTGTAATGTAGAAAACTTACATCATTTCAGCAATACAAATATCTCAATTTTCTGCTCCATTACAAAAAAGGGAATAAAAATATTTTTTTCAAAAGGTAAATTTAAATTTTATTTTAATTAGAAGGCATAACCCACAACGAATAAGAAATATTTTAAATCCACAGTATAGAAGTCGTAAAAAATTTCATGGCAAGGAATACTGGGTGGTTGCCACTACCTGACACATGCCAGCCGCCAGATCTCTGGGTCGCGGCTACAGACGTAGAAGCCCCTTGAAACCTGCGAGCACATCTCTAGTGAGCGCAGGTCCAGGTCTGAGGACACTACCCAGCGAAGGATGTACAACAGGATCTCCACCGGCAGCGCTGAGATGTGGGTCGTCTGCACACAAGAAGAAACACACTAGTCAATCAACCGTAGAAGCCCCTCGACACCTGCGAGCACATCTCCAGTGAGCAGAGGTCCACATCAGAGGACAATACCCAGCCAAGGATGTGCAGCAGGATCTCCACCTGAGATGTCAGTCATCTACACCAGAGCGGAACACACAACCAAATGTAACAAATGTGTTGATTGGTTTGATAGCTTATCTACATGGAGAATTTCTCAAAAAAACTCCCAATGCACATTTATCCTGTAATTTAATGCAACCTACATAATTCAAACCTCACTCATTTATAGGGGTCTGCACGCCGGCTTTTTTCAAGTTGGGGCCGGGCAAAAAATTTTGACCTTCAGGCCTTGGGCAACGTCAACGCCTTTACAGCGGTCTGGATTAAGGGTATTTAGTAATATTATTAGGTACTGAACTCATTTAGTTTATTTTATTTTAAGCCTAAGAACTTTGGATCTGGTTTGTAAATTTGTTTGGTTGTTTTATTTCAGTTGTAATAAATACTTTCTGGAAGAATGTTAAAACTATTTCGGAACTATATTATTTTCTACCCTCTCTAGGCTCTTAACTTGGTTAGTAATTCTAACGTGGGTCGTCACGTCTGGTGGCGGATCCTGGAACCAGACCGCTATCAGATGTTTGTTTAGACCAACGTGACAAAATGCGCCACTCTGCTGGCCAAGTGATTGCCCGTGAGAGGGGGGAGCGTATGTAGTGCCGAAGTTAAATCGATATTATTAGTCAAGTAAGCGAAGGTCATGGGTTTCAACGTGGATCTGCTCCATAAAGACGAACTGTTGTACGAGCTACAATGGCGTGGGTTCCCTGTCACAGTAAATAATACGGTAACGGTTTTGAGGAAACAGCTCAGAAAGGCGTTAAAGGAGGGGGTAGCGACAAAGTGGGAGAATTTAACCGTGTTGTGTGTCACAATTGAATCAGATAATTGTCGGGAAAAATGTGAAGAGTTTCGAGATTTAGTGGGTAGTTTAGAAGAGATTACAGAAGCCGTTGGGGCCCATAGATTAAAGGAGCGGGTCAGTCATTTGAAATGCAGATTATGTAATTTGCTTGAGAATGGAAAAGCGCGGTTGGCGGACGATGCCCGAAAAAGATTTAAGGAATGGGAAGCCGAAACGTTGGAGTGGGAAAAATTGTTGACGGAGAAGTTGAATAAATTGGACGGAAAATCGGCCGCGGAAAAATTAAGAAAGCTGAGCGAAACACACGAAGTTGAAGAGAACGGAATTGAATCGGACGTTATAGAATACATGAGCGATGTTTTTGCGCTGAGTAGTAGCGCGATGAGTCAGGATACAAAGGGCGATAAGAGTCAGGGGGGAAGTAAAGTCAAGGCCACTCTTCCTTGTCCTGAGGTAAACATGGTGGGAGGGGAAACTGATATGGGGTTTTTGCATGTAACTCCTCCTACCACCAAAGAAGGTTTATTTACTAAGTTGACTAATCCCTTAGAGAAAATTTTCCGAGAAATACCGTCTAATATTAATGGCTTGGATCATCTTAAGCTTCTTAGTTTATTAAATGTTATTAATAAATTAAAGAAAAATAGTAAACTTAGTGATAGACAGGTATTAGAAGTTGTATCTGGTCATGTCAGCGAACCGTTATTGGGAAAAATAAATTCTCATATTCAACGGGAGGCGAGTGTGGATGTTGTCCACGAAGCCTTGTTGAGGTATTTTATTTAGGGATGGACGGGTCTCGAAATTACGAGAAATTTTCGAGAAATTTTTAATCTCGTTAATTGAGACAAGATTTTATTTTGATCGAGATTTTTTGAGACGAGAAATAATTCGTGAATAACGATAAAAACGGGTATAAATAATCCACGAATTTAATACTGCAAAATAAATTATTTTGAAGCAATGTGAAGTGTTTTATTTTCCTATCCTCCTCACAACTTCAAACTTAAATTAATTGCCATCATAAAGGGTTAAACTACGTTTGGACTGGACTGGAGACGGCTCTACGGCTGCATCTGCACGGACTAGTGGTACTGACAATCAACAGTAGTGGGCGGAGTCAACATAGCTTCTGATTTATAAAATAATTCATTTGTTTGATAAATCTTTAGAACATTGGGAATACTTTATAAACAATAAACAATCATTATTTGACATTTAATTGCTTCAAGACGATTATTTAAAACTGATTCAAATAATTTTTGACCAATTTAAGAGCTGTTTTGACATTAGCAGTAAGAATAGTAGTGACTTCAGATGAATGACAAGATAGCCAATCAGATTGAATAATGGCTAACCTCAAATATCCCACGTAATACAGAATTTAATTTCCTAAGCCATAAATGCATAAAATCGGCTGATGGTTGATTTTATTTCAAGGTTTGGACACAAAAAAAACTGAATAAGCCTTTTAACAATAATTGTTGAACAGCAATAAATAGGTTGTGTTGAATACATAGAAAATCAATGGTCTTACCAGAACCATACAGGCTTCATGGCTATTCCATTGCTATACTAATGCCTGCCTTTATTCAGTTAGGAGCAAAATAAAAACCTTACCCCTAGCAGACGACAAATCAAGGGAATTACATGAATTTGAAAGCAGTGAAAGTTATGTATCATTTGAATAGTTAGAATGTGGACTTGAATAGTTTGGAGAAATGACAATGAATAGCAAACGTAATGAGAGCTGAAGATTGTCTTATGGACAAAGACAAAGAAGAAGAGAGAGTTGAAAGTTAAAATTAAAATCCTCCAATTAAAAGTTATTTCTTGTTAGCCCTCCCAGCCTCTAGGCTTGTGATTCAAAGTTAGTAGGCCTATGCCTATTACAAATCTATGAGTGAGGAAAAGCTCTTATTTGGAAACATTTTAAAGTAGGTTAATAGTGAAAAGTGTGAAACATGAAAGTGAAAAGTGAAGTAAGTAACTGCAACAGAGGATTCTCTTTTTATGTTTTATTAAACGTAGGTCGGTAGGCTTTATGGTGAGCCTATATCTTCTCAACCTTTTTATTGGGTACGTCACTCCTTTATAGGCCTAGACCTTTTGTTAAGAAAGTGACTTTTTTAACTTTAGTTTATTAACATAATCAGCAATTTACAAAGAAATATTTGTTCCTTCACATTAATCAGGATTAACCATGTAACAAAATCAGATTAAAATCCCGAACGCACATTTCTCGTAATGTACGTGAGGGAAAAATCTCGTCTCGATCTCGTCTCGAAATTATTTGAGAATTAAAAATTCTCGTCTCGTCTCGTCTCGAACTGAAAATCCAATCTCGTCCATCCCTAATTTTATTCCTCGTGGTCTATATGAGAAGTTGAAGCGCGACATGGTACATAGACATGGTACATGTGAAATAAGGAATAGCGTAGAGTTATTGAAATGTGATTATACCGAAGCGGAACTGATTGATATTGTAGTAACGGGGATTAATCCAAAGGACAGGAATAAGTTGGTTTTTCAGGGATTACCTAGGTGTCTGCAAGACTTGGAGAGATTGTGTATGTTCGTAAAAAATGTTGAGTACAATGATCGGGAGAGGGACGAATTAAGGATGGGGAAAAATCAAAATAGAATAGGTTTCCACAATAGGGGTTTTGTAAATAGCGTAGACTCTTCAAAGGGGAATGATGAGACAAGAGTCCAGGGGAGAGATAGGCTATGTTACTATTGCTCAAAACCGGGACATTTGATAAGAGATTGTTGGAGACGGGGAATAGATTACAGGGGTGGTCCATCAAGGGAGAATTACAACGGGCGAGACTCTAATAGGGATACAGATGATAGGAGAAATTCAGGTACTTCTAGAAATCCGGACCGGGGAAACGGAAGAGTGTCTTCCTAAAAACAGATTTTTTTAATAGAAAGAAATTCAAGAAGCATGCCGGGAGTAATAATTTAAATAATATCAGTGTCCATATTAAAGGGGAGAAATTTAAGTGGAAGAAAATGGACAGGAAAATTAGAAATAAACTCTGGTTTAAAACTAAAAGGGGAATTAACAATTTACCAGTAGTAAATGTAATGTACACTTTGATGCAGACATAAAGGAATGTGCGTTGTTAGATTCTGGTAGTTCCGTTAACATTATTAGTAAAAGGGTAGGCCTATATGAGGAGCTGCATTCAAAGAAATTAGTAATAAGCTTCTGTAATGATAAGGTGGAGTGTTTAACGGCTACCAGTGAATCGATAAACATACTGGGAAGTTGTAATGTGAAAATAAAGATTCATGATAAGTCCTGGGTATTGAGATTTTTAATTGCAGATAAAATAAGTTGGGATGTGATTTTAGAGGTAAATTTTATGGAAAAGTCTGGTTTTATATTAAATATGAAGGAAAATACAGGATATTTTTCATTTGATCTGAATAATGTTTTCAATTTGAATGCTGTGGTAAAGGATGCACAAGTACCGAGTGGTACAGATAGCGAGATTAAATTAAAAATCGGGCGAAGTGAACTCAGAGATAGAATTAGGAAATTAGTGGAAGATAACCCGGATGTTTTTACCAAAGAAATAGGGAAAACGTAGATTTTCAATGTGAGATAAAGTTAAAGGATAGTACCCCAGTTAAAATAAGACCATACCCAGTTTCTCCACCTAATATGAAAATAATGAGGGAGATAACCGACTCATTACTAAAACAAGGAATAATTGAACCCAGTCTGTCGAGTTATTCATCGCCTAGTGTTTTAGTTAGTAAAGGAGAAGGGAAAGGACATAGGTTGGTAACAAATTACAAAGAGTTAAATTCCAAAATTAAATCAATTGTACATCCTATAGGTGAATTGCAAGGGTCCTTTAATTATTTAAGTGGTGCTAGAATTTATACAGTGTTGGATTTAAACAACTCTTATTATCAGGTGCCTTTAGATCCCAAGAGTAGATATTTAACGGGGTTTTCGACACCGTATTCATTGTATCAATCTCGCCGCATTCCATATGGGCTGCATTTAGGTTCCGGAGTTTTATCAAGTTATCTGGACAGGATTTTCTCAGATTTGAAGTTTAAATGGATAATTTCATTTGTAGACGACATTGTCATATTTTCAAAAAATTCTGAAGAACATATGGAACACCTGACTGAAGTGGTCAGCCGTTTATCGAAGGTGAATTTGACGGTGAACCCAAATAAAGTCCTGTTTGCGGGTGAAGAGATCAGTTTTTTGGGACATAGAGTTTCTCACAATTCATTGAAGATTGACTCAGATAGAACTAATGCGATAAGGGATTACATTAGTCCGACTACAGTGAAAAACTTAAGTAGGTTTATCGGCATGATTAATTTTTATTCGAGATTTATTGAAAATTACGCTATTCTATGTGCCCCTCTAAACGAGTTGCGAAAGAAGAACGCCAAGCTTAAATGGACAGAGGAGTGTGAGGTAAATTTTCAACGATTAAAGGATTGTATATGTAACCCGCCGGTGTTACGATTGCCTAATTACGACGTCCCCTTCATATTGCAAACTAACGCTAGCCAGGTCGGATTAGCATCGGTGTTACTGCAGGATATAGATGGTGTGAGATTCCCTATCCATTATTATTCGAAAAAATTTACTAAGCAAGAACTAAATTTATCAGTTTACGAGAAAGAAGCGCTAGCGGTCGTGTTGTCCATTCAGAAGTTCAGAAGCTATTTAGAAGTTATGCCCTTTTATTTAGAGACCGATAATCAGAGTTTATCTTGGGTTTTATCGCATCATAATAAGCTAGGAAAGCTAGGATGCTGGGCTGAGCTAATTTTAGGGCTACCATTCAAGGTCAAACATATTAAAGGAAAGGAAAATAAAATCGCAGATTGTCTGTCGAGGATGTTCGAAGGATATCCGAGTATAGAAGTGGAATTTGAGCCATCTGAGATCGAGATAAATGGAATGAAAGAACTTGTAAATAATGTAAATAATGTATTAGTGAAGATAACGGTCAGATAAATAACGGTCAGATCTGACCTAAGATCTCGTGCTAAGTGAGTATCCGTTAGCATTCACCGATATGCGGGAACACCAAAAAAGGGACTTAAAGATTCGTAGGCTAGGTTAATTGATCAAATTAAGGAAGGTGAAAAGAAACCAGAGTATGTAATTAACCAAGGGGTTTTATTGTTTAAACCACCGAATAAAAGGAAAGGACGGATTTTTGTTCCAGAAGCACTGAGGAATATGATTTTACATTATTATCACAATAGCGTTAGTATCGGATGTCACCTGGGCATTACTAAAACCGCCAATAAAATAAGAAATCATTATTATTGGGAGAGAATGTTCGACGATGTGAGGGATTATGTGAAAAGGTGTGAAATGTGCACCAGATCAAAACAAGCGCAGAGAACCTTTCAAGGTGAAATAGTAAGTTTCCAAGCGACGAAGCCCATGAGTAAGCTGTATTTGGACATCGCCGGAAGTTTCCCGCGGAGTAAATCAGGAAACAATATGTTGCTTGTGGTGGTGGATGATTTCACCAAATATGTATGGCTGGTCCCTCTGAGAGATGCGAGGACATGCAATATCGTCAAGGCCTTAGAAACCCAGGTTTTTAAACACGTAGAAACTGCCGAGATAATCATTAGTGACAACGCATCGTACTTTCGGGGTAACGAATTTAAGAATTTTTGCTTCAAATATGGAATGAAATTACATAGAATTTGTAGCTTATAACGCAAAATCGAACAAAAGCGAAAGGTACATAAAGACTGTAAAGGGGAGTATGGTGGCATTACACAATGACTGTCATGAAAAATGGGATAGTAACTTCCACTACATTCAATTGGCACTCAATATGGCGGTTGTCGGCAATGTGGAGAATTAAAGATTTAGTCAGTGATCAAACCGATAAGGAGGAAGTAAAGATAAAGTTTGATAGAGCAATAAGGAATCTGAAACTAGCGCACGCCAAGACGAAGGAACGAAGAGCGGCAAATGAAGGGGCCAAGCATCCCTTTAAATTGTTCGATTATGTTTACATAAAAACCCACCACATAAGTAACAAAGCGGCGAAATTCCAAGCTAAACTGGCGTACAAATGGTCTGAGAAATACACGATAATATATTTTCTGACTCCGGTAACTGTACTTCTACAGAAAGAATCCGATTCAAAGGTCATTCAAAGGGCGCATATCGATCAATTAAAGATGGCGTAAAAAAATTATAGGAGTTAGGATAGTAGTAATATTACGTGTAAGATGAAATAAGGAAGGAATATCGGATTAGCATGTTTTATCAGCATTCAATTTAATTTAATTTATTTTGGAAAATGGTAAAAAAAAATGAAGATTGTATCTGTAAAATATACAATTTAAATTTTGAGTCGTGTTTGGAGACATAGGCTATTCGATTTGTGCAAAAAAGTAGATTTGAAATTATATTGAGTAACATTGTATTTCATTATTTAAGGGGAAAAAGTATTATTTAATTAATGGAAAGACATTTTGGTGAATGGATATTGAAAGAGGAAATGTATTTTATTTACTACAGTTAATATTTTAAGACAATCAAATCAGTTAATTTGTTAAGTGCTTATTAACACTAGAAAGAATTAATTTGTTGCTGCATTGTTAAGTTAATGTAATTTGAATCAACTATGGTTAAATTGGTTGAAGGATATTTAGGATGTTTAAAATGCCCAAGACAAAAAATAAGAACCATAGAAAGGGGAGTAGTGTGGAAATACAAAATTTAATTTGTAATTGTGGAAATGGGGGTTTTATGAATTTAAATGTATCAGCCTAAGAAGGAGGAAATTGTCATAGGGCTTGGGTGTGAGACGACCCTTGTTTTTTGGCGAGCAACAACTGTGACCTACAGCAAGCACACCAAGGGCCAAGAGTCATCCGAGGCGGCCAGCAGGCCATCCTCAAAGGCTACCGACCAGCAGATGTCGGAATCCGACACCTCCATCTCTGGACATCCGAGGTCTGGCGGCACAAGGGTACAACCGCCAACGCCACCCAGCAGCTGCCAGGGGGTCAACAGGTCTTCGAGTAGCAGCAGTGATGAGTACAACATTGTTTCTTTCTGCATGAGTTTGAAGTGATAGTCATGCCAATAGTGGCGAATTACCTCGAGGACTGTTTAAGATCGTCTCTGGACTTTGAGGGTTGCATCAATTGTTAAATGGGAGGGGGTTGGAAATTAGAGGGTTATCGAAGGGGTTTGTGATCAATAAAAATAGTCTTGGGTATTCAGGGTATTTAGTAATATTATTAGGTATGGACTCATTTAGTTTATTTTATTTTAAGCCTAAGAACTTTGGATCTGGTTTGTAAATTTGTTTGGTTGTTTTATTTCAGTTGTAATAAATCCTTTTGGAAGAATGTTAAAACTATTTCGGAACTATATTATTTTCTACCCTCTCTAGGCTCTCAACTTGGTTAGTAATTCTAACATGGGTCGTCGCGTCTGGTGGCGGATCCTGGAACCAGACCGCTGTCAGATGTTTGTTTAGACCAACGTGACAGGGTAAAAATCGGGAAGAAATAAGTTATTAATTATTTAATTACGACCTGTTTTAATAACCTTGGTTGAGTTTTACCAAGAAATCTATATATTAATGGGCAAGCATGTTTCTTTTCCTCTTTTTTTTTTCTCAAAACGCTTGTGCGCAACGTAGCAAAAATCCGAGCATACCGTTAGAAAGGTAGTGTCCCATAGATGAGCAGAATCCCATTTCAATGCAGATCAGCCCTCAGGGCTCCACCCTACAGGCTTTCAAAGTTTCAATGTTAATCTTAAGGGAGAAGGAAAATTGATTAAATCATTAGACAGCTGATAACAAATTTAATGCAAGCAAATCAAGAAGAAGAGATGGTACCATTATGAACATTTTAAATCTAATGCCTATCTAAGCTGTTTATCTAATGCTGTTGACTTAAGTTTTTGGTCGAATTTCGACCAGTGGGCAATCTCTAGTTAAAATAAAACAATAACTTAACAATAGGTTACCAAACTAAGAATACCAGTATCTCTTGAATAAATTATGCCGAACGAGCCTTCCCACTCCCCAGCACTAGCTGCCGGACACTAAACATTAGACCACCTCAGATTTTTTGTCTAGCTCAGAGTTTTTTGTGGTGATTTCCTCCTTTGATCTGACAGTCTCAAATTACTCAATACACACCGAGGAATTACTTATCATAATTACAATCATATTGTTATTTTCCAAGAGATGGGGTCTTTCTTCCTTGTTCAGTTAAATGGATAAGCTGTTTAATAATTCCATTGTGGTTTTGTTAACAAAATATAAAGAACTAGCTGTCGCCTGTCACGGCTTCGCCCGTGATTACGTTTATTTTATTGGTAATAGAATCTTCTTAAAGAGCAACGAAATCTACTTCCTTAAGAATGACATTGAAAGAATGAAGTAGTGTGAGTGGAGCTCTGAAGGTATTTCGCAAAACCTGTTCTTAGTGAGTAAAGCTTTCTTAAATAGAAAAGGTCCTGAGAACCTATGAGCAAATAGTAACGACCATGTCAAATTTCAACCCCTTAGGCCCTACAGTCATTCTGAAGTCATGTGGGACAGAGCTCTGAGGAACATAAAAAACTATATTTGCAAAACTGTTTCTTAGTTTACACCTATTAGCAAAACGGAACGTTTACGTTAAACTTCAACCCGTAGGATCTATGGTAGTTTTGAGACTTTGTGGGGAGGAGCCCTAAAGGAAATTTGCAAAATTGTTTCTTATTGATCACCTATGAGCAAAGAGGAACGTCCATGTCAAATTTAAAAACCACTTCGTAGTAAGCACCTGTTATCAAAACGGAACATCCATCTTAAATTTATAGCCCCTATCTATGGTAATCTAGAGTACCCTATATAGAGTAATTTTTAAGACCTGTGGGGTGGAGCCCTAAAGAATTAAAAAAAAAACTATATTTGCAAAACCGTTTTTAGTCAGTAGGCTAACTATGAGCATAGGAACGTCTAATTCATATTTAACCCCAGAGGCCCAAAAGTAATTATCACAACAGCAACAACAATCCCCTTGGATCTATGGTAACCTTGAGGTTCTATGGAGTGGAGTCCTAAAGGAAATTTGCAAAATTATTTTTTAGTCAGTAACTATGAGCAAAGAGGAATGTCCGATTCAAATTTAAACCCCGGAGTCCCAAAAGCAATTTTGAAGTCCTGTGGGGTGGAGCCCTAAAGAACTTTGAAAACAATATTTGCAAAACCGTTTCTTAGGGAGCACCCATGAGCAAAAAAAAAATAATAATAATAAATAAAAACGTCCTTGTCAAATTTAAACCCCAGAGTCCCAAAAGTAATTCTGAAATCCAGTGGGAGCACCCATGAGCAAAGAGAAACGTCCATGTCAATTTTCAACCCCGGAGGAACTGAAGTAATCCTCAAGTCCAGTGATGGGGCGGAGCCCTAAAATGGTTCAAAAACTATATTTGCAAAACAGTGTTTTAATAAGTATCTGTAAGAAAAGAGAATCGTCCATGTCAAATTTCCACACGTAGGCTATACCGTAATTGTGAGCTTCTGTGGGGCAGAGTACTAAAGGGGATATTTAAAGCACTTTTTTAGCACCTAAGAAAAAATAGACCACTCCAAATTTCAACCGTGCAGGTTTCCTAATTTTTATTTAAATTTGGCCATGCGGATAACATTATATTGAAATTTCGAAGGCCTGAGGGGCGGAGCCCTGAAGGAATTTTCTAAAATCATTTCTTAGTGAGCATCTAAGAGGCAAGACGAACTGTGTTTAAAGTTTCAAGTACATACGTTTGGTAGTTCCTGAGATTTCATGATGAGTCAGTCAGTAATCACTTTCCGTCAGGTTTAGCTTTGTCGCTAAGCTCACTCGCCGCAATTATCCTCTAGATTTTTACTACCTATCTTCCCTCAAGAATTTGATTGAGAACAGCTGTTTACAAAATTAATATTATATTTTAATGTAATCATATGATCCAATAGAGAAATGTTGCTTCCATAAGAATAACATGGTAACTTTGAAGACGTGTGGGGCGGAGCCCTGAAGGAATTTTGCAAAATCGGTTCTTAGTGAGCACCTAGGAGGCAAGACTAACCTATGTTCAAAGTTTCAAGTAAATCCGTTTGGTAATTCCTGAGATTTCGTGATGAGTCAGTGAGTGGGATTTCGCTTATATATATATAGATTTACTGAGTCAAACTCGACCCAAGTTTGGCCTGTAAAAATATCTGGCCCGACCCAACCTCTCGGACTCGACCAGACCCGAATATTTTGGGGCCCCTCAGACCCCTAATTAGAGATTTTTACTAATTTATAGCTTTTAGCAAACTGATTGCAAGTGACATTGATTGACTTTCTGGTTAGATGGAATTGTTGTAAAATAAAATAGAATGTTGTTCTATTATTTATTTATTTTATTTATTTATTTTTGTTAAAGTATAAACTAGTGGCATCTATAAAACAAACAAATTCAATGTTTTAAAAAAACAGCGATTTACTGGCGAATACTGAAATTATTGGGAATATTCAGCTCTAAATAAGACTTTGGGCCAGCTTACTTGAACAATTTATCGTTTTTGGTATTTTTGAGATAATTTCAAATTCCACCTTTTGGTTTTCTGCCCCAACATTAAGAGGGCAATTAAGACAGGTTTATGCTGTACTCCACAAATTAAAGAGCCAAATGTGAGAAAAATCACTTTTTATGTAGAGAAATAAAACGTATTTAGAGTTAAATTAACTCAAGATGTTAAAATATTTAAGATACTGAATTACATAATCTATTTTCAAAAGTTGGCGACACTGCACTCACCTTCTGCGGCTGCTTGGGTTGGCAGATGCAGTAGCTCCGAGCCATCACCCGCTGTAAATGTGTCACCAAGTCAGACTGGCTAGGGTCAAACTCTTCTTCTTCTTCCTCCTCCTCTAGTGAGGGTGAATCAGCTCTATTCTCACCTTCCTCAACTGTCAAAGTTAAAACATACATAAAATTAAAGCCGCAGATACATAGCCCATTATGGTGGTTTTGTAACAAAACGATAATTTATCAACAAAAACAACATTCGATTTAAAGCAAATCTAAATATCCATAAACTTGAATTTGTTTGATTAAGACTGGATTTTAATTAGGCTCGGTAAACAAATGGTAAAAATTAAAAATTGAATTAACCTATACTTTAAAAGGCACCACAGTGAGATATTAAAAGAAAACTTACAAAGACTCTTTAAGAATCTCTCATTTTTAAAGATATCACTGTAAAGCATTTGTTCCATCCACAATGGTCTAGTAAAATTAGGGTAGCTTACATCTTTGTAACACTGTGTATTTTAACACTTTTACAGTTACTAACATGTTTAAGTTTAAACATTTATACTATGTTAATATACGGTACCAATAATAATACAAATCCGAAATTATTGTTGTCATTCATCATCCCTTTGATTTCCACCGAATCCTTATCAATATCTAGTGCATAAATTGCCAACTGTTTTCAAAGGAAAATTTAGGAGTTTACAAAAATGTCCATATAATGAACAATTTTAGAGGTATCAAACTTTTTTATTTTATCCACAAATAAATTTTCGATAAAATAGTATAATATAACTATGTTTACAAACAAAATTTGGAGCAAAAAAAAGTTGTATGAAAAAAATTTTTTTATTTGATTCAGTAGGTATAATTTGTGCTAAAAAATTTTATTTGTTATTTTTCTAACCCAATAATCAGGAAGAGCAGGAAATTATTACCAAAATTTATATGTAAATCATCAATATGAGACCAAAATATGTCTGTATGAAAATAAAACGAAAATATGTTACAATTCTAAATAGGTTGTTACTAAGCACCCCACTGAAAAAGAAAAACTTTGTCCTAATATAGGCAAATATTTCATAATTTAGTTGAAACTAAACATTGTTATTATAAATAATAAATACGCATTCCCAATACACACAAACCATAAAATAAAAATGTAATATACCATAGACTGATTATCCTGGGCAGGCCTAGACCTAGGAAGTTTGTTGTCATCAAGTTCCCGAAGGACACTTGAGTCATTTAGATAAATTATTTCACTCATTTCAATTGACCATTAGTAACTAAGAAGATAGAAACACTGTGACATGTGTAAATAACAATATCAACCATACTTTATGTCATTTACCGATATTTGCCGCACTAATGATAACAACAAACACATGACAGTCAGATAAAATTGAAAACGGCAATGAAATTGATACAGAACTGATAGCTGGAGACCTTTGGTTCAAAACAGTGCTTATTTAAAGCCAGTATGTCACCTGGATACAAAGCACTATATAAAATACTGACAGTCCCCGTCAGCAACGCTTGATAATTGTTGCGCAACTACATCACGACGCTGCGGTACATAGAGGGTTAAATGATTTACTTACGCTGAGCTGGCTCTAAGGCTGGCCTCTGGTTTTTTGTGCTTTCATATAATTTAAACTCGATGTCAGGTATGAGTTGCACTGCTCGCCTGTAGAACTGAATCGCCTCATACAACTTTCCCATCTGCTCGTTCTCAATTCCTTTCAGAAACAACCTCCTGGCCTGGAACACAAATGGAATAAATTCTGTTTGTGCTTATTTCTAGTCTGGCATCTTCTGAGGTAAGGTAGGGTGGCCTATTTTTTCAAGAGAAGCTCTATTTCACAACCTTTAAAAACTCGCTTTACTACACTTTCTGTAAATTTTGGAAAATCAATACATTTCTTTATTTGTAAGATAAGAATTTAACAGTAGAAACGCTCTCAACCACTCTCACTTCAGCAACTAGAAACATTAATTACCCTCAAGCCCATTCAGAGATAGGTGGGAAAAGGGGGGGGGGGCAAAATCACCAGGGCTGAGTTCAAGAAGTAAAATTATAAAAACTCCATTGGTTGAAAAAATTTTCAACAGGTCAAACTTACTCATTTGTCTTAATGATAAATGAATCATCGCAATGAATATCATGCAACTCGTAAAGTAAATGTGCAGGAAATTATTTTTTGCATACAGTTAATGAAAATAAATTGGGAGACAGGAATGAAAGAAATGAAAGTTATGCTTCAATCATTGGATGACCCAAGGAGGAGAGAATCCTCTTGTGTGAGTGTTGGTTCCTCACTGTACTGATGAAATCCAATTTAAATGAGAAACGATTTCTCTCAAAGAAAGCATCAGATCAACTTCAACTGGAAATTTAACTTTAAGAAGATTTAGTTTGCTATAAATAGTAATAGTGTGAGCTCATTCACAACTACCTCATATAATACTACAATACCCCCGTCGCAGTAGACCTGCGTACTCAGCGAATTTCCAATGGAATTTTTTCTATTTCACCAGGTTTGAGTACGTATATTTGCCGCCATTTGGGCTTTGTAAGCAAATATAAGTTAAACCCTTCCTGATTCCCGGTTTAAAGTTCATTGTTGGTGAGTTCATATTATTGCTTAGTAAATTGTTGCGGACATTTTCCATCACTGATTAGTAAACAAAATTCATGACGTTTCCGGATCTGGAATCTGATCCCAAAACGTCGTGAAATTTTGTTTACCAATCAGTGATGGAAAATGTCCGCAACAATTTACTAAACAATACCTTCCTAATTAATGTACATGAAAATTTTATCAAGATATGTTAATAAATAAACAAGATAGGAGATTTTGTTTATTTCTCATAAGAATAACATGGGAAATATATTTTTGGGTTTACCGTAACCATTTTAGCTAAGTTAAAAATTCAAAATATTAATTTTTTTTAGCTCTTTTAAGGGGCATGTTAAAATTGTTAGATTTAAAAATTAAGGTAACAAAATGCCGAAATCCCATTTTTTCCCTTTTGAAACCCCATAAAACCCCGTTCCTATTGTCCGATCATTCTGGTTGGCTAACTCCTTCAAGTAAATGCTGGTTTACAACCCTGCACCGAATTTCATCGAGATCGGAGGTTCCGTTGAAAAGTTATCGTGTTCAAGGACACACACACACACACACATATATATCAATTTGAATGAACGGTGTTTTTGGCTTCTGGGGACCTCAAAACAAAAAAGTATAATGGTCCCGGGCTTAGGTCTCACCGTGACTACTACCGTAATAGCGTATTCCATATATTCCCTATAGGGAAATTCACTAAAAACAGCCGCAATGAGTGCTGCTTAACGTTGCAGAGGAAAAGGATCAACGAGTTGTAATGAAAAATGGATTTTCCTCCAATTACGCGTGTGATGCATCTAGATGCAACATAGGCTATGTTAATTTATTATAAACATTAGTTTTGTTTTTAGACAGGGGTCCTAAGACAAATCACAATAAGAACCATGACATAATCTTTTGGACATAAAAGAACAACCACCAAATATCAAACCTCATATTCCAGGACAACTTTAAAACTGGTTTATACTAGTTGCGAAGTTGACATCGGGTACAGCAAACAAAGTTGTCATAACACGGTGGTAAGTCTTTTGGCTGTCCACTATAACAATATCCTTTCCTTCATAATAAATTCATGTTCAAGACAGAGGGGGGTTAATGCGAACTGCATGTAAACCCCTAGCTGGAACATATGTAGACAGCAGGGGGTAAGGTATGCGACGGGCATAGAAACCCCTAACTGGAACATGATTGGACATTCCCATGTCCCACCATTTCTCTTTCTTCAATATCCCATCCTTCCTGGGACTTGCGCAAAATGCCCATTAGAGGCAGACGTGCTCAACGGTGCTAACGGCCGGGGTCTCCTTATCCACTAATAACTTCAAACCTCATACATATCACATTTATCACATTGGGAAGTTAAAGAATTAGTGAAGAAGATTGATTGTTGAGACACCAACATGGTGCAATATAATTAATTGGCACTATAATTAAATTTTTATTGAAAGTAAATCGGTAAATAACCATGAAACAAGGTTTGATCAACAGGTTATCTGATAAATCAGGGTGTCTACTGATATCTCATTTTTTAATTCCAGTATATTTCCAGTACCTATTTTCAAAAAATTCCTGCATCACTCGCGAACTATTAATCTGAATATGGAGTAACAATAGCGAAATTTTATACTAATAAACCAATTTAACATGGATATTTGTGTTAAAAGATCGCCACTGGTCAGAATTCTACCTAAAAAATCACCTGATTTGGACTCACCTTAATTTATTTAATAAATTACCCTTCTTCCATAAGATTAAAATTGAAACTTTGATAAAGGGCGTACCCCTGGAGGCTGATTTGAATTATAATGGCTTTCATTTGTCTACAGGATGAACCTTTCTAACAGTATGCGCAGATTTCTCTTACAATACTCACAAGCTGAGAAAAAAGGATGAAAATAAACATGCTTGAATATTACTTTCCAATTATAACACTTTTTAATATTAATTTTTTTATTAGGCCATTTAAACTCCTCTTAGAGCCCTCCAAACTGTCCACTTTATTTTATATTTTTTCGATACCGTACAAAAAATAATTAAAAAATACAGTAAATTGCAAAAAATTAATGAAATAGAATAGGCCTAATACTATAAGTAAAATACTCATATGAATGAAATTTAAGAAAGAAAACTAAATTTTTAGTACTTAATCTCTACACAAAAGTTTAGATTTCTTAATTACTTGATTAATTATTTGAACAGAACTACAAGTTTCCTAATTTTGATTTGCAAACATACTTGAACAACAATAATAAGATGTGAAACATTTTTACATCAGAATGTACGGATCAAATGGCAAAAATCCATATTTTATGCATTTTTAAAACAACAATTTCCGGATTTAAAAAAAAATATTTTTCCAGTATCTATTTTGAAATTCCAATATAATTCAAGTATTTCCAGTATGGAAATAAAATTCCAGTATAATTCCAGTATTTCCAGTAATTCCAGTATCAGTAGACACCCTGTAAATGCAGCGCATTGCGCTGCACGGGCCCCTCAGTATATAGTATTCATTTTAACATGCATTTTTTGTTATCCATCCCCTGCATTCAAGGTCAGCTGTTCAGAGGGGTATTAAAATATTTGGAGACCTAGTCAGACAAACCTTTTCTTCATCACTCTCTTCAGGATGTTCCACAGGCTCTTTGACTGGAGTTGTAGGAGCTGTGGTGTTTCGGGAGACTGGAGCTGACTCCAGCTCTTTCTTCCATTTCGCACGGAAGTTGGCTAGCTCATCATCTTTCGATTGTCTCTAGAGTAGAAAAATCATATAAAAAAATTTTTCACACAGGCAGTTTTTAGGAATAGTTAAAAGTTGTTTTATTTTAGAGCAGTTTTTTGACATAGCCTATGTTGGAACACGGTTAAAATATACTTTGAACAAATGCCTTACACTGCTAAACTTCAATGCTTTTTCAATGCAATCTGAATACATTTTCAATGCAATCTGAATACGTTTTTAATACGTTTGAATTTGAATACGTTCAGCACAATTTCATACCCAACCACTAGCCTATAAAAAAAATATTGATCGCGTAATAAACATTGAGATAAATTTATGGGGCGTAAAATTCACTCTTTGCGCAAACAGGTGTAGGTAATGACTGTAATTTGTTTGTATATTTATACTACACTTTTGTAAGTAAAGAATAATGAATCAAGTTTTATAAGGAATGCCAACATTCAAATTCTTATAACACTAGAATTATTTATAGGCCTAATTTATATATTGAAAGAGTAAGGTTGAGTAAAACTCCCAAGAGCACCTTGGCACTAGCATAAGATTGTTTAAGCATTTGTCATCCCAAATAAGAAGCCTGCCTTCCAAACATTTCAAGAATAAAATCAGAGAATTCTGGAAACTAATCCATGTTATAATATTAAAGAATATTTTGAAACCTCTTTTAAGTAATATTGATGTTAAGTTTAAAAACTAGTTCTTTTTACAGTATTCAGATTATTTAAAATATAAATTGTTTCATTGTTAATATTTTTTATTTTACTCTTGTTTTAAGAAATATATTTATATTCATTGTTTTATTTTTGTTGTTGGATTTGATATTGATATAAATGTTAATAAGTCTATCAGTTTTATTCATTAGTAATCTCTTTGTGAGTGACTTAGGGTATTTTATGTTTTTCTTTGACATAATTTGTTTTGTAACCCAATGACAAGGTCTCATGCACAAATTGCTGAACATGTTCTTAGACCAATAAAGATTCTGAAACACATTTTATAATGGCTGGTTAATTAAAATGGTGGCATGAGTGTGGAACGTATGGCATGGGTGAATACGGCAGCGGTGGCTTTGCCATAAGGAGGTGGGGGGAGCGCTCAAATGGCTGGCCCTGTGTCTCATGCACGGATCCAGCAATCCAGGAGTATACATCATTGGATAAATCATGTGACTCGTGAATATATTAGCCTACACCCATAAATAGCATTAAAAGTTTTATGTTGAACAAATAAGGTAATTAAATCTTTACTAGTAAAGAAGATGAAGAAGAAGGGTCTTCCTGGTCCTCCCCCTCCTCGCCGACACCAGCTCCATCCCCACTCCCACTAGATTTGGCATTCTGAAACTAAGCAGAGGTGAGTGTAAGAATCAAAACACAGTCTTAATAGCACAATTGGTGACAATTAACCTAGAGCCTATTGCCTACCATAAACATTAAGATAATACATCTTAAAGGTACTTGAAGGTCAGCTTTACACTAATTATAGGTTATGTACCTCGTCTTACAGTTCAATGTTATCGTCAACACGACATGTTTCGCCGTTAAAACGGCATCATCAGGTGTTTACAATCAAAAATGTTTCATTGAGAAGGAGTCGTTAAATCATTTTAATTGATATATATATATATATATATATATATATATATATATATATATCAATTAAAATGATCAATTAATATATATATATATATATCGTGTGGCTCATTTAGCCAGCCACCATGGTTTAAGAATAATAAAATAAATTCTGCGGTGCAGAGCACCTGAGTCAGTATAAGTAAAAATCTAAACACTAAAATAAAAATTAGATCTCTCTTTATAGAGCTAAATCCAGGGCGCTAAGCCATTGCAGCCCAGCTTCACTTGAGCTATGCAGACCGGTCAATCCTTCGGGGAAGGCACTCAGTGGGCACTCTTCGACTATGTGTTCCATAGTTTGATACTCTGCTCCGCAGTCGCATGACTGGTCTTGTGTCATTCCCCATTTGTACTTCCAATAATTACATCTTCCCACTCCAGTGCGGAAACGATTGAGTATAGTCCACTGCTTCCGAGGAAGATTCATACCACCTACCGCTACAGTCGGGTCAGCTATCAAGAAGTGGTTCCGATCTTGAAAGGCGTCCCAGGAGGAAGTCCAGTTTGTATGGATGGTGAAGTTCGTGTCCATCAACTGGGAGGCTGTTCGTAGAGGTGGTTTTCGGGACCTCAAGCATTCTGCGGTAGGTAATCATGGATGGGCAGCTGTGGAGCAGATAAGATCTTTGTGTATTCCCTAATGAGTGCATCCCTTCGTCTTATTTCAGGAGGAGCACCGGGCATTTTACACAGCACCGGGAGGCAGGGTACAGGGGTTGCCATGAGTGTACCACTGATGGCTCTCATGATCTTGTTTAGCTGGACGTCGATCTCTCTAACGTGCACACTATTTACCCACACGGGAGAACAGTACTCAGCAGTTGAATATACCAATGACAGAGCAGTTGTTCGCAGAACTTGTGCGTTAGCTCCCCATGTGGAGCCAGCAACGTGATGGACAATGTTAGTCCTGGTTCTCACCTTAGCTGCCGTTTTTTGTAAGTGGCTTTTAAACGTGAGAGACCGATCCAAAGTGACTCCCAGATACTGTGGGTGGACATTATGTTTCACCTCAACACCGTTGAATACGATTTTAAGTTTTTGGTTGTCCAGTCTATTATTCAAGTGGAAGCAAGCAACCTCAGTTTTTGTTGGGTTTGGATTTAGCTTCCAGGCTTCAAAATATTCACTGAGGGTCGTGAGGTCATTTGTTAGTGTTTCCTCAGCTTGTCGAAAATGCTGGTGTTGATATGCCAATGCAATATCATCTGCATATATAAACTTTAAGGACCGAGTTACAGGAATGTCGGCAGTATACACATTAAAGAGCAGTGGGGCGAGCACTGACCCTTGAGGCAGGCCATGCTTTAGTTGCCTAAACGTACTTTCTCTGCGTCCCAGATATACTTTTATCATCCTATTGGAGAGCATTGAGTTGAGGAGACGCAACAAGAAAGGGCAAGGAATAAGGTCGTAAAATTTAACTAGGAGGCCTTTTCTCCAGACAGAGTCATATGCTGCAGTCAGATCTAAAAAAGCCACAGAGGTTTTCAGTCTTCGCTCAAACCCATCCTCAATGAAAGAAATCAGAGCCAAAACCTGGTCACAACAGTTGCGATCAGGCCTAAATCCCAGCTTGCAGGGATGCTGGCATTGAGAATAGGGAGGATTCTGTTATAAATCAACCTCTCTAGCAGCTTATAACAAACACTTAAAAGTGCTATAGGCCGATAACTTTCAGGCAGTTTTGGATCTTTTCCGGACTTCAAGATAGCTATGATCTTGGATTTTCTTAATATCCCAGGCATTTCGCGGTTTTTCAGAGTGGTGTTAAAAACTTCAAGAAGCCACTGTCTAGCTTTGTTACCCGAGTGTTTTATAAACTCCGCGAAAATGTCATCCAAGCCTGCTGCTTTGCCAATTGGCATCGCATCAATCGCCACTTCCAGCTCGTCATAAGTGAAAGGTCTAGAGACTTCCAAGGGTGCTTGCTGACTCTCCTTTACCTCATTAAGCTTGAAATTAATTTTTCTGTCTGCAGACGTACGCACAGGTTTTGAAAGTAGGGAGAGGCTACTTTGCAATTTCACGAGGGCTAGGCTGTGAGGCATCGGTTTTTCACTTGATTTACCAGTGGAGAGTTTCCTGAGCAGAGACCAAGCTTTCCGACTACTTTTGGTGAAGTTCAGGTTCTCGACAGTTTTCACCCACTTCTCTCTCCTGGAGTTGTCGAGAGAGTTAAGGAGTTGGTCAGCTACATCTCTGTCAGCAGTGTCTGTAAACTCACTGTAAAGATCTTCGCACTCTCTGCTCCATCTTGGTATGTATTCTTTTCTAAAACCTCTTGGGATTGTCGCCTTAGCGGAAGACAGGACAAGGCGAGTGAACGCACTAGTATGAAATAGTTTTTTTATTTTAGAGGGGATGAACCTGATGCCGCTATCAAGCCTTGATGAGAAGGCCTCCCACTCAGCTTTACTAAAGTTCCATCTAGGCTGAGGAAATGATCTAAAACTAGTGGAATTTGCATTCCTACTGATATTATTACAGGCCTGTGCTGAGAGTGGGAGAACGCAGCAAGGACCATCCTGAAAGTAGGCACGGGTGTTGCTGATGGTTCACGGGAGCAAAAGCACAAGTCTGGAGAGTACCCATGACGCCATCGGGCTGAATGGAAGGTGTGTGGGTCCTTGGCATTATATACCAGGAAAAGGTTGTTATTTTCAGCCCAGCTTGAAAGACGAGTGCCGTTGTCATCATCGGACGAGTATCCCCACTGGGTATGATGACTGTTGAAGTCACCTACATATACCACAGGATGTTCAATAGTTGGGAGAACTGTGTCTGACCACTGGGTGTTCGGTGGTTTGTATACATTTACAATAGTAGTCGCAGACACCTTAACAGCAACAACAAATGTGTTGTTATCACAACTTTTGTGGGAGACTGATACATCGTCTATGTCCGGTCTAACGTACGATTTTTGGGGGGTGATGTTGTTCGCGTCCGCAGCATTCCACTAAAGTTGCCCGATTACACCCCGAGTGGTGCTAAACGAACAACAACTTTGGCAGCTGAACTGTCACACACAGTGATCTCTCAGCTATGCCAGCTGCCAGACAAAATTTTAATTGATGAGCATAGCACATACACAACAAATAAATAACCCTTTTGGAGTTTATATTTTTTTTATCACTTTTTTTCTTATGCGCTTACCTCTACACACTAAGAAACCCCAGCGTTTTTCAAAAGTTAAGTTTACCTATGTAAATATTTTCCAGCACCGAAAGGGTTAACTGACCTTTTAGGTTATTCGACCTAGGCCCTATAGTCGTAAGGCTTATTTAAGAGAAAATCTAACTTACAGTCAACCTCCAAGCCTATTTAATCATAAGTTAGTTATTTTTAAATTTAATACCATGGTAGTAACAGTGTCGTAACTATATTATTAAAATTCATATAAAATATGTTAGCATTAATCCTTGAACCATGCTAATCCTACAAAATGTATAAACAGTAACCCTAAGTTAAAACGTAGGCCCAGCAATATAAGTCTTATATAAGTTAAGTTCTCAATTACCTTGTCACTATTTACTATTTCGTTAATCCTTTTTATATGTATTTTTTTAACATAAAAAAGGACACTCACTTTAGATCAACTAGTATTAATTTACGAGAGCAAAACAAAAAAATATGGGGCAAAATTTTGTAACCCTTCACTATCATTGTTATCGGTGGTTCAAATTTTTTATTTTGAGATTAAAATTGTGCGATGAAAAGTAATTAACCACAATATTGAGATAAAAGAAATGTACGGTATTGTAATAATAGTCTAACCTAACAATCCAACCTTAAACCTCCATCACTTTTGTGGACAACAAATGGGTCGTTATCAAATTAATGGCCAATTTGAGAAAAATAAAAAAAATAAAAAAATAAGTTAAAATTAAAAAACAAGTTATTTATTAGAAGTTCAAAGTAAATGAACTACAGCATGAAACCTTACACATATCAGAGCGTAAAAATTACATTTAAGACTGATTTTCCTGATTTCATTTAAAGAATACACAAAGAATTTTCCCCTCGCTCACGTTTTTTTCTTGATAAAAAAGTGATAAAAGAATGGTAAAGTCAAAAGTTATAAGCTGAATGTTGAATGTTGAATGTACTTGTACACCAACATGTACATTACGCACAACAGAATCCAGACAGATGACTGAATCGCAAGGGAACTGACAGTCACATTTTTGGCACTGATGAATGTTGATAGCAGCAGAGCTGGAGCAGTGGCACGCCCAGCCTACAGCGCTAGGCAGAGCTTTGCATTAGTAGCTGTTGTGTGTGCCTGTGTGAGTGAGGTGCGCGTATGTGCGTATCCATTTGATGTTACAAGAGCAGCGATAGATTTAGAGACACAATCATCATGGATTTTGGATTTATTTCAGTACGATCTGTTTCTATCTTTAACTTATCCCCTATACAATGTCAGCCACCACTGATATAGCCTATGGGGGAAAAACTCTTCCAAACCATGCCAAGTGAGCTCAAAAGTTTTCCAATGAAATTAGTTTTAAAAAGTTGATAACTTACTGGTAAGAATAGGCCTAAACTATTTCTCAATGAACACAGTTTCTATGAAATTGAAAGCTTACTAGAGTTTAGAAAGTAAACTAACACACATAATGAAATGGTCATATCCAGTCCATCATTTTACCAACCCACAAACTAGCCTAATGACTGTCCTAACCCTGTCAAGAAGATGGGAAGCTCAACGCTGCTTCAGAGGACTAGGAGCCAATGGATTTGAGATGTAAGACATATTGTGTTATTATAATGAAATTGTTTTGCATTTACAATAGTTTATTTACTAAATAAAAGGCCTAAAGACTTGTCTGGGGCACAATTTTTTCTGCAGGCGTTTTCAACCCAAAATTTTAGACCTATTATAGATGTAGGTCACTTAGTACAGCAAATAACTATTAGCTCTTAACTTTTAAGTTATGTAAAGAAATGTATATACAGACTAAGACTCGCTAATCAAAAATAAATGACACTGTCAACTCAAGCTTACATCTAGACAATAAATCACATTTCTCTATCCAAACAAGTTAGGAAGATCACTGAGTTTTAACAATGATCATAAATCGAGTAGCTTTAAAAAATGACATTGAAGATTTTACCATTTTGTTTCAATTGTTTTTCAGCGCCAGAACTCACGGTCAGTATATCGAACTACAAAGGTATTCTTCGATAAATTGCCAAACTCTGAGAACATCACAGGGACATAAGCATCCATGTTTTGATGTCGTCGTCGTCGTTCTATTTATTTTCATTTTCATTTTGTTCTGCCTCTGTTGACATTTCGTCACTCGAGAATTATATGGTTCTATGTGATATTTTTGGGTGTTTTGAGTTAAGAGTACTATAAAAATCTGTGAAAAAATCTCTATCTTTCAAGCTAACCCGGCAGGTTGCAGCACCATCCTATCCAAAGTTATTACAAAAATAACATGGTTGTATATGCAGAAAACTGATGTTTTGGAGTTTTCAGTAAATTCCAAAGTTGTATGTGTCACTTAGAACCAGTAAATTTCTGAATGTGATCGTACAAAGTTGTATGTGACACATAGAACCATGCAACTTAAAGATAGCTCATTCAATTGAAACTGAGGGGTTCTATGTGATAAATAGAACTTTGTTATTTAAATATATTTAATTCAAAAAGGTTGGTTTCTAACACGTAATCTTTGTTATTTAAGGTCAGCGGAGGTGCCCTGAACCATTTTCAAATAAGATGCATGGGATTTAGTTAACTCCAATTGATTAACGACTAAGTAACTTATAACAAATAAATTGATTTTGCTGACCTTGAATCATTTAATAATTTTCATCAGCTCTGTAAAGGTTATTAGAGGGGTGTTAGGTTTAAAACAAACACATTCACAAGTTATCACAATTTTAAAATCATGAAATATTAACAGTACCTTCGTTGGGTCTAAGAAATACTACAAAAGAAAAAAGTTAGTCCTAGTCCTAGTCCATATCCATATAGGTATAATACCAGGAATAGATCAATAGATCTATTAACCAATCAAATCAGCATAACTTAAATCTTCTTGAGCAAAATCCGGCCTATATTGGAATAAAGTTTCTCTCCACACTGCCATCAGACTTTAGAGTGATTTCGAAAGTCTAATCTAAAGGCCTAATAAAAGATTTTAATTATAAACTCCTCTTTTCCTGACCTAACCTGGCCGAACAACCCAGTCCTTATTTAACCTGGTTCGACCGAACTGCAATAATAACGAGACGGGTCCACGATGTCGTCGACAAGACTACCTGAAGAAAGAAGGAAAGAAGTATTGTTGGGGTCCTGTCTGATATATGTAGCTGAAGATCAGAGGATCCACTTCAGTTGCAGGAGAGACAACCCACAGCTCATCCCATACCCAAATTTTTCTCAATTTTCCAGTCAATCACGTTAACAGAACTTGTGAGCACTGAAAACCATCCGCTTTTTCAAAGCCAACAAAAAACTCCGACGTGTTTAGCATTGCCTACCTTCCTGCTCAGAGAGATAATGGATTTTTATTGCTGATTTCCTCGCAGTTGCTGCTAATGAATACCTGGCCCGTGGTGTGTGTTCCCAGACTTTTTTAAAGACATTGTATAAAATGAACTCTTTCTGTTTACAAGAAAGGGGACCACCAATTACTCAATATAGGCCAATATAACTATAACTCATGTATTTGGAAAGTTTATTGAGACTCTGCTGTCATTAAACCATAAATTAAAACCTTCTTTGAACATCAGCATCAGCTTATTTATAGAAAGCATTATTTTGGCCTCCGTAAAAGGCTGTAAGTCCACCGATGATGTTGTTGCTAAAGAAGGTTGCAGACATCATTAAAATTCTGTTTGGAATCATGAAGCTCTTTCTCTTTCTGCGACCACAGCGAGCTTTTTACTGTGCATGTCACGATATCTTGATCAAAAGCAGTATTTTATATGGAGCTAAAGACACTGCTCCTTTCACCTCAAGTTTCTTCCTAAAAAAGAACAGTAATCGTTGTGATTAATATGGAGCAGTTTTAGGCAAGAAAGAATGTTGAATCTGGTATTCCCCATCAGGGTTCGGTTTTGGGTCAAATATGTTTCTTGTTATTAAAATCTTGATGACCCTATGATCATGTTTGGAGGGAATACTTTCCCTGTTAGCTCTGACCGTGATCAGGTTTTTGGAAACATCTGTCCATATTAGCGTCTTATGATGGTTAATTACTTTACTACATGTTTTTTTGTTAATCCGCTTCCAGCCAAGTGATGAAAAACAACAAACTACATAGTCTTTCAAGAAAACCGCTGGAAAACCAAGACTCTGTAAAGTTGCTTGGCTTCGCATCAGACGAAAACTCAGCTGGAAAGGTTATTTTGACCAGACAACCAATAGTTTGTCTCGATTTTGCTTCCTTCCTCTCAATTGAGGAGCTGTATGACTGAGGTATACCTGGCCATGATTTACCATGCACAATATTCCAAAATCACCTTTCATTTCGACATTCACCAAGAGTGCATGAAATAATGCTTAAGCTTCATATACCGTATTTATACCATCCAAATCATCACAGGAGGCGAATTCAGACTTAATGAAAGCCACTTTATGTAAGATTAGGTACCTAAGCATGCTGTTGTCGGCAACTACCTCCTACTCTGTCTGATACACGTAAGGTAAAATATTGAGAACTTTATCACTCGACAACATGCAGTAGACACAGATAGACACAGAATTCTTGTTGTCCACAAGAAGACATAAACAGCGTTTCTGTTATGAACTTCTGAATTAGACAACTAGCTTGACCTACAAGTTTCGTCTGGACAATGCTGCCTGAGTTTCAATCATCCTACACTCATCTCTCATTCATATTCATGTTAAAATACCCACTAGCTATGTTAGATTCTTGTCTCAAAATAGTGATTTAGTTTATCAAGAACAGGAACCATTACAAGAGTGATGAATTTCTCAAGGATGGCCTTGCGGCTTTGTAGCCATGCTGAAGGGTTTAACTCTTAAGTTAATATGATATTTATTTTCAAGTTTTAATTTTATAAATAATTTTGAGTACATTTTGACCATTATCAATCCAAAGTTGTGGGCAAAATATGAAGTCAGAGGTGTTTTTAACCAAGAACTTGAACATTTTTAAAGACACATACAACTTTGGAATTTTGAAAATTAACTGACATCCAAACCACAAAGTTCTATTGCTTGACATACAACCATGTTATTTAACAAAGCAGAACTGCAAGGTTCTATGTTTAAGCAACTATTTTTTAAATTAATTTTTTATACAAGTAATTTTCAATTTTTCTTTTCGGTTTTTTTTAAGGCAATACAAAAATAAACAGAGAACATAATCCAGTATCAATGAAAACAATAGCTTGATTAGATTTTAGTAGAAAAAATGTCAAACTTTAAAAATCGATTTTCTCAAAACTAGTAAAACATCACATAGAACCGTATAATTCTCGAGTGACGATTTTTCTTTGTAATTTTAGTAATCAGCTGACAGCCGACAGCCATGTGTTAAACTTCCAAGGTCCTTGGAATTGGAAATGCGTCCGCTTCTGCAACGTCAGCGTCAGTCAGCTTACTTTTCTTGAAAACAAAATCTGACCGTTTGACCATTGGCTATTATAGTGTACTTAGTCAATGCTATTATACAACACAATATCGCTGTAATATCACTCCACCTGAAATAAGACGAAGGGATGCACTCAAAAGGGAATACCCTAAGATCTTATACTATCTGCTCCACACTCCACAGCTGCATATCCATGATCAAGAAGACTGTAGTGCCACAGGTATATATATATATATGTATGAGACATGATTATGACCTAAATAGGATCGAAACCAGTTGTCAGTAAAATAAAAATGTTTTTAAAAACTAAGAAGGGTACTTAGTTTATTTATAATGAGAATAAATACAATTAATGTTTTAGTAGCCCTACTCACTCATGATGACATATATATATATATATATATATATATATATATATATATATATATATATATATATATATATATATATATATATATCGTGTGGCTCATTTAGCCAGCCACCATGGTTTGAGAATAATAAAATAAATTCTGCGGTGCAGAGCACCTGAGTCAGTATAAGTAAAAATTTAAACACTAAAATAAAAATTAGATCTCTCTTTATAGAGCTAAATCCAGGGCGCTAAGCCATTGCAGCCCAGCTTCACTTAAGCTATGCAGACCGGTCAATCCTTCGGGGAAGGCACTCAGTGGGCACTCTTCGACTATGTGTTCCATAGTTTGATACTCTGCTCCGCAGTCGCATGACTGGTCTTGTGTCATTCCCCATTTGTACTTCCAATTTCCAATAATTACATCTTCCCACTCCAGTGCGGAAACGATTGACAATAGTGTCTCGATTGACATTTCCTAAGAAATGTCTCACAGTTTCTTTTCACCGATGCCAAAATCCCGCCACATATGACTACACACTTAATAGTGTGATTATTCAGCGAAAAAGTGAGATTCGTGATCTTGGAGTCTGGTTTACATATGATTTGAGTCCCAATGTTCACATCACCAACATAATCAGCAGAGCGAACCGAACACTAGGCTATAAGCGGAATTTACACTAGCATGTGGCAGTGGCGCCACTTTTACTGGCTTCAAAGTGGCACCAAAAATGTACCGTGTAAACCCTAAATGACGCGCCATTTTTATTGGAGAGGTGCAGTGGCGTGCCACAGGGAGTGACGCCACTAATATATGTTCCTACATATATTAGTGGCACCACTAGCGGGTGACTCACCATCTGTACTATCGCGTCATTTCAGGTGGCCCGTGTAAATAACAACACCAGTGCTAGTGACAGACATCTAGATCAGGTTTTGTTTACATAGCCCCGGATCTCTGTAGAAACGTGGTTTTTCTAGTAACAAATTAAATTCAAAGAAGTGAAGTCCGAACACTTTCAACGTAATCGGACATTTGTTAGGTTAGCCACAGACAACAACAAAATAAAAACAATCATTTCTTTGCAAAACATCTGATGTCTCCATGGAAACTACGCCACTTACAGTGTCATGGTTAAAATACTCACTTTCGTGTGTTTACACAGTGTCGCTAGTGGCATGACACTAAAACTGGGGCGATTTAGTGGCGCCACTGCTACATGCTAGTGTAAACCTAGCTTTATTATACGTTTCACAAGAGGTTTCAAGGATCCTGCAGCATTGAAAACGCTTTATTGTAGCCTAGTCAGAAGTATTCTTGACTACTGTTCTGTGGTATGGAGTCCATATCAATCTGGCCACGTACGCATGCTACAAAATGTCCAAGATAGGTTTATTCGAGTGGTGGGAACACGTTTGGGATTCAACTATCGTCAAGTACCACTGGATTACATCGCTGAGATTCTTGATCTTCAAACCTTAGCCAACCGCAGATCTGTTCACGATCTGAGTTTTCTTTACAAGCTTCTTAATTCACTTGTGGACTGTCCCGAACTTCTCAAACTTATAGACTTTAGAACGGGCCATCGAACTAGATCTGTTGAACTATTCTACAGACACCATCATCCTAGATCATACCTCAGGAACAGCCCAATGGTACGTCTGCAGAGACTAGGGAACGAGGTGTCTTCTGAAGTGGATTTCTTCTACGACAGAATTGGAAGATTCATGAGACTGGTCAACCTTCACTACCGTTAGGAAGCGACACGTGAACTACTTAGTTTCAAATGTTATAAATCATTCGTAAACTTTCTCTTGTTATTGTTATTAATATATAATTAGCTGTTATAATATTATTTTGTTATTGTTAGATATTTATGCATGACTGTTGATAATTGTTATAATATTTATTCTGTGCCTTGAAATTATTCATAGTTACCATTGTTGATGTCTTGATGTTTTTCTATGCACCTAGTTAGATTATCACTCCTAGTTATTATGCACTATTAATATTTTTCTTCCTCTTGTGATATCGGTCATCCTCAGCAATGAAATAGTATTATCACAGATTAGCACGTAAGATTTCATTACTCACAATTGTTAGCTATCTTGATGTTGATTTTGATTTTGTTATTGTTAGAGTAATCTTAGTACAAGAACTTTTGATTATCTCACTCTGTTACTGTATGTAAAACAATGTAAATGGCTTTGCCGTGAATAAATAAATAAATAAATAGTCCACTGTTTCCGAGGAAGATTCATACCACCTACCGCTATACGGTCGGGTCAGCTATCAAGAAGTGATTCAGACCTTGAAAAGCGTCCCAGGAGGAAGTCCAGTTTGTATGGATTTTGTCCATCAACTGGGAGGCTGTTCGTAGAGGTGGTTTTTGGGACCTCAATCGGCCCGCATTCTGCGGTAGGTAATCATGGATGGGCAGCTGTGGAGCAGATAAGATCTTTGTGTATTCCCTAATGAGTGCATCCCTTCGTCTTATTTCAGGAGGAGCGATATTACATAGCACCAGGAGCCAGGGTACAGGGGTTGCCATCATAGATATATACTAATACACCTGGATCGGTAACTGAAATGGCGGAATAGCGGTAAAAACGAGCCGGCTTCCCCCACCACTAGCCAGTATTGCCGCCGCTGCGCCGCGCTGAATATCAGCTGACATGATTGTTGTCGGTGCGTCAGCTGCATTCTTGTTTGTTTACATTCTTTAAATTTTTATTTATGATTATGATGATGAAAGATGGTTCTTACTGTGCAGCTTTTGGTTGTATTAGTACACATTAATAAGGCTGAAATTTATCATTTCATAGGTAAGGAAGACAAAAAAATACAGTATTACTGTAGTTTAATCAATTAATTTATTTATTTATTTAAATTACAGTACATAATTACTCACACAGGGTTGGCAACACTGACCATTAATACTGGCTAGTGGTGGGGGTAACGGCTCGTTTTCACAACATGGAGTTACCGATCCAGGTGTATTAGTATATATCTATGGTTGCCATGAGTGTACCACTAATGGCTCTCATGGTCCTGTTTAGCTGGACGTCGATCACTCTAACGTGCACACTATTTAACCACACATTTTACTCTTTGTTACCTGCAAGTGTTGCCAACGCTGCAGGAAACAACAATCATTCTCGTTTGCGTTGGAGATTTTTTGTCTCAAGATTCAAGATTCAAGATTTATTTGCCTTTAAATATTTACAATAAATACAATTGGCAATGTCAATAACTAAAACTAAAAACTCCTTAGGCTAATATGACTCTGCTGAGCAACAACAAAACAAAATGATTACATTCAAAATGTCATTCAATAATTATTGTGCAAAGAACTGCCAGTTGAGAAAAAAATAAAAAATAATACAAAAAATTAAGAATTCTGGGTAAAATATATATAAAAGACAAAAAAGAAAAAAAAAAAGTAGTTACCTGATTGTGTCGGAAAATGAGGTTGAAAGGTTGTTGATTAGAGTGGTTGGCACTGTTAGCAGGTTAGATTAGGTTTAAAATGGTGGACAGATCGGCTTCATTAAATTCATTGGTGTGATAGAATGGATTAAGGATAAGCCATGCTTTCATGACCTTGGTAAACCTTGGCAGAGGCAGGGTACGGATGGCAACTGGCAGCCGGTTAAAGAACCGTATACCTGAAACAGGAAAACTTCTCAATGTTTTCTCAAGTCTTACTCTAGGCACAAACAGGTTCTCATTATATCTCGTATTATGACCATGCACTGAGTTTACAGATACAAAATTATTGTTTTTCTCCTTTATAGCTACAACACAATGAAATATATACAGATTGTATACAGTCAAGATTCTATTCTCTACAAAAAGAGGCCTGCAATGATCCAACCAACCGGCATTTGATATGACTCGGACTGCTTTCTTCTGTAGCAGTAGTATCTTGTTAACACTTGAACAGTGGCCCCATAAGATGGTGCCATAAGCCACATGACTCTGAAAAAATGCAAAAAAGGCTTGTCTCACAAAGCCGATTGGCAGATCATTAGCAAGCCTCCTCAAAAGGTACACAACACGACTGAGTTTGACACAAAGTTGATCTATGTGAGCATCCCAAGACATTTTGGTGTCTAGCGTAATACCCAAAAGCTTGACTGGTTCACTGTCGACATCATCGTTGCATAAGCTGAAAATTATTTCCTGGGTTTTAGCATTGTTCAGCGCTAATTTGTTTCCCAAGAACCACTGAGATGCCACATTAAAAATTTCTCTAGTTACAGTTACAGCTGTTTGCAGATTGACATGGCTAGAAAATAGGGTAGTGTCATCTGCGAAAAGCAAAATACCACTCCCCACGTCATAATACAAATCATTAATTGATATAAGAAATAGTAGGGGCCCTAGCACGGATCCTTGCGGGACTCCTTGCTTTACATGCATAGGATTGGACAACCTCCCGTCCCAACTGACAACCTGCTGACGATTTTCAAGATATGATGCTAACAATTTGATTGCGGCACCCTCTAGACCATACCTTACGAGTTTATCAAGCAAAATTTTATGCTGGACGCAGTCGAAAGCTCGTGATAAATCACAGAGCATTGCAAAAGTAGAGTGCTTGTTTTCAAAAGCTTTCATAATTTCACTGACAAGTTCTTCGACAGCTAGAACAGTTGATCTGGATTTACGAAAACCGTATTGTGCTGGTACCAGAAGGTGTCGCTGCTCAAGATAACTATATAATTGGCTGAACATAAGGGATTCAAAAACTTTGGCCATCACAGGAATTAAAGATATAGGCCTATAACTGGCTACATCATTTTGTGCACCTTTCTTGTAAATGGGCACTGTTCTCGACAATTTAAGTACATCGGGAAATATTCCCTGCAAGAAACAAGAGTTAATTAAGTAAACTAAGATAGGTCCAATTATGTAAATTACCTGTTTCAACAAGTTAGGGGTCATGCCAAAAATATCTTTGCTTTCAGATTTTTTAAAACTATTTACAGTATTTACAACATCACATAGATTAACATTACTCCACCTAAAAGCAGGTGCAACTTCAGGGACCTTACTTACAACTTCACAAAGGTTCATGTCGGAATGAGGAACACTATTTAAAATAATGTCTACTGAATTTATGAAGTAGTGATTGAAATCCTCTGCAGAGGCAAAGCTGGAATCAACAGTTGGACGTTTAGACCGACCATTGTTGATAAGATTCCAGGCGGCCTGACAGGGATTTGAAGCTTCAGAGATAAACCGGGCGTTAGCAATTTTCTTTGCCTCTTTAATTTTCTTGCGATATTCCTTTTTTAAACTGCGCAACAGTGGCAGTAGATCATTCCTAGTAGAGGTCAGGTCATTCACAAGCACAATAAAGCCTTTCAACCTACTGAGCTCCGGAGTAAACCAGTCCTTAGCTTTAGGAGCACCGGACAAACCTCGATTGCGAAATTGCTTAGAGTCAACACTCTTTTCCTTTTGAGGAAAATACACTTCAAAAGCCTCTTGAAACTTAGTAAAAAAGAAAGAAAAGGCATCATTGGCAGTTAGAGTTCTGATAATGTTAAACCAGCTATCAGCATGCCTTACAAGAAAGCAAGAAAAAAGTTCAACAGCATAGTTGTTGAACACTCGATATGAGATACGTTTAAGTACAGAGTTGGCATTATTTAGATTGGCCACACTATTTAAGGATGCTGTAAAAATGATGTGCTTGTGGTCAGCAATTTGATCACGACTAACCTCAACTTCATAGTCCCACTTATCGAGATTAGTCAGGACAGAGTCTAAGGAGGCATTGCCTCTAGTTGGTTCAATCACTGAGCTGTAGCAATTAAAACTCCTGAGTAGGTTAAGAAAATCAGGAGATTGATTTCTAGGATTGAGAAGGTCAATATTATGGTCAGTTCCAATGAGAACATATAAACCCAATGTCAAAACATAGTTTAAACACATTTCAAGTAAGGTAAAAAATCTACCTATATCACCATTGGGTGAACGATACATAGCCAACACAATGAGAGATAGGCTAGGGATGAACACACCAGCAAACTCTGCCTGAAAATCTTCACAGTATGAATTTAGATCTAGTGTTCTGTATAAATTACTAAACCTATTACCAATATACACTGCTGAGCCTCCACTAGAAGATTGTCTGCAGAAGTAAGCTGCCAGCTCCATGTTTCCTAACAAACTATAACTGTCAATTTCATCAGATATAAGTTGATGCTCACAAATGCACACAAAGTCAATATTATTTATTGAGCAGAGGAGCTCAAGCTCAATTGTTTTATTTCTCAGAGATTGAATGTTAATTGCACAAAGCCTAAATTTATGCTGTTCCCATATGGGTTCCTTGGACAATAAAGGTTCAGCGCATGCAACTGGCATAGGCCTACAGTTCATATGTTCTATGAGGTTGGTTGTACCTGCAGAGTCTGATTTTCTAAAAAAGTCCTATTTCTTTTAGGCAGGTACTTCCTAACTAGAGTCCCTTTAGGCCAAAAATCAGCTTTCCACACAACATCAAAGTCATTTGATAAAATACCTACCTTGAAGGAAGCGTGGGGTCTCATAGTAGCTACGCTCATAGCAACTATAATTTGAATGTTAACGTAGCAACTAAAATGGCAGTGTGAATTAGCGCCTACACTTGTAGGCGCTGGTAGAACATTTCAAATTTGTGTAGGCGTTAACGAGAATATGACCTATACTTTTTAGAACATTGATTTTGACTGTTATATTGGTAAAATATATTTCTCTTGTAGCATCTAAAAGTAAAAAATGACTTTTAATTCCGACAAATTGCTGTATATCTCGATTAGCAACTATTCTACATAGCCACTAATATCGAATTTGTAACATAGCGCCTACAGAGTCGTTCGGAGTGAACAGCTCTTTTACAGAGCAGCTCTTTTGAACGACTTCCCTGCCATGACATCTGCAACCAGCAGGGTTGCCAAGAGATGGTATTTTCCCTGCGTTTGGGGATTTTATGGGGCTTGCTGGGATAAGCGAGAATAATTATGATGTTTTATGGGATTTATATGTAGGATGACGAAATTTCCAATGAAACCGAGTATTTCTGGAAAAATAAATCCTATAGGAGCCTAGTTGATACTTATAAGGGCATGTGTTGTGAATTAATTACGAATGTCTAAATGTATTATAGAGTCAGCAAGTAAACTCTTTACAATGTGAATTCACATTGAATTTAATGAAATACAGTATTGTCTAAAGAAGAGTACTTCCGGTTAAACGTCGCGGTCGGATGCGCGCGTGGAATCGGCAGCAATGAAATCACCAACTTTAAACTATAGACAAAGACATAGTACATTACTAGGGGGGCCGAGCTTATGCACGGTAAAATTTAATATTATCTCTTGCTTTTCTCAGACAAAGCTCGTTCGCTCCGCTTTCTCGCCCGGTCGGCTAAGTAGCTACAACCAATCTTCATAAGAATAACATGGGAACTTTATAGATGGGCTCTAGGACGAAAACCAGATTTCCCAGCGACAAGACCAACTCCAATTGGTTTGTCTCTTGGCCGAAACTATCATATTCAACCAAAATATTAAAACCCTTTGACGGAAAAACACTTTGCCAGTGCAAACATTGCTTATTTTAGAGTATGAAAATAATTACGTACAAAAGCTGTTGCATGGTTGTAAAATAAATTGGACAGATGAATAGATAAACCAAGGGTATAGCGAGACTGTTCCCCTTGGTTGCCGATAAACTCGAGATTGTGAGCACTTTGGTGTGATAATTTATCAAGAATTACCGGGGAATAACGGAACATTTAATTTTCTCGATAAATTTGAGAGACGAGCTCTTTCGCTCTGCTCACTTAGACAGGGCCAAATTTAGGAGTAGGCTATCCATTTTCTGCCGCCCCCTCCCACTTACACTTATAGAAACAGACTCATTCATAGTTTAGATTTTTACTTATATATGGGCGTATTAACCTTAAAATATGCACGAAATTAATTTTAAGTCTCAATCAAATACATTTATGAACTGTATAATCTTTAAATGAATACTTTAAGCCGAGAATCACAACACAAAGAATAAATAAGTGACTTCACTGGAGCAGATAAAACAGCAAACAGGCAAAAGGCAGTATTGAGGCAACTGCCAGCCCAAAATAGGCCTAATGTTTACTTGTCACAAGCTAGAAAAAAACATATTAAAAACCACTTTAAATTAAAATTGAAATTTGTATTGTAGCAAATTGAGGTAGTAAATTTGAACAGATAATCAATTTTTATGGACCTACACCTTTGACCTTTATGTGTAAAAGTAAACGTTAAACTATTTAGAAAATAAACAATAGGACAATAATCATAGCAAAAACGATTCACCATTCGACAACATTGGTTTATATATACAGTTATCAACTTATTTTTTTCAATGTAGTAGCTACAACCAATCTCCATACGAATAACATAGAAATGGCGAAAGAACGGCTTTAGTATATTTAACTATTACCGTGTCGCTATTTTGAGACAGGGACCTCACATAGTGGGTATTTTAACCTGAATATGAATGTGAGAGGAGTGTAGGATGATTGTGGTGCGAACTTGTAGTCTTGTTACTGAAGGCCGACATAAGTTACACCTTAGGCAAGACTGTTAATTAATAGCCCAAAACAGCCAAAGGTATCTAGGGCCCTACAATTTAACGTTTACAGGGTGTCTCTGAACTCTCTACCGCCCTTTTCAGAGGTATTATTCCTAAACCAAAGACAAGCCAAAATATCATATCAAAATTTCTAAAATTTCACAGTTACTCGTACAGCCAAAATACGTACAAAATACAAAATACCATTTTGTATTTTCCAAAGAATAATTTTTAATTTAAGAACATCTTGACGTAAGCAATTAAGATTTTTTTGTAATAAATAAAATAAAAAAATAATAATTATTTGAAATTTTTGACACAAATATTTTAAGTAAAGACCTAGCTGTAAAAAATTATCAACTTTTTATCATTCCTATTTTCAAAATGGGGGATGTTTAAAATCTTCAACCTTAAATTTCATAACAACTTCATAGGGTATAAAAGTTTATGTTCTTGCGTGTTTTTGGGGAAATGTAATTTAAAATCCAGCGATGTAAAGATTATGAAAATCGGTCCATAAATAAGAGAGATAGAGCGATTTTACTGATTCCAGTCACGCTTCAGCGGGAGCAGTTGTGGTACGAAATCCATTGTTGAGCTGGCCCCGCGACCGCGCTTTTCGCGCGGCAATCTGCTCAGGTGCGTGACTATTTGAATTAAAATCACTCTATCTCGCTTATTTATGAACCGATTTTCATAATTTTTACATCGTTGGATTTTAAATTAAATTTTCTAAAAGTTTATAGTGACATGAACATTGCTAACTTATGTACTTTTTGTGTAATTTAAGGTTTAAGTTTTAAACAGCCGCAATTTTGAAAATATTGATTGTAAAACAAATTGTTCAAACTATTTTTTTTTTTTTAATTAGACCTTTAACTTAAAAAGTTGTTTACCAAGTTTTTACTTATTACAACAAACCATTCTTGAATTCAAACTATTCTTTAAAAATACTAAATGGCGGCTGTACGGTTGTCTATGGAGTTTTGGAAATTTTAAATATGATATCATGACTTGTCTTTTTAGGTCAGGAATAATATTGTTTATTGTTGGATGCCATGAGGCACATTAGAATGTTAAAAAATACAATAATTTTCTATTAATAATACTTACTAGCTGTGTACCCGTTCCTCGCACGGAGTGTGTGTGCAGTTTATTAAACCAATTATATAAATGCTTTCACAAATTAAATATCAGCTTCAGTTGGATTATTCCAAAGTATCTAGATATCAAGTTGTATGCTTATTAGGTCCCAGGTGCATTTATAAAAATCTTGTTACATCCATTTTTCATTCGGGTTAGAAGTTATCTATCTCCTTATTTCTATAAGTGTTTCGTCTGTTACGTCCCTTTTTCTCTCGACCTACTGAACCGATTTTTAAGATTGAGAGTCATTTTAAAGCTTAGGATGTATTGCAGTGACGAATCGTAATGAAAAAGGTCATATTGTATCGGGCTTCGCCCCCCTCGCCTTTGATTTATTTCTAGAGGGCGCTTTAAAATGTTGACCAAATTTTATTGCAAGTTCTTTAATGTGAACTAGAGATCGCCTCCTGATCGAAATTCGATCAAAATTTCAGTTGATCTGGACCCAAAAAGCTTAAAAGCATTTTAGAATCAAAACATCTGTTTTTCCTGATTTTCTAGCAGTTGTTATTACAACAGATGTCTAATAATTCATTCAATTCTCCTTTCTCCATAAGATTAACATTGGAACTTTGAAAACCTGCTGGGCGTAGCCCTGGAGTCCAATGAGAATTAGAATGTGATTCTGCTCATCTACAGGACTATACCTTTCTAACGGTATGCGCGGATTTCTCCTAAGTTGCACACAAGCTGAGAAAAAAGGAGGAAACGAAACATGCTTGCGTATTAATATTTAGATTGTAATTTAACAGCTGATTACCTTCAGATGAATTTTAAAAGCCAGATGGTAAACAAAAATAGATCTCTGTCACTTCATAATCAACATTCACGTTGTAGGTGAGTTTCACTCACACAGGATCATAAAATGCGCAATTTGCGCAAGGGCCACCTCGTTTCTATTAATGTGTTTGTTGCAGTTTGATTAAACATTTATATTCTTATAGTGATTTACATTATAGTTCTATGAGTATACCATGTCCCCCTCCCATCTCCCATCAGTCCATCACCCCGATCCGTCCAGTCAGTCAGCTGACGATGGTCTACACCCGAGCTGCGAATTTGTTTGAGTTCTCGTGCGGTGTTTTCTATTTATTTTGTTATTTCTCAGTGGTTAGTAGTTATTTGTTTGTATAAATATTAATAATCTCGAAATTATTTTGTTAATATCAGGATCGCGTGTTCACTTCGTTATAATGCTCGTATAATAATGTATAATTTTGACCTATAATTTTTATACAATAATTATAACTGGACTATAAATATGGAATCTATTTAATGCAATTAAAAGTAATGAAAATAATTTTCTGCTTGCATAACTATTTAAAAATAAAAAAAACTTCTTAATTTGTTCGAAGATGTCGTTGATAGTTCCATGGTTGGAGTCCGTACGCCGTTGTTCAACAACTCGGAGGGTTATCGTTGTCCGTCGGGCAGCACTGGTTTTTGGAGTCCCAGAAGCGCTTTCGGCGGCTTGTCATTGTCAACTGCTACTGACATTTTACATCTTAATTTGGCCATTTTACATCTTAATTGGTTTAATTAATTGTTTATCAAATGCAAAAATGTTCGATAATTTACCACCGTTTCATCAGCAAAATTGTTACGTACTGCAATCATCTCCTGAGGCTGAATGAAGTTCCTCATATACGTGTCTTGATTTTGAATTGACGGCGACACTTTATTTATATGTTCATCAAATGTATGTGTAGACATACGAAAATGATTGAAAATTTACTTTCTTTTTTCCCTAAGAAATAAGTGTACAACAACCCATGCAAGTTCCTTTTCACTATGATTGGGTGAAGCGAGTGAACCTAAATACTGCGGTTCCGTTTCTTTTTTTTCCTATGCCTTAACAAATACGGCACAGCCATATTCTTACGTGTACTCAGCACATAGAATAATATATATACACCTGGAACTTGGAACGCTCACACCGTTGTTGTCAGAACCCGCAACCTGGGAGAAAAGGGCAGGCAAGAATGACCAAATGACTAATTATGGCAGTGAGCGCTTTCATTCATACGCTTGTTCCTCATGCATACAAAAAAATAACAAGAATGAACCTTACATATTTGTAATCTGCATAAACTACTGATTCCAATTGTATACAAATATTTGCATTTTTATATTAGAAAAGGATAATAATTATTAATATTTTTTTTAACGTGACATTGAAAAGTTATTAAGCGAGAAAGTTTTTTTGGGTTAGGATCAAACTCTCAGCGGCAAAGTTTCAGATTATGAGTTGAGTTTATCTAGAATGTTTAAATATTACATTTTTACCTAGCAGTTTTAGTTTCGGATATAATCGATCACAAAGCGAGCGTTAAATGTTATCGACGACGCGCTGCCGCAATAAGCATTATTGCGACACGTCGATCGCCGTCATCGGTCGACTCGAAATAATCTAATAATGCCTCTTCAGTGTAAGGCAAATTGAATTTGGATTATTTACTTATTTTCAATGTTAGTTTTTTAGGTTGTTTGTAGGGCTATCTACATCAAGTGCTTTGTTGGATATTGTGTAACTTATGTCAAATAAACTAATTAAAAATTAATAGTACAATCTATATACTAGCAAACAGTTAAAATAAAGATTGTTGGGAATATGAAAATATTAATTAAATAGACTAAAACAATAATTATAGATTTTGTATCAAGAGCTTCAATATTGGTTAATATTATATAAATTAAAAATTAAAACACAGTTACCAATATTTTTGAAATTTTAATTTTTAATTCTAATAATTATAGAATTCAGTCTTTTTCCAATTTTATAAATAAGCCTACATTTATATTTAGATTTTTTTCATATAATTTTCCCTAAAGATAAATATAATTAAATAGCCATTTCATATGAATGTGGGAGTAACTGAAATAAATAAAAGAGCCAGTTCAACTCGTCTTATGTCTTATTAAAACACAACGAATAAAGTTTTATATTCGTATAATTTAATAAGTAAATATTTGTCAAGTAATTTGATAAAATCAAAACATATAGGCCCTAACTAAATTACAGTAAATTAAAATTTAACACTCGTGAAAAGAATTGCCGCTCCCTCTTATTTTACAATTAATGCAGGTGAACGCTGAACACGACACTATTAATGAAATAACTATCCAACTCAATGCATTAACAATTAATTTAAAACTCACATCGTTAACTCAAACTTTACCTTATGAAACGTCCACTTGTTATGAGAGAAATTAGGAGAGTAAAAATATTTCATATGTGAAAACAATTAATTGTAGGCTAATAAAACGAAACCGAAGAGATAATCTTGACATCGCGCATAGACGCGATTCTCCGAAATCTTCAACGTGTCTCCACTTTTATCTTCACACCTGTCTTCCGAGAAAACTATTCGCTTAAAAAATTGTAATAGAAAGATTGAAATTCTTTCATTATCTACGCTAGAAGTCTTTCCTGACCAATGAATAAAAATATTTACGCTTAGTAACTTTTTCATGTTCTAGTTGTGTATTGACATTCGTTTTTATTTAATAGCTAGCTGTTTACTAGTTAAACATAATGAATACGATATTCACATCGTTATGACCAGTAACTCTTTTTCTTTAAAACGTACGTGTTTCAATGCATTTGGATGGTTAGCGACCGGCAAAGAAGCATGTAAGTCAGTGAGCACACTAAAGCTTTTGGCTGCTCATTTTGCGTTTTTGCCTGCCCTTCAGAACACGGGTTGCGGTTTTTGGTTCGAGTTTTGCCTTGCGTGAGCGTTTCAGGTGTATAATAGAGTTCTATTACTAAGCACCAGTTCTACAACGAGACTAAATTATTTAACTGCGCAACATGGCTGGCTGCTCCGCCGGTTCTGGCTGTCTCGCCGTGCCGTGTGCATAGAACTATAATGTTTATATGTTTATATTTCTATGGCCGTGTGTTCTGGTCGCTCAAAATACAGCGGCGACAGCTAAAAAGCCCCATATCTGGGACTTTTGCCGTCCCGTGTCTCCCCGTTCTTATTTTATTGTTAATAATAATAACTTGTTCCTCTGATAAAGTTTATCTTCAATAGCATTAGATTTTGATAACAAAATTATTCTACTGACTGCTTACCACTGACATATGTTATATAGCGCCAGTATACGGCCCCGTACATGACTTGGAAGACATATAGACTTTACAATACCAAATTCCTTGGGTTTTGGGCTCCTGAATATGAGCCCCCGTTGGCAGAACTCACATTGGGCACCATCCTTCACGTAAGGCATATATTCACACGCCTTTGGAATCAAACTATGGGACAGCTGTGCAAAAAAAGTCTTAAAAGATTATTAATTCTTAAAAAAAATATGTACAGATAGTTCAATTTAAAAAGAAACATATTTTGTAAAGAATTATAAACACATTTTCAAAGACATTTTCAAAACCCATGAAATTACTCGCTCTTCCCTGCATTTATGTTTTAGAGAGAGTTTTTCCATTACTACATATAAACTACATAAATCGCTTAAAATCGATTATTATAATTCCACATTTAATGATCCGAGTCTTTGCCCGTCGATATCCGACGGGTACAGCTCTCCCCTCCATATCCGTGGTGATCGAGTGGAGCGCTAGGCAGATGGTGCGAAATACATATCAAAACTAGCTAATAGCCCATAAAAAATGACGGGTCATTTTTATTTTGTAATATATTATTTATAAAAAAAGACTATTCATCAAATTCATTTTTTATAAGTTTGAATGGTCACAAAATTTATGAGAACCCTGACAACATAATATTAAAATTATTCTTACGTCTACTAATGAATTTATAAAAACATTTTTAGTAAATTCACTTTATGAATTGTTTTATAAATTCATGAGTAGCTATAATATCTAATAATTATTATTTACCATGGAGAAAAATACATACCGTAAGGAATTAAATAATATTAAAACTTTTTTCTATTTCTTTGGCAGTGTGAAAGTAATAGGCTACATCATAAGATTTTACAAAAAATCCTATGGGCCTATGGGAATTTACACATAAAAACCAAAGATAATAGTAAAGGTTTTAAACCTTACTTTAATTTATTTCATTCCAGTTATCTTGCCAATTAATTATTGGTATAATTTCGCTGACTCAGGGTCCAATTTAATTTACCAGAATCGGGAACTTGGGTTTCATTCGCTTAACGCCCAAGAATTAAAAATCTGACCGTGTGTTTCTTCAACCTCTAGCAATCAGAATTTTTGCCTCCTTAGGTTCTTATTAAGTTTGTTAGATCCATGCAGAGTCTAACGTCCCATTATAGGTTTTGGTATCACCAGCCCATCGCTGAGCACCAGGCCGTGGGCTCTTCAACAATACTTAAGACAATTAATTAATTGAATCATGCTTTATCGGACTTGACTTTTATCAAGCAATGGTAG
Source organism: Neoaliturus tenellus (assembly GCA_030545055.2). Lineage (NCBI taxonomy): Eukaryota > Metazoa > Arthropoda > Insecta > Hemiptera > Cicadellidae > Neoaliturus > Neoaliturus tenellus. The sequence goes on along the minus strand of CM061533.1, from coordinate 168,991,499 downwards.
AAGTACATTTCCTGGGTGAACTAAGTGCTACTGGACGTGTTTTGCCAATTGTCATCTAAATCAATCATATATATAGTGGGGTTTACAAAATGTGTTTTTTTTTCTATTCCCTGTCTTTGTTTGCAATTTATTAGTCTAATTTCTTCTTGTACATTTCATTACTTTGGATACCGGTATTTCTTCATAGTTCCTAGTTCTGATTTGTCACATTTTTTATCAATCTTCATATAAATGAGATCAATAAACTATTTGTTAAAAATGTTGAAGCATAAGAATACATGACCATTTCTAAGAAGTTAAAGAATTATAGTTAACTTAAATTATCAAAAATAAATGGAATAAAATACGGTAGTGAGTATTTGAAATTGAAAGTTAAATTGGCCTATATTTATATCTCAGCATTTTAAAATTTAAAATAAATCCCTTTGAAAACAGAATTTCGGGACTTTTGGCCGTCCCGATACCATTTTTCAGGGCATCGCATGTCATGATCAAAAACCGGGACAGTCCCGGTTTTCCGGGAAGTTTGGTCACCCTACCTAACCACCATCTCTCCCTAGAAGGATCAGGTTTAAAAAACGGACTATATTTACTAGAGCTCGCCCGCTGCTCGAAATTCAGTTCATCTGAGGAAAATTAGTTTGAAAATGTTTGCTACAACATCTGTTCTTCATTATTTTCTACAATTTGTTATTAAAACAGCTGCCTAATGATTCTATCAATTATCTTTCTCCCATAAGATTAACATTGAAACTCCTGTGGGATGGTTCGTTCCTTTTTGCATAACTACATCCAAATGAATTGTAAAAATGCATTCTTTTCCTTGACTAGGCCTTTAACTCGAAAATCTGTATAGGTCAACCAAGTTTCAATTAATTATAACAAGGCATTCTGAAAATTTAAATTATTCCTAAAAACACAAAAAGGCTGATATTGTGCTTATATTAGTTTTTGAAATTTTTAATGTAGGCCTATTATTTTTGGCTGGCTTTGGGACAGGAATATTACCTGAAAAGTTGTTAAGAGTTCAGGAACTTAGTATATATATATATATATATATATATATATATATATATATGTGTGTGTGTGTGTGTGTGTGTGTATATATATAGGCAGTGAAATTTAAAGAAAAAAAATATATATATTAATTAACAAATGAAACTTTTATTTTGGAATATTACAAAGCTTGAAAACGCAATGATTCACCAAGGTCAAATTATGTCAGACCCATAGTCTTTGTAGGAATTAATTCCAATTTTATGTTGCGCTGTAACTCTGTTCTTAATTTTTAGGAACAATTGATTTTAATTTGAATGTTTAATTTTATTTTTTGCCTTAACTTTTCATGTTATGTTTAAGAACATCAGAGTTTGCCGGCACCAGCTACCTCTCCACTAGCCGACACATCTTGGAACATAGATCTACACTAGATATTTGACTCCCAGTTAAATGTTATTGTATACCGTAGTCGAAGTCTGCCCAATGTCTAAGTGTGCTGGTCCAAAATATTACTACGCAATATGTTGATGATGCTGTAGGAAGATGATGATGATGACGAGTTGTTCGCCCCTCGTGTCTTGTGTTCATCGGCTACCACGAAGACTCCAGCAGCAACCGCCGCAGCAGCCGCAGTAGACACACCAACCCCAACGGAGCGCCGGTATACAGCCCCCAACATGACTTGGAAGATATAGACTATTTACAGTATTACCAAATTCCTTGGGCTGGGCTCCTGAATATGAGTCCCCGTTGGTAGAAACTGCCTTGGGCACCATCCTTCATGTAAGGCAATATATACAGGGTGTTCGGAAACTCTCCTCCTAAGCTCCGTGTGGTGATTCCTTGGATCAAAATGAACAAAAAATACTATGGGAACATGTCTTAAATGCTTCTTTAACCCGCTAGCCGCAATTTTGTTTTTACACTTAGTAATTTTTATTTCCGTAATGGATTGTTAACTTATTAGTGGACCTAACATAAAAGTAACTTATAAGTGCACTAGTCCATAGTTTATGTAGCATTGCACGTGTCATTTCATTTCATTTCATTTATTCAGTCACAGAGTACACCATATACAAGGGTAATATACAAGGGTAAACCTTAATGGTAGGTGATAAGTCAGTTGCTTAAATCTAACAATCATTGCTGACAAGACAACTTATTCTGATAAACAAGGAAGTTTAAACTATTAAAGTTGTTGTTTTAAGTATATTTCCCATGTCAGCACTGAGAAACTCATCAACACTGTAAAACATATTGTTAGCTAGGTATTTAGTGAGGGTTCTTTTAAACTTTACTTGAGAGAAATCTTTTACTTCAGAAGGAAGTTTATTATAAAGACGAATACCCTGGTATGACGGAGATCTCTCTAAGGCAGATGACTTATGGAGTGGATATTGAAGTTGGTTGTTTCTTGTTGTTCTAAATTCAAATCTCAGTTGTGGTGAGATTTGACTAAAATGAATTTATGCAGATTTTTTTTCACAAACAGGAGAGTATATAGGATGTAATATGCAAGGCAATGGTAAGATATTCGATTTTCTAAACAGAGGTCTGCTTGGGGTAATATGGTTTAAGTGCATCATTGTGCGTATTATACTTTTTTGGATCTTGAAAACAGAATCACTGGACTGTGAGTTGCCCAAAAAAATTATACCATAGGTTAAGTGTGAGAAGATGTATGCATAATAAACCATCTTTAGGGTTGCAAAATCTACAGTTCTGTCAAATTAAAATTCAACTCCCCCCCAAACATACATGATAAGCATTTTTCTAGTAAAGTTTGCACTCACATCTCCTACCTGTTCTCGGAGCGGAAAGGTTCAGGTATTATAATAGGCTATTATTTATAAACTAAACACAATCGTTTTGTAGACAGAGAACCAGTAAAAACTGCATCTACAGTACCATAATAAAGGTTTTATTTTTCAAATTAATGAGTTAAGGATACTGTAAGCTTTGTTCCCCAGGAGGAGGCTATATTAAACTAATCTTCATTTAGGCCTTCGAGCAATGTGTCAGTTGAAATGTTATGTTACATTTTCTTATTAGGAATACAATATTATTTCTTATATTTTATAAGAACTAAAAAAATATATTAATTAGAATATCATCCCAAATTTTCTTAATTAAATATCACCATTTTTAAACTATTCAGAACAAAAATTCCTCGATATTCACATAGATAGAAAACTTAATTGGACAAAAGATATTGATTTTTTTACAAGAAAACTTAGTTCAACAAAATGTGCACTGAGTATACTTTGTAAAGGTATCATCTGCAGATGTTAGTAAGGCTATGTAGGATGCCTGTGTAGGCCTGTACTCCCTGATGGTCGCAGCTTAACTCAATAACTTGCCGACTCATGCAATAGTTCAAATAGGCTCAAGATAATGTGATGACATTGATCGACAACACTTTGAAAAAAAGTGAAAAGAAAAAACTCAATTAATACCCTCTCTGCTAAGCTATGGAATTAATTATGCTCTGTGCTGCAGCAGCAGATGCACATAGAGCATTGATGTGCAAAAATTCAATTATAAGAGTTTTGTCACAGAGTGCACCGCAAACAAAATGCAAGGTAGTTTCCAACAATTTTAAAATTGTAACTGTCCCTTCCATTTTTATTCTAGAAATTCTGAAAAGTGTTTTTGAGAATCCAACATTTTTTTGAAAATATAGTTTCAGGCATAGTTAAGTCCTAAAACACAAAAAACCAAAACTCATTTCAATATCCCCAAGGCCTACATAGTTTGTCAAAATATAAAAAAAATTTCCACTATGTGTGATTAAAAATATATAATAGACGTAAGATTTTATAAAAAACTTTTTCCATTTAAGTTTATATCTTGTATAAAAAACATCTTGCTTAAAAATCGCATTACACCTTGAATGAATTTTTTATGATAATTTTGGTGACATTCATGACTCAGGTTGCAGTTTGCCTAGGTAAATAGATGAATAAATAAATAATAAATATATAAATTTATTCACCTCAGACATGTAAACATGCGTTAGGCAGACTTAATCTAACTTAAATTTATAATACATAATAATAATGATAATGCTTTATTGACAGGTATCAATAAGATACATAGCAATAATAATTAATTCAACTTAATAATACAGAGTGTCTACTGCCAAGTAGATACAAAAATATGTGACTTTTCGATGACTTTTGGGGGTGAAAAATGTAAAAAATCAGGGACTTTTTCATTGTCTATTTAGAAAATTTTGGGGTGAAATTGCTAAAGTCACAAAACTTTTGCTCACAATCGCATTATTTTCACAATTTATACAAAAAATCTGTGACTTTTCTTACATTTTAAGGAAAAATAAGCGACTTTTTGGTGACTTCTGTGACCCCTAACTAAAATAAGTGACTTTCGGTGGCTTTTGGTGACTTCAGTGACCAGTAGACACCCTGTAATAATTTTTAATTTTAACTATGATGTCCAAAAATCTTTAGATAGGCAATCATCAACATTGTATGGTGCTTTCATTGGTAATTTTTCAATTAATCTTCTTTTAAATATTTTTACTGGCAGTTCCAACCAAATCAAGGGTATTGTATTAAATAATTTTTCTTCCATAAATTGAAGATTTTGTTGAGATTTTGTGTATTTGCATAAAGAAGTTTTTAATTTATTTCTGTTTCTTGTTTCATATGAATGATTAAAAGAACTTTGAGGTTGATTGTTAATTTTTTTACATAGGTTAATTAGCATAGGTTTTGTATGCTAATTTTTTTCTATATGGTTTCTTCTTTTTCATCAATATAAATTCTTTGTTTTCTTCTCTTTTACATAAAAACTTTCAAGTGAGTATAAAGGTTCTTCCTCAAGTAAATGTTTTAACACTTTCAATTCTTTTGATGATTTTATTTATAATTTGTTTTTATAAAATTTATAATTTCCGTGATATTTTCATGGGGAGATTTTTCATATAAAACTGCTCTATGAAATTTTGTAGGAATTATCGTTGAATTTCGGGTCCGGTATTTATTTACATTCCTCATGTATGAATTCTTTATTCTTCAAATAAAATTTTGCCATTTCATAAATGTACAAGCCAAATACTGTTAAAATTCTGTTGTTTTTAAATAAATTGTAACAATGTTCCAAACGGTGTTTACATAATTTATAATTCTGATAGCTCTTTTTTGTATTCTAAAAATTTGTATCTGATTTTTTATGGAAGAATTGAAAAAATACTGGTAAACAATAATTTAAAGTGTTTTGAAAGTAAGCAAAATAACACATTTTTAGAATTTTTCTATCCACACATTTTGAAAGGATTCTAAGACTAAAACATACTGAATTTAATTTCTTTACTATATTTTCGACGCTGGTGTTCCATGAAAATTTTTCATCAATTTTTATACCAAGGAGGGTTGAGCTTTTTACAACTGGAATCTTTTCATTTTCACAGTGTATTTCTTTTATTTCATTTAATTTATGGTAATGCCAATTGGTTTTAGTGTCAAGTAAAAGGCATATAAAACACATTTAAATTTGGTTTAAAACACCTACTATATTGTGCAAATTAGTAAAGTGAGTATGACTGGAGGGTGGGTGTCCACATCCCTATTTGATCATATCTAAACTTGAGTGGCAACTCAATAATTTTTAGGGTTTAACTTTTTACTGTGACTTTAAAATCTAACAAACTGATTTTTGCTATGAAATCAGATACAGTTACAACTTTACCAAAGATATACAGGGTGCAGTTCCATATAGAACCTATACTGTACTACATTGAATAGTAAAAATCCATCGATATGGTAAATATATCAATCGCATCAAATATTGACGTAAGGCTACTACAATTTATACATCATATATCGATACTGGAATGATCTGCAGTTCCTTACAGACCCTAAACTACTATCGAATGAAAAATATAACTTATTGATGTGATAGACATTAGTTATTGATTGGATCAACTGCCAATAACATTGAATATCAATTGAAAAGTAAAATTTATAAAGTCAAAAATCTAATATCAAATTAAAAAACTAAAAATGATTCAATAACAATATTTACAGTAAGTCTAACATAGTAGTTTTTTTATTTTTTATTTTTAATTAAAAAGTAACAACATTTTTTGATGACAATAAAATATACCAACTGATAAGTAACTTAATTGATAACAACTAAAATAAGCTTATTAAAAAAGACTTAACTTAAATAACTAAAGACAAATCAACTAACTTAATAGCCTCTTTTTTTGGTTACATCTGCGTCCTCACTACAATCTGATGATCAGGGAATCATCAGGTTCTCTTGTAGGAACATCTATTTTCATCTTCTCCACGTGAGCTCAAGTGCTACATTCCTACCAGAAGATCTAAAGATGCTGAACATGAAGAAATTGAAGACAGCCCTGACCAACTGGCTCATCGACCGACCATTTTACTCCATCGATGAATTCCTGGACTGGAGGAAGAATGAAGAACCTGGACTGGCCTAATGAAGAAAAAAAAAAAACTATGTAAAATTGACGCCATTGCATTTCTCTATGTTATGTTAATAAAGAATTTGTCTATTGTCTATTGTCTATTGTCTATTGCTCACCGATGTGTTGATATGATAGCTGTTTATGAATTATGTGACTGAATAATAAGACCAATCTGTCTAGTAGGCCTATAATGTTTGAGTAACTTATGGGGAGAAATTTTGTTTAGCTCTTTACTTCCAAATTTACTGTGTACAAGTCTATAATTTAAAACTACCTTTCCACAAAACAACACTAATTTACTAATAATAAATAACAACTCAAATTCAGTGTGATGGATAACTTAAATCAATCTTATTGTGTCTACATCCCTATATCAATAGATTTTTCCATTCAATAATAAATAAGGCTCTTTACGGAACTGCACCTGCATTGAGTGAAGACAGTGTTAACTTATATCATAACGTAGTGGCAATGATATGTAAAAGGAACACTTGCAACTAAGTTATCAATAATTGTTGAAATAGGTGTGTGCCTTCAATTTCTTCGATCGTCCATAAATCACATCAAAACTTTGGCACAGGAGGCCTAGTTGTCGTCATTATTATAAACTAATGAGGAATCAAATCATATCATACCTAACTTTGGATTATATCATCTAGGCTCTCAATCAACAATAAATTAGTGGCACTTCAAATGGAAATTGTCACTCTGATCCCAATCTTTTATAGGTAGGCCCTATATTGCATTGCCACGATAAGTCCAAACAAATTTTAATAGGTTTGAAGAATCATTAAAGCTATTTTTGCTTAGGTATGGTTTGTAGAAAGAGGCGATTTGTAGGGTTCTCTTCAATTTAGTATGATTTGTAAAAACCACCCTTATCCCACCTTAACAACGCATGGCATGAACACGATTGTAGTGGAACGTATAATTAGGGTTACCATAATTTTTTAGGCCAACCCCGTGCATTTTTGTTGTACCATATGACTCACTAACTGAACCATACTCCACTCCCTCCTCCCTCCTTGGTGAATTCAGGAAAAAATAAGACACATTTATGTTTTCACAAATTTAAAAATAATACAGTAACCTAATATTTGTTAGGCAAGATGATGAAACAGAACCAGATTGAGTAACCATTAACTTAATTGTGCTTAAAAAATATTCCTATCCAAGCACATCACACAACCTTTTTTAAACATCATTTATAACTGTTCAAACATTTTTAATGTATTGCCTGCAGGTCCTAAGGCGGATTTGCCATTTCCGAAATTTCGAAAGCAACTGAAGGAGTTTCTGATCGACAGGGCACATTACAGTACCTATCTATGATTTTCTTTACCAGAGGAATTATTTTTTTATTTTGTGTGTGTGTCAATGCAATTTTGTTTTGTCCATGGCAAATACTCTAGAGTGAACAGGAAGAGCTTCATTATCATAAAATAATGTACTTCGTTCAGAGAATCCAAAATACATTAAAGGCTATGTCGTTGGATAACCTAACTTAGATATGGCTCCTATACTTCCCAGGATTAAAGCTCATCAGTGTAAGTTAACATAATTAGATCATCAGTGTAAGTTAACATAATTTTTATTAACTGCTTTCTTTCCATCACTATTATTCCCTCTGAAGCCCAAAAGGGTGCAGTTTCATAACTGGGCTACGGTATTATCGAATAAAAGGCGAAACTTTGCTATCCAACTCCACCGTTATTATCGATGTCGAAATTTTGATATTGCGATAATATTGCTAAGTATTCTATCGATGATACAATTACACGATACGATTATGATTTTATCACCTGATTTAGTTTTGTTGTAATATAATTAAACATACCTTTTGACAATAAAACAAATATATTGCAAACAATTAACTGAAAAAAACTACAAATTTTAGTTAATGTAACCTGTAATAGCCTATTATCAAAGAACAACACAAAATAGGCCTAAACTACGAAAGTTTATTATGTAAGTTAGGTATATCTTAAGTGTGAGAAGAAGCAGACTTCGTTAGACTTAAAATGGCGTCCACCAAACAAATGCAGCTAAATACGAATCAGAAAGGTATTTTTAGCTATTGTATTGAGGGAAAGATATGTGTTTTAAATGTTTCCAAACACCATTGAATTTGTTGTTATACATCGCTGTCAATAAGAGTGACGGAGGTTTACGGTTAGATTGTTAGGTTAGATTATTATTATGAGTAGGCCCTATAGTACATTAAATTACCATATTTCTTATGATTGTATTACGCATATCTTAACTCAAGGATTACAACTATCAAATAATCGCAATATCAAAATCTCCACATCGATAATATTGGTGGAGTCGAATAACGAAGTTTCGCCGAATAAAAATATCGATCAATCCAATTAATATAGTATGGGATCGAAAATTACTGTCAAATACAAATTTTACCTCAACAAAATTTGTTCTAATCCCAATCTATCACAACATAAACTAATCTCTATTAAGTAATGTGAAGGACCAGCCTAAGTTATGCCCAGAAAATTTTAAACGTGAGAGTAGATCACACGTACCGCAAAAAAAACAAAATGTTTTTGTTTATCGATACATTGGAAACTGTTTTCTTACCTAGACGTCATAAAATAACGGCATAAATATTTTTTAACATGCAGGTGGCATGTAAATGCAGAAATACCTTTAATACCTTTATTGAAATGGCGACCTAACTCAATTGGTAGTTTAAATTTAACTGAACCTTTGCCTATCAATTAGTACAAAGCCTAACTTATTTTAGCTTTGTTTTCAGAATGTAAATAGACCTAGACTAAAAATTTGGGAATTTTGTAGGAAATCATTATTTTTCTTATGTCAACTTTCCTGTTAATTTCAAGTTACTTATAGCCTAGGTCACACAAACTATCTATCGGAATGCTAAAAATAAAACACAAAACTTACTAAACTTCATTTATAATTCCTCCTTTTAAATAAATTTATTTTTTATCAAGTACTTAACTGTTTAACTGAAATGAGCCCAACAATTCACTGAAATATTATGAAAACAGAGACGACACAGACAACGTTACGTTTAACGGACACGGTAGATAAATATCCGACCGGGGCCTACCCCGATCCGACCCGTTCCGTTCCCTTGGTCGAGCTGAAAATCCCTTTTTATCCCGTCAGCATTTGAAACCGTGTCTTCCCACAAAAATAGGCCTATACATTTACTTTCAGCGCAATTTTTTCCAAATATATACAAGTCTATAATTGTACAACACAAGAATAACATCAAAATACATTTTAGTAAATTTGTTTTTTTCCTTTCTCCTAAATTACACAACTTATAAAATTAGCAATAATAAAAAATCCCCAAGAAATATCCCCTATTTGGAAAACAACCCCCACAACTGGCAACACTGCGTGAACTGTTGTTCGCTAGAATTGAATGTTAAGAACCATTAAGGATTCGATCTTTTCCTACCGTTCATTTTTGTAGGCGCTATCGAGAAATTCAAATGTTCGGTGCTACCGAGAATTTGAAAAATCTAACAACAACTACGTAAAAACGAAATAGTCTACTAGCAACTACGCTTTAGCGACTGCGATATCGTAGGCACTAACGAGAAATTTTAATAATTGTGTAGGCGCTAATCAAATATTTAAATTTTCATTTTTCCCGCCCTTTCGTAGCTGCTATGAGAACATTCAGTTTTAGTTGCTACGTTTAATTTCACTTTGTAGTTGCTACGTGCGTAGCTACTATGATACCCCGCCGAAGGAAGCATAGGAAGGATACCTTGTTGGTAGTTTGTCACACTCAACAACGTCAACACCACCAGTTTTTACAAATTTTATAATAGTGTCAGAGGTAACCTCAGGTTGCACTCTTGAAATGAAAAGCCACTGTTTTCTTTCAACAGTCTTAAGAGTAGGACTACCACTTTCCGGTGATTCAGAATCGCTTTTAGTACCGATTAAAGGCCTGCTACTAATCGGTTTCTTCTTCGAGAATGCTGTAACAGCCTTTGCAAAGCTCTGTCTGTCACTTTGACTATTCTGGCGGCTAATAGGATCAGAGCTAACACTAGATTGCTTATCACTAGGATTTAAGACAACCTTCACATTGTTATTTACACCACTACTGGGATTGTCAGAAATAATAACAGGTTGTTTGTGTCCATACTGTAGTTCGTCAACAGGCCGGGAATCATCTCCCTTCTGCAAACTGGAGCCTTGATTAGGCCTAGGCCTAGAGCTGACACCAGGTTTCCCAAAAATATTAGGATTTTGAATAACCCCGTCAAGTTTCTTGTTAAGTTCTAAGTTGTCATTGACGACACCTTTTACTAGGGAGATTAAATCCTTTACAATTGAGTTTAGGTTGATAAACTCCTCTACATTACCAACTCTGGTTTGTAACCGTTTGAGGTTAATTTCACATGCAGGACAGAACCACTTCGATTTGGTTCCTAATTTATTTAATAGGTCATAGTCATCTTTACACACATCTGCACAGGCAATATGGTACCATTTAAAACAGAAACCATCACAATAAACAGCTAAACTATTACTTTTAACTAATTTAAAACACGAGCCACAATTTGGATCAACAACACCATCCGCCATGACAGTACCAACCCTCAACCAATACTAAAAAATTTCAAAGCAAACTAGGGTAGAATCTATAGTTTAAATTTTCCTCGATTGATAATTGTTAATTTGGTCATTACCTAAAGGTTTGTTATTAACTAATAATCCAAATTTAAAATAGAGTAATATGGTGTCGTTACGATAAATATCATACCCGAACCCGTGGCAAGACTGCTTCATTCTCTTTTTCAATCAGCTGTGTAATTGTAAATATTATAACATAACTTGACTTCCGTTTTAGTTTTGACGCTACATATCCGGAACACAAAAAAATAGCTATTCAGCAGACATTGGAAGCAGTTATGCTTTTTCCTCTACAGACCTTGATCCATGATCACCACTAGAGCTTCTCGATTACATATAGCTCATTGCATGGAGAACTCTTGAGGAAAGGTGTGGGGAAAGGGTTGACAGTGTGTTGCCAACCACGTGGTGATGCAGATAATATCGTGAATTAATAATTTTGCCTTTACTACAGTATGGCTTTCATAAGGATGTTATTTTTCGTGTCCTTGATCCTCTTTGAGAATCAGTGAGAAACCCTAACAAACGTAAAAAAAGGAGCTGTCTCGCTGTCTCGTTGTCTCGTGTGTTAGAGAGAGAGAGAGATAGAGAGAGAGAATGGAATGAGAGAGTGAGAGACCACAGTCTAATATATAGGTTATTGGGAGACAGTCGTGACACTCCGTCACTTCGGCTGTCCGCCGGAACCACCGCGCGACTCCAGTTACGCAAGGAACAGCGGCTTGGAGCGCTAGTGTGGGCACACTCGCGCTTATAGTGGTTGGCATCCGAGTTGACGACACAATCACAGGTGATAGCAGCCATCAGTGCAACACTCACACAGCTGACAATAATGCCATTGACTATACAATGCTGATAACAATAAAAATTGTCAAATTAAATCCCAATTGAGTGATAAAGGCCGAAATATATTTCAGACTTGGAGTAACATTTTAAAGTTCCCGCCCATCCGGGCCGGGATAAAGTTCCGGTCGCGACTCCAGTCACGCCGGTTCCATCCGCTTGAAGCGCTAGTTGTCGGCGGACAACACCAAACATGCAGCGTCGATGCGAGTGTCACGACTGTCTCCCAATAACATATTATTAGACTGTGGAGAGACATAGTGAGGGTGGTTAGTGGTTAGAGTAGAGCAACTAAGAAGTTACGCTCTTGAGCTGTGTGTTTGCTTTCGATAATCTAATTTGTTCCAGTTGTTATTGTTTTAGAAACGTGATTTTTAAATTTTTTAATAACTCGAATTCAGTATTAACGTGATTTTTTCTTACATCTTCATTAGTATGGATATTAAGTGCTATAAAACCAGATAAGTGCACAAACAGCTGTCAAGGTAAACAGTACCTTCTAGCCATCGTTGGTCTTGAGTCATCAGCTTTATCTTCTGCGAAGTGTCATTGTAGTTAGAAAATTTGTGTGTGAAACCAAATATCTTTAAATATTTTATGTATTTCGAAAATACTAGGTTAAGTGGACATTTACAGTTTTGTTTTTACTTGAACACACTTTTTACAGGGTATTTCAATACATTTAGGCCTTGAAAAGGTTTGGTATAGGTAGTAGATACAATAAACTTGGAATCCTAAATCACTTTCTAGCTCTTACAACTACAACACAAGAAGACATTTCCAACATTTTAAAGGCAAGAAGTAGTACTGATAGAAGTAGAAGTAACTTACTGATAAGTCACCTAGTTCTTAAGCTGGTTCCAATCAATTTTTAGCTAAGGAAATATTGGAAGGTCATGAAGCTTAAATATATTGATCGTTTGTAGCAAAGCCAAACAGTAGTCTCAAGGTAACTTACTGTAAAAGTTCAAAGACATTTTCAATCTCAATGGTCAGGTCTGTTGGTTCATGATTCGTGGTAGGGTATTAACGAAATTTAGAGTTTTTTTTACGGTAAACCTAATTACAAAAAGATGAGTGTGTGAAAGTAAAAAAAAATTATGTCACTGGGATCCAACGGGATTTAGCCTAGGCTATTACGTCATTTCGTGTAAAAAATCAACAAAATCCTTGATGTGGTCTGGGTGTTTTTAAAACTGACCTATTATGTTTACTGTAGGTAGCCTATTATAACCTAAGATTTTATTGGTGATGATAGGCTAGACTATTTCAATAATTCAAGCCATATTAATAATTTAAGCCATGTTTTGTAAGTTTACTAGGGGTGGTAAACTACCATTGGAATTCCACCCCTGGAATACTTACCACGAGCAAAACTACCCCTCTGGAATTCTACCCCCAGCAAAACTACCCCCAAAAATCAAACTAGTGTCCACAGACTGAATCGTTAATGTGGCATTAATAGCTAGGCCTAATTACTCTTCAACTTAATTTTATAAAAATGTTTGAAGCCTACTAGGCCTAGTTCATTTTATGGTTGTAAATTAGTCACTTGAAGACCTAAGCCCGGGGCCATGTTACTTTTTTGTTTTTAGGTCCCTTTTTGAGCTTCATCAAACTACCCCAAGATGAAAATGATCGGTTGAAAACTGTATGAATTCCTTGTACACCTAACATGTTACCTAGGCCTATTCAATATGTGAGGAAGATAGAAGGTACTAGATAGCGCTGTCAAAAACAAAACAACAGGCCAAATAAATAATAATTTGTCTACATTTAAGTAGTTCGTGTTAGAATAATTTTTACTATAAACATCCAATTAATTTTTGATTATGATTCAATCCAAATTAGTAGTCCTACTGTAGGCCTATTTCTAATGTTAACCTCATGGACAAAAACCTATCTTTAAGGGCCGTCCAGTCCTTCGGAATAGATCCCCAATCTAAAACTTTGTTGGAAAATTACGAAATGAGATGCATTTTTTTAAAATTTCTAACGTTAAAATTGGCCTAGAAATTAATAAGGGAGTTGGGTTGTATATGAAGGAAGCTTTGCGTAAACATGTCTTTAACTTAGTCAAAATGGTGGCTCAAGTCGGACAAGAATTTCAGAAGAAAAAACGTAGCCTAAATTTGTATATAAGTTAAAACTATAAAAGACATCTTAGCCCTCACTGACTTACTCGTGATTAATTTTCCAACTTCCCAAGTTGGTTAGAAGGCTGAGATTTGCTACTGATTCTATAGGTCTTATGTAAAACAGTAGTGTTTATCCACATCCCTCCATGGAGCTCCACCCCACATGTCTTCAAAGTTACCGTACCATGTTATTTTAAAACAGATAGGCCTATGGAAGCCACATATATGTATTGAAACTTGTGATTAGATTTCGGAATATTAATTCTATAAATAGATGTTCTCATCTAAGGGATTAAGGGAAGATTGGTAATATCAAGGATTTGGTAAACTTTAAGCATAGGCCCTATTGTAGAATTTGACAGTGAGTGAGGGTAACGAAAGGAGATCACCTGACGGGCAAGTGTTTATTAATTTAAAATAACATATAGAACTGTAATTATTATATAATATAAATTGTTAAAATGCCAGAACACGTACATAAAATATCAATTGTTAAATACTATAGAAATTTTGTATGTGGGAGTACTTTTCCGGGCCACTTTAAGCTCCGCCCCTCGTGCCGTCAGAATGACGTAACGTTTTTTCATGAGGGTACTTTTTCTGTGGGTAGAATTTCACTACCTCTCGTGCCAAGTAAAACACAAAGAACAAGTTTTGCACAGTTTGAATTAGGCCTAAAACTTATTGTTTTTGTGAGTGCATGACTGAGGGAGCATGACTGCATTAGTGCATTTGTATGTTAGTTTTAAGACCTAGCCTAATACTGACGTTGTCTGGCTCAATAAAATCATTTAACACGTTGAGTGCGGTTTATGATTAATATTGCTTACGCCAGTGGCTGAAATATAATAATTATTCACCAAGTATATGAATGCATCCAAAATGTCATCTTAAAATTGTCAGTTCTCCATTTTGGTCATTATTTGTGACGTCACTTATGGTACATCAATTGATGTACCGTAGTCCGCCGGTGGCGCCGGTCGCGTGAGACCCTGCAAGCATTTTTGAGTGGCTAAAATAAAATAACTGATTATACACTGAGTAAATGAGACGAATGCAAAAAAATACTATCTGAAGATCGCCAGGACTTCAATTTTGTCATGATTGATGACATCACTTCCGGTACATCTATTGATGTAGTCCGCCGGTGTCGTCGGTCGCGTAAGTCAACACGATAAAGTAGTCCGTTTACTGCCACAACTGTTTCTAACGATCCACAAACTTGTTTTTTGACACAACAAGTACTAAAAATAATAGAATAGAAAAATAAATGAAAAATAAAAAACAACTATACAAACCAGACAAAAGTAAGAAGTTACCACGGTACCGTCCTGAACTGAACTGAACTGAACCCTAGAGCAGAAAACTACAATCGCCAAAATGAACCTGTGTACTGGCAGAACAGGCGGCAAAGGGATAAAACGTTCCTGGGCAATGTCTGAGCTCATACTGAACTAATTAAGTGGGAGTGGCGCGACTACGTCAATAGCTGTAGGTCGCACTCAACGTGTTAAATCATTTGCCTATAAGTACTGGTAACTTATTGTTAGGCCCTATCATAGTGAAAATTCCTCATTTGTCGGTACCGGTATACTGAAGTAAGTGAGTAAAAGAGAAGAGGCCAAGTGGAGTTTGTTATCTGCCTCCACCAAAAGCATCTGTATTACAATCTACTGTACACAATGTGTTGGTTTTTTTTTTCTCATTTTAATATAAGCTACTTAGGCCTTGATGTCTCTGTATCAAATTTGTATAAAATAACTAGGCCTACATGTTCGATAATAGTGTAGGCACTAACTTACTTGAAACTGTACCCCAATAAGAAGTAAAGTAGATTTGTACCAAGGATAAAATTGAATATGAAAAGAAATCAGGAATATATCAAACAAATTTTAGGTAAGCTTAATGTATGCAGTAAATAATATATCTGACCAACTAAAATTAACTTTTAGGCCTAAATAAATGTTCAAAGAACATTAGCCCTAAGTTAAGTAAAATTTAGCTGCTTTTATAAAAATGCCTACGGTTCAATCATTGCTTTTCTGTAAGATATTGGTTTAAATTTAATTTGTTTAGGTTTTAATGAAATGGTTTTTGATTTAGTGACATGTGATGATGACAACGTGCTTGTTTAAAGGCTTCATCAAATAAAACTATTAATGTATTGGCTAACTGAACTAAAGTTTTGTTTCATGGTAGGCCTACTTACCTGATAGGGCGAAAATTCGTTATCTGACTCTACCGTTATTATCGATGTGGAAATTTTGATATTGCGATCACCAGTCCTAGTTTTGTTCTAATATAATTAAATATAAACTTACCTTTTGAAATAAAACACATATATATTGCAAACAAGTAACTGAAAATAACAAAAACAAGTAGGCCTACAAATTTTAGCTAAAGTAACCTGTAACATTATCAAAGAAAAACACTAAATAAACTACTGTACCCAAGTTTATTGTGTAGGTGTACATATTAATTGTTAGAAGAAGCAGACTTAGTTAGACCTAAAATGGCGTCACACAAATGCTGCCAAATAGGAATCAGAAAGGTATTTTTTTCTATTGTATTTGGGGAGTATGCGTTTCAAATGTTTTCAAACACCATTGATTTTGTTGTTATTAACATCAATTTCAGTAAAATTGATTGTGGTTTGCGGTTAGATTATTATTATTATAATATTATACATTTGTTTTAATATAGTTAAATAAAACAATTTTTGTAATGAATAATTTTGTCGGCCTACTGTACTATACTCATGTATAGTATTAATAAATTACTATATGATTGTATTACGCTTATCTTAACTCAAACGATTACAACTATTGAGTAATTGCAATATCAAAATTTCCACATCGTTAATAATGGTGGAGTCGGATAACGAAGTTTCGCCCCCGACAACCGATTTTTTCGCTCTTTGTCCTCACACCATAAGTATAAAAAAGGATTAAGCTACTGGAAAATACTCAAATATCCTGAGTACGGTAGGCGCCAAGCTATTCCGTAGACAATATGATGACAATTAAAGCGTGTAGGTATAACTTAAAAAGTTATTAAATCCAAATCAGCATGTTGTCCTGCTAATCTCAACTAATTGGGACTAAATCCTGTTTGGTTTAGCGAATTTTCGGAATAGTAGGCCCTAATGCATAAATAATTATTCTGACTTGTTTTCTCCCTCGGTTTACTGTAGGCTACTCGAAAAAGGCATATGATATTGACTAACCTGAGTGTAGGAATGTTCTCGCTAGCGATGTCACCATATTAAATTCAGGCAAAACAATACTAATTGAACATAATTGTTCAGGCAGAACAATATGGAGGTAGTACGTAGCTCTAAAAAAGTTTGACATTGATTTAAACCATAGAAAAGTAACAGCAATAATAGCGATGGATTCATGCCTAGTGGCCATTTAAAATTTTGTGTAAAATCGGTGATCTCGATTTCCCCCGGTTTAAGAACAAACGAGGTGGCCCGTGCGCAAATTGCGCATTTTATGATACTGTATGAGTGAAACTCACCTACAGTACGTGAATGTTGATTATGAAGTAACAGAGATCTATTTTTGTTTACTATCTGGCTTTTAAAATTCATCTGAAAGTAATCAGCTGTTAATTTACAATGCAAATTAAAGAACTTGCAATAAAAGTTGGTCAACACTTTAAAGCGCCCTCTAGAAATAAATTAAAGGCGTGGGGGGCGAAGCCCGAAACAATACGACCTTTTTAATTTCGATTCGTCACTGCGGTATATTCTAAGCTTTAAAATGACACCTCAATCTTAAAAATTGGTTCAGTAGGTCAAGAGAAAAAGGGACGTAACAGACGAAACCCTTATAGAAATAAGAAGATAGATTTGTACTTTTTGAACAAAAATGTATTCAAGTTAGGCGGGTTTTCAGAACAGCATGGTTTGGAATAGCAAAACTCTGCTGTGTATGTAAAAAGTTTGAGAGATGTTTTGTTGGGCTATGTATGTTGTAGCAGACCTAATGTTCTGTAAGAGTTAATAACTTGAACAGATTTCTTTTTAGAGACAATCATTATTCTGTACTCCGCAGGAACAATGCGCAAGTCAGGTAATGACAGCTCTGACACCCACTCGACGTGTTCGTCTGGCGCGCCCAAGCGAGGTCTCGCGCGGTTCTCACTCCGACAGTTGCTATACTCTAGTCCACTGTTGGCTCGAAGGATACGAGCAGCCTCCGCCACATCACGCCACTCCAAGCATGCTGGTAATGATCGAACCAACATATATTAGTTGTAAATTCAGGTAGTAAGAGAATAAGAAATGAAATATTTTTCTAAAAGAAATCATTGTAATTTGTAAAAGTTAAAGCTTGTAAAGCTATTTTTTCCTGATTCCATCACTATTTGTTACTTGATTATTCAAATCCTTAGCATTAATTAGATCTAGGGAGTTACTTTAAAACTTCTACATTTTAAGTGTCTAGAAAATGTTTGAAAACTTCTTGGTTTTGAGGAATTTTTTGGTCTTTAAAAATAAACTAACAATGAAAAATTATACTAATGCTATCATAGAAAAATAACAGTAATAGGGTATGCCTATTTATTTAATCAACTCGTACATGCATATGATACATGATGTCTCTGTCCGTGGTCATTTGTGGCAAGGAGTTGGACAGGTCAGGAACTTGGATGTTAACCAGCAAAGAATAATTATAAGAATAAGTTATTACCTAATTTAACTACGAATGTTACCGTTAAAGTAACAGTCAATATCACAAAACCTTTACTCCACCAGAAATTTGTTGACTTCTGATTTAAATTTTGAGATAGTTGAATGTGAAGTAATTTTATTCCCATGTAGTCAGGTGTGTTGAACTGCATGTGTTCCTTTTTTCCGGGTGTTGTTTGTATGTTTTTTTTTAAAGATTGGTGTTATGTTTTCTGATAACATGTTGACTATGTTTTCTATTTAGGCCTATGAAGAATATTTCTTCTAAATAAAAAAAAATAACTCAAAATACCAAACATAAATTATTTTGTTTGATATTCTGTTCAAATAGATTATTTTTCATACGTATGGAATATCATTCTTATTATTCCCTTCTCTTCTTTCTCATACTTCTTGTATAAATTTGTTTTCAGTAAAACTTTTTCTCAAAAAAGTTATAAATTTTAAACATTAAAATTATTAAAGCCAAGGGGGTTGAAAAGTCATAGAAGTCTATAAACATTAAATGTGTTTGAATTTGTTGATGTTTAAATGCATTTTTGACTTTTATTGTAATAATCAGTCCTAAGCTGAAAAACAGCAATTTAATCAGGCTGTTTTAGAGGCTGTGAACTCTGACAAGGACCTGTTTAGGATCTAATTTACATATGTAAAATACTCGTCTGGAAACATTCAATAGCTGGACTTCCAGCATAATAATCTCTTGATTTATTCTCAAGTTCAAAATGTTGTTTATCCGATAAAACGTTATGTAACTTCATCCCATTGCTTGTAGGGCATTGATTTCAGGCAAGGGTGGCATTTTTGCCTTAAAATACTTGTTGGCAGTCTTCATCTTGAATTAAACATCACTGAAAAAAAACTTTGATTATTGCCGTTTTGGTTATAATGTTATGGATAAATTTATGGTTGTAAAAGGATTTATAGTGAGAATGAAGGTCACCTTAAACTTGTTCTAAAGTGGTAACACTGAATGTGGGTATCTTGTGACCTTGAGTTGTTTTTTCTGTTTTGTAGATGGTGAATGTGCTTTACTAGTGTTCCTTAGGCTACATTCTTATTGTTCAAACAAGGGTAGCAAGGTCCTACAAACAAACATACCGTACTGCACTCTTATATCTTATTTCCTTATTTTATTCATACGTTTGGTTTTATTTTATGGCCTGCATAGATAATGTTTTCCTGCTCTTCAATTTCCCCTTGTGAGGCATTTGTAAATTCATCGTCCGCTCCTGACCTTGCAAGACCCAGCAGTTGTAAAAATTTGAATTTTAATGCTCCTGGTTTTTAAATAATACACCGGTATCTACCAACCAAATCCTTCCAGTCTTGATCAAATTAATTACAAGTTAAAATACATCATAGAACTCACTGATGAATAAGTATTTACTTTATTATTAATAATTATGAGAATAAAATATATGTTTAGCCATTTGATAAGCAATACAATTACCTCAGATGAAAAACCAAAACTTAAAAATATGCAAAAGAAAAGAATCAATACCTAAGCTTCCTACGCTCTGAAGGAAAAAGAATGCCTATTTACCTAATGTTCATTGCTAAAATTTTTTATATTAAGTTTTGTTTGTGTCATAGTGGTAACAACAGCAATAAGTGGGTTTTTGTTAAATTTGAACAGTAAAATTACGTAGTGACTCTTTTAAACTTTGGGAGTTTTGCAGATATTTCATGAAAAAGATAATGGTAGGCCTAATATAGCAAGTACTGTCATGACTGGGATAACTGCCACACTCTTGACAAGGCTTTGTAACAATATCCAACCAGGATATTGTAATCAAATTGGACACTTTTGAAGTTTCCTATCAATCTTGTAACGTTTGATAAGAACTGAATGTGTCAACGTAGATTGAGTCATAAGTTTCCCACTGACCCATTGCAGGAAATTACAATCTTTAGTCATACTATCGTCATCAGATTCACATTTCCTCAAGTGCATGCATACTTTTCTTAACTTTAAAACCACCAACAATAGTATAGCTTGAATTCAGTTAGATGGCCAATTTATTGAAAAACATAAAAATATTGGTTTAAAAAAAGCATTAAATGCATCCTGATGGAGAACTTTAGGCAGGACATTAAAATTTTGATCACCGTTAGGCCTAGTTTATTCTTTTCAGTTTTCTAACACCAGTAAATGGAAATAGTACTTCTTGTACAGTAGTTTTATTTGCTTAATACATTAAGTACTTAAAAATCCTACCAACTCAACTCAATTTTTACTTTTAAAAGCACTCTAAGTGCAACTAAAAGCAACTATAAGTGTGGTGAAAGTCGAGTTTTCCTGAACCGGTACTGGTTTTTTACTCTCTGAACCTGTAATATTAGTTTTTTATCACAATTGAACCATATACAAGCGGTTGCTAGCCAAAGCAATTTCAGAAAACACCGATTGATCAGTGTGACGTAAACTGTAAACAACACTCAGTTCACAAGAAACAATTGCAGTAGCGAAACAGAATTGTGTCTAAGGGCATGAACACACAGAACGCCGTGCGGCTTGTCAACAAGCGTCAACCTAGACACACAGAACATGCCGTGTAGAGTTTTCTACACTTCTATTCCACCAGTGTTCAAGATTATTGGATGATTATTAACCTATTTTATTAATATTTACCATTGCTATTTCACTTCTAAATACAAATAAACTTTGAACCCTACGATTCAGGAACCGAAATCTGTTCCTTCAGTTGACGTATACAGAAATAGTTTGTGAGTATAATTTACTTGTGTTCTTTTGCGACGACATTTTCCCATGGTAATAATAATAAAAATCCAATTTTGGTTTGGACAATAGTCCAGTAGACTGTTAGTGTTAGTAATCAGTCGCGGTAGTATGTACAAGTGTACTTTGATTTGCAATACTTGTTTTGTATTTCCTCTGCTGCGCTGTTGACACTATTTGATGTATGTATTGTATATGTACAAGAAATGAATAAAGAATATTTGATTTGATTTAATTTGATTAATATTGTTTTCAAATAAACTTTTGAATCGCCAAAAATTAATTTCAAAATCAACAGTGCAGTGCAGTGCAGGCCCTGACTTTAGTGGTTTTGGCCATCAAACATAACTCAAAACAGAATGTTTGGAAAATAATACTTTAACCTTCAAAGTGTTGGGACAATTATTAAATAAATGACGCTATATTTTTAAAGTTTTTGTATAATAAGAAAAGATTTTCCTCGGGTTGAGGCCTTTTGTAAACGTATTTTTGGGCCAAAATACTGTTAAATCCAAATTTAATCAAAATCTACCCTCGATTTTGAGATAAAATGTAAATAGGCCCTACATCGCTACAGACACTCCTTGTTAATAGTATAGGATTTACGCTTTGCTTGCCATAGTGCAGGCCTAAAAAGCATTTCATTTAAACACCCCCCATCCATATCTATAGGAAAAACGCGGAGTGACGCTCCAAAAAATGAAACGCAACTTTTACAAGTGGAGATGCGCCTCGCTGCGTTCTTTGTGTTCCATCCCATAACAAACTGTGTATTTGTTTTTGAAGCGTCATAACGCGCCGCACCGCTTTCTGTGTGTTCACCCTAACAGTTGTAAGTTACCAGTAGTTGTAAGCAGTGTTGGGTAAACTACTTTTTAAAAGTAGTTAGCTACAACTACAACTATTTTCTTTAAAAAGGAGCTAAACTACACTACAACTACTTTTTAAAAAAAGTAGCTAGCTACAACTACAACTACAACAAAAAAGTAGCTAGCTACTTTTTCACTACTTTACAAAAAGTCATAATAGAATATTTTGGTCATGTGGTTTAAACAAATGTCCATCAAAACGCAAAAAAATTATGCGTACACACTACACACTATCATACATACATTGATTGACATCCATTTATATAATACCAATGTGAATATAGGCCATACCATTATAGAATATACAGGGTGTCTCTGAACTCTCTACCGACCTTTTAAGGTATTATTCCTGACAAGTCAAAATATCATATTTAAAATTTCCAAAACTCAATAGTTACCCGTACAGCCGCCATTTTGTATTTTTTAAGGAATAATTTTTAATTAAAGAGCAGCTTGACGTAATAAAATGAAATTTGGTACACATCTTTTTGAAGTGAAGACCCAGTTGGAATGAATTAATCAATTTTTAATCATTGATATTTTCAAAATGGCGGGCGTTTAAAATCATTCACCTTAAATTGCATAAACACTACATAAGGTAGAAAAATTTATGTTCATATGAGTTTTTTTGGCAATTCAATTTAAAATCCAACGATGTAAAAATTATGAAAATTTGTTCATAAATAAGCGAGATAGAGCAATTTATCAGAGGCTATAATCACGGTCGTACCGCTTCACCGAGAGCAGTTTTGGTAACAAAACCATTGTTGAGCCGGCGCCGCGACCGCGCTTTTCGCGCGGCAATCCGCTCAGATGCGTGACTATTTGTATTAAAATCACTATCTCGCTTATTTATAAACCGATTTTCATAACTTTTACATAGTTGTATTTTATATTAAGTTTCCCAAAAAAACACATTAGAACATAAACTTTGCTACCTTATCTAGTTTTCGTGCAATTCAAGGTTAAAAATGTTTAACAGCCGCCATTTTGAAAATATAAGGGATAAAACATTTATTGTTTTTTCCAGCAAGGTCTTTACTTTAAAAAAGCTGTGTACCGAATTTCAAATTATTACGTCAAGCCGTTCTTAAATTTAAAATTATTCTTTAAAAAATACAAAATGGCGGCAGTTTGGGTAACTATGAAGTTTTGGGAATTTAAAAAATGATTTTTGACTTGTCTTTGGTTCAGGAATAATACCTCAAAAGGTCGGTAGCGAGTTCAGAGACACCCTGCATATATGCTCAAAATTTCCATTTTCTAGTAGTACTTTATGAAGTTTGAAAAACTGATTGTAAGCTGTCCACGGTAAAACCAACTGAGACTGCGATTTAGACATCAGTGCCATTACAAATAAACTGTGTTTTTAACACTTCATTAGCATTAATATCTTGGTAAATAATTTAGTCATTGTAACGCAAAACAATGGCAAGATGGCAAGAGATCGGAACAACTTAACCTCAAACATCAACTACTCCAACTCATGACTCAATAAGGCAGACGACAGACAACGACAACCAAACGTTTTCAAGCGTACTACTTTATACTGACTGTTCGTACACAGAGTCAACAATTAATAGTGGTGAAATTGTGTTTTTCTTTGTATTCGGTAACTATTCAAAGTAGCGTAATTGGGTTATTTCCATTAGTTAAAAATTTTGGGCATTTCTGTACCAAATGTAGCGTGAAAAGTAGCGAGATTCACGCTATATATTAGCCTCAAAATGTAGCGACGCTACAATATTAGTTGCTACTTTAAAAAGTAGCGTCGTTACCCTACAAACTACAAAAAAAGTAACGCGCTACAGTAGCGCGCTACTCTCCAACACTGGTTGTAAGTTACCAGTAATAACATTGAACGGGAAATAAAGCTGTAAATACAGGGTTGCCACAGACATTAAAAGTCAGGAATAGTCAGGATTTTTGGGTTTTGGTCAGGAAAAGTCAGGAAAAAGTTTGAAAAAATGCCGAAAGTCAGGGAAAAATAAGGGGAAAGTGTCAAAAGTCAGGAAAATTTTGCAGTGGCACAATCCAACCGTCTCGATTTTCAACCGCTCTTATAAATCAGAATTACTAAGTAGTGGGTAAAATGTATTAATTTTATACATTAATTACCCATTAAAAATGTAGTATATTTCTATTGTGTTTTTCATTGGTATAATGTTAGTTTTTACATTATTATTGGAACACTTTATTTTATTTTTAGCTAATTTCTATACAGGGAATATTAGCGAATTTCCCTAAAATAGCAATTAACGAGGCATGTGTTGCACAGGTGAGCACTGTTGGTAATTAGGGAGGCGTCAGGATATCAGGGAGTTACTGGGAGTAGAGTGTGTGGGGTTTTGCTGTAGATTAGACCATATATACACATGTTATAAAGTTGATGGGATGCAGCCAAGGAGAGCTGCGAGGGTGGTGGCGACAGCCAGGGTGGAGCGTGGACCCCGGCGGCCGCAGCGGCCAGTCGCCCCTCCGTCTCCCGGGACTCAGGACTGGCTGAGTGCCCGCTCTGTTTGGCAGAGTTGCCGCTGGAATACTTCCCCCGCCTGTCGACCTGCGCCCACCGCTCCTGCTACGACTGCTTCCAACAGTACTTGCGCATTGAGATATCCGAGAGCCGAATCAGCGTCGCGTGCCCCGAGTGCTCGGAACCGATGCACCCTAATGGTGAGCGATAGTTCAAACCTGATGTCGTAACCTAGACTGCCTCTTACCTTATGATTTGTAATCATTTGGTGCCATAGTTCCCTTTATGGTTTCATATTTTCCTTTTAACTCCATCCAAAAGTTTTTTTTATCCAATAAATAATGCTTAACCACTGTTTGTGACACAATTTTCCTCAGAAATTAACTTGAGATACAACTGCATGTAGTGGCCATTACACTGAGAAGGTAAAAAAATTCTGAGAACCCAATGAAAATTTTCCTTGCGCTGGACTGACCCTTCTGCTCCCTGTCATGCATTCTTTTGAATTGATCTATTTGAGAATTTATAACATGCTAAAGCAAATCAATTATAAGCTAATGTAGGCCTATTGTTTTCACTGTCTGGAGAGAAAATCTTAATACATTCTATATCTATTTTCAGAGGTCAGTTCAGCTTAAGATTCTTCTCAACAGATAATGTTTTAACCATTTCCTCGTTGATTCGTTACATTCATAACTCATACATTACATAGTTCATTACATGTAGTAAACACTGGTTGTAGTAATGTTATACTTTAATGTCCCAGATATCCGGATGATCTTGAATGACAAGCTGCAGTATGAGAAGTACGAGGACTTCATGGTGCGGCGAGTGCTGGCCGTGGACCCGGACACTCGTTGGTGCCCGGCGCCTGACTGTTGGTAAGTAACAGCTCAACGATGCCTATTGGAAAATGTAGGGTCCAAATTTGGGACTTTACATGGACGTAGGGAACGTATATGAACGTATATGGACGTATATGAACGTCCTAATGGACGTTTGCATATACGTGCATTCTCCAATATCAATCTTTGAAACTGCAGAATCAAAAGTTGGAAGATACAGTTGGTTGCACGAGACGTGAGACAGCCGGCCAGAATTTGTGCTACATATTGGCAGGTTGGCTTTATGATGGCAACATGGTGTGGATTAATCATTATATAATGATATACAGTAAAACTACTACTAAGGTCTTCATTTCAAATTCAGGCTGTTAAACTGCCCATGTGTAGCACAAATCCGGGCGAGCTGTCTCATGTCTCGTGCAAACAACTGTACACACAAGACACAGAATGCCAATCTTTTTACCTAAAACTATATAATTACAAAAATAAAAAATAACAAAAATGTCTTTAATCGGGAAAAGACTATAAATCAAATGTTTTATAAAATATTTAAAATGTTGTGAAAAGTTCCAGCAAGTTTCCAGGACCTACTTATTTTATGTCAGAAAAGCTAGAGCTTAGCAAATATTTTATAAAGATCCAAGGGATTTTCTCTTAAAGTAATTTATTAGATTTAAAAAAGTGGTTTGTCTATAGTGACTGTGATATGAATAGACCTCGTTGTACAGCAGCCTTTTCACAGCAGATTATTTTCAAAGTAGAAAAATCCTCATGAAATGGAGATTAGAGATTTTCATGAAAATGCTACCCATAGTAAAATAATAATGGGGCATGGGTTTGTAACACTTTTATTAACTAACTTATTTACGGATTTTAAATTGATTGGTTGAGTTGTTAGTGCTTTACTGGAATAATAGTACAAATACATTCAGTTTTATAATTTTGATGTGGAAGAGAATATATACTCAATAGAACCATGCCATTGCTTGCATCAGCACTATGTCTTATTGTACTTTTGGGTATGATAAATGGACATACCTATTAACTCTGTTTATACAAAGTGGCTGCTAAAGAGCCTGAAATTTTGCCTCTTCCTTCCATACATCAGCTCAGATGTTGCGTTGCAGTTATGCGGTGATAGCCACCGGGTGTGCTAGCTGTCCCAAGATCAAGTGTGAGCGGCCCGGCTGTGACTCGTACTTCTGCTACCACTGCAAGGCTGCCTGGCATCCCAACCAGACATGTGACGCGGCGCGGGCCCAGCGCTCACCCAATGTGCGCTCATCCTCCGTGTCGTTTAGTCAGGACTCACAGCACAGTAAGTAATTTGGACATGCACCCACCAGTAGGCCTATTCAACAACTTGGATTGTATCAAGAAGGAAACAACATGTCAAACTATAGTAGAATGTCAATAATTCGGACACTAAAACTCTGGACCTCAATAATCCAGATTTGTATCTAGCAATAAATGACATCGTATACCCCTTGCACCACGTTCTTTACTGGAGAGTGCCAAGAGTGGGCGATGGCGGAATACTGCGTATCACAAAGTAGGGGAGTAATCACGGAAGGGGGAGGGGGCGTGTTCAAGGTCACACAGAATTCTACACCTGCTATGTAGTAACCTGTAACCTGCCAGTTGGTAGACTCAGTCGCATCTTAGTTAGTCATCAGCTGTGCAGAAATCCATAAAACATGTGGTTACAGGGGCCCTTAAGATTTTTTATCTGGTCCCACGCAGAATTGCAAGGGTTGGAGGATGCTAATATAGAGGCACCCACATCAGATTGTTTGGGCTTCTTTACTTTGGCTCTATAGTCTCGTTTTAGCCTCTGTATGTCCGGGAGTAAATGAGGCCTACTTTTCACAAGGTCACTAATTACTAAAATGAAATTTTTCAAATTAGTTAGCTCAGGAGTGTACCGGTCAATAATCTTTGCACTAGACTTCCACACACATCTGAGCAGGGCTCCAAAGGTATTCGTGACAAGATGGAAAAATAGTAAAAAGTACATTTGAAATTATAATAAAAACCAAATCTACCAAAAGATAAACCAGCAGGGAGTTTCTGTATGTCACTAAACCTAATACTCAACCTAAGCTTACCTAAAGTAAGCTTCCTACTAGGATAGGAACTCCAAACTTGATGATAATTGTTTTTATTAAACCTTTTAATAAGAATGGTCCTGGTCTCAGGCAACTTGATACTGTCCAAATGGCTATAGCCAATCTGGCCGAGATTTAGCGGGAAAACAGTAAGTAACAGTAAGTTAACAGTTGTAAAGGGAAGAATTACCCCTAGTAGCCTCTTCAACACTAACGGAAGTTACGAGATTCACAGGGATGAGTCAGTGGGTTCACATTATGAACCGTACCAATCACTGTAGCCAGACCTAAGGTTACAAGTTACCCTAAAGACCGTTCTAATAAAAGAAAACAATCTCTCAAAATTGCCGTTTGGAGAATGGTACATATATTGACAATATTCAAGTCATAAATAATAATACCTGTTAACTCACGATTTAGTTCTTCTCAGTAAATGCATATGGTTGATTATCTGCAGACAACATGACATGTGCAAAATGGCAGCATTCTTTGACTCAACAAATCTTTGCTAATTAATTTCTATAAAGTTTAGGTGGATAAGGCATTTTTTTTTTTAATACAGCCTTTGTGCTTTTTATAGCTGCATTAAAGTAATTTTCTTAAGTAAACTAACTGAAACCTTTGTCCTTTTTTTTGCAAACCTATTCATTAAAATTTTTTGTCCAACTAAAAGTACTATGTGCTTAAAATAACTAATGTGTATTGAGTGCTTGATAATAATGGATTTTGTTTTTCCAAGAATGTTATTGCATGAAATGCATTAAATAAATGTATTAAATGCATTATTGAATGATATGCATTTCTGTATGTATACTTGGCACATCTAAATGTATTAGAGTGGTGAAGGTGATGAATAAATAATATTTCTGATACATTGATTAAGTAAAGCAGTAGATTTGACTTTGTTTTGATTATGATTAAAATTCTACTAGATTTTATTAGAAAATATTATTAGCCTCTTACATAGCTGTAAAAACCGTTTAAAACCAGTATGTTATTGATTTAAAATACAGTTAGGTCATTGCTCTGTGTTCTTGTTCACTATTGTTATTGGTTAAACATAGGCTCAGTCCATTAATGGTCAACTAGTCTACTGTCACTTTCTTTGGAAGTCTATTGTTTGAGCATTTTATTTGCTAGGGAGTGAGTTCATTGTTCTAATTGCTAGCTAAATTGGTTAACAAAGGACCACATTGTTGAACGCCACTCGTGTCCTAATGTACAATATAGAAATAAAAATATGTTAGTATGAGACCAAGTATATGTGATAAAATATGTTAACCAAGTAAGCAAAGTGTGTACAAATAATATTTTTATTTGAAATATATTTGTTTCTCATTGAAAATGAGTTTTGCTGGCTTGAGATCATGATGGAGAAGTCAACACCAAATAAATATTTGATCACTTTGAAAAACCCTTTTGGCCGAGGTGCAAACATTGTTTTTCACCATACTACACTAGAACATAAAACTTCACTGCTGGCCCAAGTATTAG
The DNA here is from genome assembly GCA_030545055.2 of Neoaliturus tenellus. Lineage (NCBI taxonomy): Eukaryota > Metazoa > Arthropoda > Insecta > Hemiptera > Cicadellidae > Neoaliturus > Neoaliturus tenellus. Next base: position 168,962,186 of record CM061533.1, on the reverse strand, counting down.
CAAGCTAAAACAAACATTCAACTATTAAACAAAATTTAGATTCAGATAATTGTTTTTTCATTCAGTACATTTCTATATGGGATTGTAACAAGTATTACTACAGTAAATTAAACTAAATAAAAAATAAAAATAATACATGTTTGGAATTTTTGACTGATAGATACCTTTCCGATGTTTGTGTAGGGGACGACATCAAACCATGCCCCAGTTGTCAGGTGCTGATAGTTAAGATGGACGATGGAAGCTGCAACCACATGACCTGCGCTGTCTGCGGTACGGAGTTCTGCTGGCTCTGCATGAAGGAGATCACGGACCTGCACTATCTCAGGTAAAACACCACTATCAATGTCTTGAAAAATCACTTAATCAGCCACTGCACAGCAAAGCACTCGACTACCTCACTTAAGCCTACCAGGACAAACCGCCTAACTCCTCAGGAACAAACTAGTTATTCCTGTAATACCAGTCACAGTTGAATCTCTCTGTTCCAAATAAAATAATGAAACACATCAAATGCTAGAAAACACTAATTCAACATTATAATAAATAGCGATGGATCGATCATTGTTTGGTTCGGTTTCAGTTTGGTTTTTCTGTTGTAGGTTGTTTGTTTTTAATTTTTTAAAGATATTTAACCATGAAACAACTTATATCACATAGGGATTGAGTCCTATTTTAAATTATTTAAACATTTATTTCTAATTAAACAGATTAAACATTGCAGGAAATATGTCCCACTATAACATTGGATTTAATGCTGGTCTTACATTTGATCTTAAAGTGGTCTTGAAGCAGTTGAATAAAACTATTAAATTTTGATAGAAAACTAATAGAAAAAGTTATGACAGTTTGATGAAATGCCCAATTTATGCTTTTATATTTTTTGTTTTGTTTCTTTTATGTTTTTAAAGAATTGTCTGAGAATATAAGAATAAAAATGTTGGTCATAAAATTTATGACTAGCTACGAATTAAAATACCTCACAAGTTTAGAAACCTCTTTAAATTCAACCTCGTGTGTCGACCAATGAGGAGCCTTCTTACAACCAATAGACACAGCCTAATACTTTATGAAAAATGGCATTACAGCTTTGTCGTTTTATTTCAACTCAAACTGACTAATTTTGATTTGGAAAGTAGGCTTTCTTACAAAAAAATTATTACAGTAAAATTAATAACGAACACAATATATTTCAACACTTCTGATAGCAAAGAAAATACTGGTCTATTTTTACCGGCACATCGAAGTCTGTGTTGTACAGTTTACTGTTAACCCTCCAGAGGTCGCTTAAAATTTAAAACGCCATCTCTCGCTCAAGGAGGTTTCCTCCGGGTTTTAAATAAATGCACGAAATGTATTCTAAATACTTTATTGTTTGAAATAAAAACAGAAAATGATTGTAAAATAGATTTCACGCTATATCCCCGCAAGACAGAGCAAGAATGGTAAAGTTAATAACAAATAAAATAATTATAACTATTATGGATTATACAAAACATATTTCACTTTTTTTACTTAAAACTTAATATTTTTCAATACCAGATTTGTTAAATAGTATAAAAATAGTAAAAATAACACTTTGGGGTACAAATAAAAAAGCTTTTGTATAAAACTGAACTATCAGATTATATAAAAAATACTATGACGTTTTCCTGCATAAACCATAAATTAAATGGTATAACAAAAATACTACAATTAATTCAAATAGTTATACATGGAAAAATAAAAAGTTACTTCAAATGTAAACAAATCTAAAATGGCAACTGTAGCCTAAACAATTACAAATAACCAAATAAAAAACGATCGCACACGGACTCTTCCTCCGGGTTCACAAAACACACAAGGACGCTCACGGAGGAACCGTCCAGCACCTCAGGACAGCGCTCGCCAAACTGACCCTGGACGCTGAAAGCGGGATAACTGTACGTCAAATGCATGGTGAGGAGGGGGGCAACAGCTACACAAAAGGACAGTGCTGTCAACCAAAAAATGGGAGGGTTTATTTCTTCCCTCGTAATTCCTTCCCTCTTATTTCGCACTGTTTATTTCTTCCCTCCACTAAAATTATAAGTGTATATTACTTCCCTCTACAAGGAAACTGTTTATTTCTTCCCTCTGGTACACTCCGAACTAAAAACGTAGACTTAGTCTAGAGAAAACTCAGGGACAAAATTACAGATGGAACAAATAAACACTCTAAAATATAATTCACTAAACAGTTTGTTTATTTCTTCCCTCTGGGAGCCAAGTGTTTATTTGTTCCCTCTGAGCGGCGAGTGTATATTTCTTCCCTCTGGCACAGTCAGCGCACCAAACAATAGACCTCGAGCCAGCCACGACGGTGTCTGCCGCTGCCAACGCTCCTCACCCTGGCCGCTACGGACAGTTTAAATGAACAGCTTAAAAAGCCTCTACTTTGTAGTAATTCACGCATATACAAGTCGGCTAGTTATAATCCATTTATGTACCTAAGTAACTGGTTACAATCCACTAATGCGTCTGTTAAAAATAAATAAATATATAAGCATTTAACTGTACTTTTCGACGTTTGCTGTTTATCTCGACATTCATTATAACTTCTGTCCCTATTTTTGAAAACAATTTTTTCCCATTTCCTCCTTTAAAATTTCCAGTAGAAATAATACCTGTAATAGGCCTAATAAAAAGTAACTAGAAACTACTATTTATATGCCAGAAGTGTCAATTGTATGATTATAAAAAGGAGAACAGACTTCTCACAAATATTTGCAAACAGTTTGAACTTATATAGTCTTCCGTAAAAAGTTATTCCTAAAGAATATGTAAAATAGTTCAGGCCATTTTATTAAGCACTAAGACTATAGTAAGTTGACTGTTGGCCGGATCGTACTTCAAATTGATTAGTTGTATTTATACTTTTACACAACTTTTATTTATCAAAACATTCATAATCACCAGTATAAAGTAGGCTACGAATTCAAACATGATCAATTGTTTTTATTATAGTACCATTTATAATAATTTAGAAACTGGTTGCAATGGGGATCCATATGTTTATACTGGAAAACGTGGTTAGCACTTTGACGGTTTGGTCAACAGTTTTCATTATTTCTTTGTTTTAATTTTTAACTCCATAATGCCAATGTTAAAATTATTATAATTCTAATTAAATATTATAACGGAATTAGATTTTTCCTGGTAGAGAGACCTGTATTTTGGGGCGCCGGAATTCTACCCCCAGGAAAAGTACCCCCATGAAAAAACGCTACGTCATTTTGACGTAACAGGTATGGGGGTAGTTTTCCGGCCGCGAACTTTTGAAGAGAATACATTATACTCTACTTCAATCATTGGTTACGCACTTCTATAATTTATTTCTATAATGAACAATTTAAGCAATGTTTTGTAAGTTTACTAGGCGTGGAAAACTACCCCCGGAATTTTACCCCCGGAATACTACCCCCAGCAAAACTACCCCCCGGATTTCTACCCCCGAAATACTACCCCCAGGAAATCTACCCCCGGAATTCTACCCCCGGAACACTACCCCCAGGAAAACTACCCCCGGAATTCTACCCCCAGCAAAACTACCCCCAATGGACTAGACCGGGAATCCTACACCCGCGAAAGTACTTCCACGTACACAATTCCTTAAGTATTTAACAATTGTTATTTTATGTACGTATTCTGGTATTTAAAACATTTCTATTATAAAATAATAATATGTTAAGTTTACATTAATACAAACTTGCCCTTCGGGTGATCTCGTTCTCTACCCTCACTGACCGCCAAGTTCTATAATTGGCCTATGCTTTAGTTTTATATTACCAATCTTCCCTTAATCCTTATTTACAGGCTTTTAGCTGTGTGTTTTTGAAAATGCTTTTTTTGAGTGAAAATGTAATTGTGGGTGATGATGAGCTGTTAATGTTATTGGTTTAATGTTATATTTTACAAAACAATAGGCCTATAATAAATTAATGGTATTATTATCGAAGGTATTTTTTTTATAAATTGTTTGGAAAAATGTGTATGCAGCAACTGATAAAAGAAAGCAGAAATTTCCTTCAAAATTCATTCATGTTCAGGTGTTACATAATATTTATTAGATGACAATGTAGGCCCTATGTGCTACAAACCTGAAAGTTAAATAGAGAAAAATCGGAATAATAATATTCACAATAATCTGAAGTAATTTTGTTCACTCTGATCACTCGCCTCCGAGATGGACAAGATCTTTACTCAGCAGTAAAATTCTATTACCGTATTACTGGTTGTACTAGATATATTGAGTAATATACTTTTCAGACTATCTAGATTTACAAAACGTGAGTTAAGTTACATAAGCATAAAGTGTATCCTATCCTATTCTATACTGTAATACGAGTAAGTTATATATTTGTATGTGTGTAGCCTATGTTTGCACACGGATATCAAAAACAGCTAAAACCATTTTCTTCCTACATTGCAGATAACATAGTTTTGGGATGAATTTAATATTAATACAGGTCTCTATACCAGAAAAAATCTTATTTCTTTATAATCATTAATTCAAAATTTAAAAATTTTAACATTGGTCTTACGGAGTTAAAAAAATAATAATGAAAACAGTAGACTCAACTGTCAAAGTGCAGAATAGGCCTATGTGTTCCATTATAAACATGTAGTTTTGCATGACAGCCAATTAATAAATTATTATAGTAAGATGCACGAAAATGTCCGATGGAAATTTAAACAGCTGTGTCCCCCCTCACCCCCTCTCACCCTGAAATGTTGTCATTTGTGATTATGTTTCCCATGTGTAATACAGTATAAAAATGTGTTTCAGAATAAATATGGCAACAATGTATCGCCTCTCATCGGTCTATTTTCATGAAACCTACTATAAATAATACTATTGTATGATTAAATAATCTATAATATTTTAAATCGTACTCATACTGCTGATTATGAATAGAAATAAAAGTAATGTAAAAGTATATAAAACAACAAATCAATTTGTAGAATTACATTTTAATTTAAAAACAAAACCATTAAGCCGCGTCCGCACTGACCGAACATGTTCCCCGAACAAAGTTCTTCCGAACTTTTGTTTGTTCGTTGCTAACCTTTTAGAATGTAAATCATATGGCCGGTAATTGTTTGTTAGGAATGTTTGTTAATTTTTTTGTGTTCGTCGAAAAAGTTTGCCATGAATGTTCGGCCAGTGCGGATGCGGCTTTAGAAAGAATAAAGCAAACATCAGCTATAACCATTGACTTTGTACACTAACGTGAATAGACCTCTCATCCAATGCATTTAGTTTGAGGCAAAAATTTGGAAGTTCGGGGGACGTGGCACCAGAGTTGCTGCAATCGATGTTGTTATTATTCAGCTAAATTTACAGTGCTGCAAAAACACTTTACCAAAATATAAACATAACTTTCAGTTATAAAATGTTTCATCATTAGTTGAGAAGAGTGGTAATACTGATTTATCTATCATATGTAATGTGTACTTCCGTGGACGCCGCACAAGATCGCACCACCGTCAATAGGCTTATGCTATGAGAAGTCTACTCACGTTAGTGTACATAGTCAATGCTATAACTAAATAATTAGAATCCACGTGTTACACATTCAACATGTGTTTTAACAAATATACACCAGACCCGTAGGCCTACATTGAAACAGTCTGAAAGCACAGAAAAAGGAAGCTGAGAGGCGAGTGAGTGGAGCGAACGAGCTCGTTTTGAACAAGAAAAGCCTTTTTGCACCGGGCTGTCTGTAAATGATATTACCATATTTTATCTATGATATTACTAACAAAAATATTACTGTTTAAGTTTACCGAGCTAATGCTTGGCCCCCAGGTGCTGAAAATTATAAACCTAATATCAAAGTATATCATGGTACGGTAATGTATATTTTATTTGATGTCAATAAAAACATACAGCTAAAAGCCAGTAAAGGATTAAGGATTAAGAAAAGATTGGTTATATAAAACTAAAGCATAGGCCTATTATAGAACTTGACGGGGAGTGAGGGTAGAGAACGAGATCACCCAAAGGGCAAGTTTGTATTAATATAAACTTAACATTTCTATTATTTTATAATATAAATGTTTTAAATGGCAGAACACGTACATAAAATAACAATTAATTGTTAAATACTTAAGGAATTGTGTACGAGGAAGTACTTTCGCGGGTGTAGGATTCCCGGTCTAGTCCATTGGGGGTAGTTTTGCTGGGGGTAGAATTCCGGGGGTAGTTTTCCGGGGGTAGTATTCCGGGTCTAGTCAATCGGGGGTAGTTTTGCTGGGGGTAGTATTCCGGGGGTAGAATTCCGGGCGTAGAAATCCGGCTGGTGTTTGGTTTGCTATAATGTAATTTTAGAGCAACCAAATTAAATAATAATGTATTTATAAAACTGGGGGTACTTTTCCGGCCGCGAGCCAAAACTCCATGCCACTTTAAGCTCCGCCCCTCGTGACGTCAAAATGACGTAGCGTTTTCCATGGGGCTACTTTTCCTGTGGGTAGAATTCCGCTACCCCTGTATTTTTATTATTTTTATTCCAGAAGTAAGTTATTTGCAAAGTTTGAAGTCGTTCGTTAGAAATGTTTGTTGTTGTTTTTTTGCTTTCGCGCAACAAGTTTGCCACAAATCGGCCAGTACGGACGCGGCAACTGAACATTTTATTCGCTTAATCAGAGAGGACTTTTTTACTAATCCCGCAGAATTACGGTATGCACTGGACTAAATTCCACTGTTAGGCCAAATTTCCCGACTTTGAATAATTTCTTTGTCCATTGTAATTTTAAATGAGTTCTCTGATTTTAACTGTATGTATTATGAAATTGTACCAAATGCTGTCAAAATTTTATTGTGAACTGAATGATTTATGTGTTAGATTAAATAATAATTCGCATATTTGCCACATGATCTACAACTTTGTGTATCAATGAAAGTAATTTCAAGTGGGTTCTCTGATTTTACTTGTGTGTAGGCCTATAGAAAATATGAAAGTGTACCAAATCCTGTTAAAATTATACTGTAAGGCTACCGAACCCAATTATTTATGTGTTGGCTTAAGTAATAATTCGTATATTTGTCGCATTTTATACAACTTTACAATCGACATTGATGATATGTTCTACAGCCCTCAAAATATTCGGGCTGTTGAATTTTTTTACGGAAGACTATATGAGTTCAAACTGTTTGCAAATATTTGTGAGAAGTCTGTTCTCCTTTTTATAATCATACTGTTGACACTTCTGGCATATAAATAGTAGTTTCTAGTTACTTTTTATTAAGCCTATTACAGGTATTATTTCTACTGGAAATTTTAAAGGAGGAAATGGGAAAAAATTGTTTTTAAAATAGGGACAGAAGTTATAATTAATGTCGAGATAAACAGCAAACGTCGAAAAGTACAGTTAAATGCTTATATATTTATTTATTTTTAACAGACGCATTAGTGGATCGTAACCAGTTACTTAGTGTACATAAATGGATTATAACTAGCCGACTTGTATATGCGTGAATTACCACAAAGTAGAGGCTTTTTAAGCTGTTCATTTAAACTGTCCGTAGCGGCTAGGGTGAGGAGCGGTGGCAGCGGCAGACACCGTTGTGGCCGGCTCGAGGTCTATTGTTTGGTGCGCTGACTGTGCCAGAGGGAAGAAATATACACTCGCCGCTCAGAGGGAACAAATATACACTTGGCTCCCAGAGGGAAGAAATAAACAAACTGTTTAGTGAATTATATTTTAGTGTTTATTTGTTCCCTCTGTAATTTTTTCCCTGAGTTTTCTCTAGACTAAGTCTACGTTTTTAGTTCGGAGTGTACCAGAGGGAAGAAATAAACAGTTGCCTTGTAGAGGGAAGTAATATACACTTATAATTTTAGTGGAGGGAAGAAATAAACAGTGCGAAATAAGAGGGAAGGAATTACGAGGGAAGAAATATACACACCCCAAAAAATAAATATTTCCCACAACAAAAAATATTGACCAGGAGGATTCCTCCGATGAGCGTCCTATCGAGGGTTAAACAAAGACTCTACTCATTACAAGGCCTATATCAGTGTCATGACTATCCAATATATGTGAATTTAACATATTTACGTAAGAATTCAACTTTTTTAAGCAAATGAAACATGATTTTTTGCTATTTTAATCAAATAATTGCATGAAACATTGAACAAATTTTGTTTTTCTACTGACAGGTATTGGTATTGGGATCAACATTAGGTGATTGATTCTCGATAGCAATACCAATGCCTAAGGATTGGTGGAATTGAGAATATTGAGAATCGACAGTTGGCGTGTGACCTTGAACACGGTCCTTCTCCCTTCCGCGAACACTCCCCTCTTCCTTACGAGGCATTATTCTTCCATCACCCACACCACGGTAAAGAGTGTAGCGTATTGGCAGACAGTATACTATTTTGTATATATTTCTTTATACAAATCTGGATTATTGATGCTCTGAATTATCGATGTTCTGCTCTATGCAGAGACATGGTTGTTATATTCGTCCTTAACTTGTAAAATTTGAACCAGAAACCATATTTATGTGTAATACATTATGATTTTATGATATTAGTAACTGTAATATATTTATAAATACACTTTACAAACATCTGAAAGCTCTGTCATTGCCCCTCTCTGATATTTTTTATCAGTAACTTGACATCATCATTTTCAAAATCAATTGGTATCATTGGTTTTAACCATGAAGGCCATACCTCACAAATCACACATACATACTTTGTTTACATTACGTCCACCGTCATAAAACTGACAGCTTTAGTAACAATAACAAAGCATTGTGTCAGCCAACTGGTGTGAAACGACTCAGAGTGGATGCTGATGGAGGATGAAAGAGAATCCCCAAACATAGTCATAAAATGAGAGTATTGCAATGTTGAATTTGCTCATATTTTAAATATAAAAGTTTAGTTGATAACTGTTAATAAAATCTTACAGTATTTGGGAGTACGATTTTGATTTAATTTTTCTGTAATAACCTGTTTCTTCTGATAAAGCTTCATTATAAGTAATAGAAATATACTATTAAAGAATTCATGTAAATATTGAATAGCTTTTAATTATGTTAAGTACAGTAACCTATAGGTTAGGTATAATTGCGTTGACCAAATCAAATCAAACCAATTCATTCGTTGGTAATAATAAAAATTCCTCTTTATCGAATAGTGAATGTTTTTTTTTCAGCCCATCTGGATGCACGTTTTGGGGGAAAAAGCCGTGGTCTCGTAAAAAGAAGATATTGTGGCAGTTGGGGACGCTGGTCGGAGCTCCCGTCGGTATCGGCTTGGTGGCTGGCATAGCTGTCCCCGCCATCATCATCGGTGAGTTACACCTGACATATCAATTATTTTTTCTTGGGTAAAATTTCATGCACCACATTTTTTCTTAATCTTTTATGTTATATTTTCAATAAACTAAAATTATAAAATAGATTGGATACTAACTTTTTATGTAAAAATGGGGATATAAACTACCAATCAACTTATGAGTAAGCCCAAAAATTAACCTTTAAATACTACTCATAGTAAAAACGGAGAGGATTAATTAAATCAGATTGATACAATTTCAACTGTACCTTATTTATAAAAAAATGTGGGAAAATAAAAAAAGTCTGTGAAAATTGTTTGGACTGGCCATACTGATTGTCATTAAGCTAAATGAGAGAATCTTTGGAAAAACACTTTGAGTAACTATGTCAGAAATTAATGAGAGAATCTTTAAAAAAACACTTTGAGTAACTATGTCAGAAATTATAAATAACAAATTTCATGAAGTGGTAAAATTGATTTTATTTGGAAATCTATTGCCTTATTTTTGTTATTTATATACTTTTTCGAATAGGCTATATTTTTTTACTATTTATTCAATAAGATGTATTTTTTTAATATGTTGGAAATACCACGATTTTGTTATATTCATTATTTGATATTTAAAAAACCTTTAAATATATTTTTTAATGTATCCGTGGAAAATTAATGTGATTATTAAAATAAATACAGTGGAAGCTCTTTAACCGACCTTGGATCAACCGTCCATCAGATTAATGGACAATCCAGTCCGGACCGTTTTCCAGGAATATACAAATTTCCACCGTGTGATCAGATGTTGTGATAAAGATAAAAAAATAACTTTCATGTTTCAACAGGTAGATCATACCGTACTTTTTCATAGCAATTTAAATTCAGTTGGTTGCTCCCAATGTTTCGTGCAGGCAGGTTTATCGTGCTAAATTTGTTATTTAACAGTTTTTCATATCATAACTGAATCTGTAACATTTATTAACTAAATGATTTCTTTAGGAACAATTAATTGCATTGTAACAATTTTATATTTAAATATTGGCAAATTTAGCAATTTGTAAGTCAGTCGCTTGCAATGAAACTACATTTAATGGACAATAATACTGGTCTTCTGTCAACAAAGGCCCTAATGTATAACTGGGATTATAATAGCGACAGAATCTTTCTAGTGACCTAAGTTCCGTGTTACATCAACAATCGGGCCGCAAAACAACCAAAAAAATATAACAATAAAAAATAGAACACGAACACAATGTTTTAGCAGACATCCGTAAACAAACAGTCCAGAAATCGGCAATTGAACTGTGAACTGATATTTTAGTGATATTACTTGGCACAAGTCGACTTCATGCCTGTTTTGGCCGTGGGAAATGCCCATGGCTGAACATTTCATTTGTGGAAGAATGCGGCTGGATTTTCTGGCAGGCGAACCATCTGAGGCCAAACTAGAGAGCTTCTACTGTAGCGTTCAGCATTTACCTTTGCTGCAAAAACTCTCTATAACTTAATAATCCTGAAACACTGAAGATATTGTTTCATTTCCATTGTCAAACATGTCTATAACAGTGAGTTTGTCATGTTGACGTATTAATTTTATCAGCTAAGTGGGGTCGTATTGGTTCCAGGTATCCCTGTATGGGTAGGCCGCAAGCTATACAACAAGTACGAACACGCAAACAAGCACAAACGCAACCTGTACATTGCTGCTGGAGTCACTGCGTCGGTGAGTAACGTTACATTGTATATGCATGTTCAAGTCTAGTAGTTCCAGTGAAACATTTATTTTAGCGTTGTCGATAGAATCAATTTTCACACTTAATTAGTTGGCCTATTTATGAATCAAATGAAATCAAAATTTCTTTATTTACAAAGCATAAAGATTTGTAATAGTGTCAAATGTTTACAATTTAATGATCCTCATCGATGCGTATGTGCAAGCGTGTCCCTCCATCGCAGGAATTCGTTCAGGGAGTAGAACGGGTTCTTTGACAGCCAATTGGTGAGAGCTGTCTTCAGTTTCTTCCCCGTTTGTGTTCTCACGTCCTCCGGGAGCAGATTGTGGAGTTTTTTGCCGGTGTATGACGGCTTCCTCTCAAACAATGCGCTGTGGTGGAGTGGTAACTGGTACCTGGTGGCAAGCCTGGTGTTATGGCAGTGGATGTCTGTTCCTTTTAGAAGGGGTTTCCCATCCACATAGAGGATCACCTCTCTGATGTACAATGCGACAACAGTCAGGATGTTTAGTTCAGCAAAAGTCTGCCTGCAGCTTTCCCTCCAGTCAAGACCCTTGATAAGGCTGATGGCCCTTTTCTGAAGGAGGAGAATACGTTGCAGATTTTCAGCTGTAGTTCCTCCCCAGGCTGCGAGGCCAAATGTCAAGTAGGACTCAAATAGAGCATGGTACGCAGTCTTCATTGTTGCTTCATCGCCGGAGTGTTTAATTCTTTTCAGGACATAAAAACTAGTGTTGAGTTTTTTGGACAAAGTGTCAATGTGGTGGTTCCATGATATTTGAGCGTCAATAGTTACACCAAGGAATTTTGTGTAGTCTTCAACCTCCACATCTGGTAGTGTTTCTGTGACGTCCTGTTTATTACCAAATGTGCAACATTTTTTGTCTTGGTTCAGTGAACTAACAATTAATTATATTTCTATTGATGTGGATGTTTTTATAACTTACAGTTTAACCAGTCATATGAACATAAACATGCAATAGAAATCCGTAGTCAGAAACTTTAACAATATGTTAAGCTATAAAAAAACTGCATTATTTTCATTTGAAAATATATATATTTTTTAATTGTTAACATTTAATCAGTGATATAACTGAAATTATGGTACTATTCAGGAGTTTGATTTCAAAACGGTAACATCTAGTCTATACAAAAAATTTCAAGCTTATTAATTATTTAATTGCCATAATAACTAAGTACCTTGGGGCTGATCATTTGCTTGGTAAGCTTATACAATTCTTCGTAGCAAAAATATTAATCATAGACTGTGCTTTAAAGTAGCAGAGCAAAAAGGCTTGTTTTTTTCAAGACATACTTGTTTGCTCTGCTAACTTGCCTTCACAACGAGCTCGTATGCTTCGCTCACGCGGTTTTCAGAATTTTTGAATGTAGGCTTTTAGAATTTAAATTCAAGATTGTAATGAAATAATTTTTTTCCCAACATATAGATCTACATCAATATAATTTTTATCCCAGAACTAAGTTATTTGTAAAGTTTAAAGAAAAACTTACAAGCCATTTCAAGATCCGTTACATTATTTTTTATCAGAGTTTAGGATATACTTTATTTCAAGAGTTATCAGCTGTTCGTACTGTAAATATATAAAAACTAGTTGCCTGTAGGGGCAAAAGTTCCTATTTTTCTGGATTAATTTTGATTACAGAATGCTAAACTACTTCATTACCAACCACACTGTAATCTATACTTATTTAATACGCTAAGGGTTTTTTTGTCATGAGAACTCCTCCTACAATTTTTAACCGATTTTCAAGTTTTTGGTGTCGTTGGATAGGGCTTGGTCTGTAGTTGTTTCCGCCAAAAACTGATGAGAATTGGACTAAAAATAAAGGCGCTATCTACCATTGAAATCCCAAAATTTCCCATTTTAATAACATGGTGATTGAATCAAGCATTTTAAACATCTGTTAATAATCAGCTGTTAATACGTATACATTTTGGTGAATAAAGATATTCACAATATTGGATTGGTCGGATGTCATTGATTAAGAGCTAAAGTAAAATTAGTATTGTATTAAAATAAATTGCTTGATTTCGAGCAACACGTATACTAGTATTTAATTAATAGGTCATCTGTGATTATTAAATTGACTCTTGTTTTAAAATAAAACAAATGCACATGATTTAATCTTATACTCTAAAACAAGCTCTGTTTGTACCAGCAAACTTTTTTTTCGCTCCAAGGATTTTTTATTTTTTTAGCGAATTTCCCTATAGGGAATACGCTATTACCGTAGTAGCCATGGTAAGACCTAAGCCCGGGACCACTTTACTTTTTCATTTTGAGGTCCCCAGAAGCCAAAAACACCATTCGTTCATTTTCATATATATGTATATAAATATATGTGTCCGTGGTACTGATAACTTTGGAAGGGGACCTCTGATTTTGATGAAATTTGGTATGAAGGTGTAAGACGAGGTCTATTTTCATGAGTTCGCGAACCAGCATTGTCGGGTTATGGGAACGGGGTTTTATGGGGTTTTTAATGGGTTTTTGGCATTTTTGGGCCTAAATTTTCAAAATGCATAAATTTTAACTAAAACCATTTAAAAGAGCTTAAAAAAACAAACAATTTAGTATTTTGAATCTTTAAAATAGCTTAACTGGTTATAGAGAAAATTCAAATCAAGTTTCGCATATTATTCTTATGGGTAAATCTTTAAAAAGTTATATATCGCTTATTTATCAACATATCTTAATAAAAATTTTTATGAACCTTCACTAGGTGGTGAGTAATTGAGATTTGATCAAAAACCCACATGGCAGCAAACCTACATGCTAAACCCCATGGTATTCTCTTGGAGAATAAGTGTATAATGGGAGCAAGAGAGATGGAGATAATAAGGAATCTGTTCCTAATCAGCTGATCAGCTGTGTTCTGCATATTTGTCAAATTTGAAATGTTTATGTTTTGTTATTTTTAAACAAATCATTCCTTTTGCATGGAAGCTTTGGATGTGCACTTTTATTACTGTTAAAAAAGTCATTTATTGCAATATAAATACAGTATTAATATATAAATTATTACATAAAAATAATTTACTCAGAAATATAATGCCATTAAATATATTATATTTCCTTGTAAAGATTATTAATTATATAAGATAGCCAAAAAGTTCTTTGATGTTGAAACAATAATTCTTTGGAAATTCGCTGAGTACGCAGGTCTGCTGCGACGGGGTATTGTTGATTATGGGAGTTTTGGCTACCAGGAATCGATTGGCGTTGGTCCCATAGCTCGGAAAAATCCGGTTTTCGTGCTAGAGCCCTTCAAAGTTCCCATGTTATCCTTATGGAGGTTTTTAAATTAACAAAAATCAGCTGATAACTGTAGATAAAACCAATGTGTTATATCTTTAAAGGAAAATTATATCAAATAAGTGCAGCACCCTTCGGCCTGGCGAGTGAGCGAAGCGAACGAGCTCATCTTAAAAATCAAGAGGGTGAGTGAGCGGAGCGAACAAGCTTTGTGTGAGAACGAAAGTAATAATTTTACCGAGCTTAAGCTCGGTCCCCCCTGGTACTGTAAACATAATAGGCATTTCTCGCTCAATTTACAAATCATCTTCCATATCACGGTTCAAACGATTTTGCATTTGTTGTACACTCTAAATGTTTAGTAAGTTGAGTGCGGCACGTATCCGATAGGATACAAAGGCGTCCCTTCCCGGGTGTGCATGTATCCAATCGGATACATATGATAATGTCAAGGTAATGCGACTGTTTTTCGTCAAGCGTTTGAGAAGGAAACACATATTGTGCATTAGCGTGTATGTAAGGATATTGGGTTTTTAATTTTGCACTGGTTAAGATTACCTATGATTTGTATATATTCTACAGGTTTTTATTTTCGCACAAGTGGATGGTGTTGATTTTAGTGTCTGCCTTAGTATCTTAGGCCACATTTATTGAAATGAAATTCTAAGGAATCCCCACTCGGGTATATTTTGTGTTGCAACTTTACCTGCCTGTTGTTCTCACGTCAAGCGTCAAGGGTGTATTTATCTTTAGTTAGTGTTCAGTGCGCCAACCAAATAGCGAGGAGGTTGGAGGGATGTAAGTATAGTTTTGTGGAGGTTAGAGGGTTGTATATATTTGAACATCTAATAATAACTAGTAAAAGACACATTACAATAGCAAATCATTGTAATACTATTGCAGCGAACGTGTTAAAACCATTCAATTGCCTTATTTTTTAATCATAGATATATAACAAAGTAAATATTGGCAATCAATTGGCAATAATCTGGAATATTAGTAATGCTTCCAGTAAATTTTCTTGTCATTGAACACGACAAAAATGTTGAAATGAATGAAATGTCCATTATTGTTCCAAAACTTTCTAAAAATTTCTAGCTCAGCTGGTAAACTGTTGACACAATAGGAAAATAAATTAGTATAAATTAAATTAATTGTTTTAATATCTACACACACAAAATTGTACATGTGGTAATCCCAGTGTAATGGGAAAATTGTCATCTAAATATTTATTTATTAAATACAGTAAATCTTTTTTCCAGAAGGTTTTAAATGGTTCTTGAACTTTGATATAGATATTGTATATTTCTTAAAGTGCGGCAGGCATGTTGTCATAGTTTTAAGCCATGTAGCAGGAAAATTTTTCAAAAAGACTAAGAATGCCTTGGGTTCTCAAAATGTTTGGTACCACCATAATAATGTAATAGGTCTTCTTCACTCAATTTCATCATCTTGCCCTCCTTTTAAAATTCAACCAAAATAAATATTTAATGTAATTAAAGCAGTATAGGCACCTGAAATTAATAACCACACTAATGTTAAAAAAATGTTGATTTTTGTTTCATTGAATACAACTGTATCACATTATTTTAATTTATTTTATAATTAAAGCAAAAAATTATATTTAAAGTACCAGGAGGACCGAGCGTTGCTCGGTGAAATATTAGTAAATTTAAATATCAGAATAAACTTTATTGACATTTAATATGCAGTACATAAACAGCTGTTACATTTCTTTTTGAAGTTCTGAATGTACTTCTTGTTTATATGTTGTTAATTCGTTGCCAACATGGCAACCCATAAGCCCAATGTTAAAATTTTGTAATTTTAAACTTTAATTTTTAGCAAAATTAGATTTTCCCTGGGGGCGAGACCCATCTCAATCGTATTTTTAAGGTAAAACTAAGTTTATTCCAAAATTTGAAGGAAATCGTCGGAGCCGTTTTTGAGATAATTGTGCAAGCAAGCAAACAAGCAAACAAGCAAACATTGCTCGTATAAGAGTATAGGATATTTTTTAAATTTAGGCAAAATGAAAGAATGAAATTGACTTATTACTAGTACTTATCGGAAGTAATAATTTATTTTTGTGACATGGGAGGCCTGTTAAAGCGGAGACCGGTTAAGAGGGAGCCTGGTCTCTTTGTACCTTCAGATCCAGTTCGAAGAATATTCATTGAAAGACATTTTTGTTACCCACCGACTAAATCTATTATACAGTAGAAGACCTCTTAAGATCAGTCTCAAATGCTTTATCGCCGAATAATCCATGAATAATCCTGCAGACTTCCGGAAATTAAACATTCGGCTGCGGTCATTTCCCATGGCTGATATGAATAAATAATTTATTTCCATTACTTTAAAATAAGTGAAAAAACAATATAAATGGTTGGAAATTAACTGGCCACTTGTCCAGTAGTGTGGCCAGTGCAGTGATACTATTTACAGTCTCTTAATTGGTTGTTATCAGTCTAGCTCACTTGATAATGTGTCCTGTGGTGTCTAAGTACCTACTTAATGCACTCAAATATTGACACAAATCAACTGGATTTCATATTCTATCACTAAAATGTCTCAATTCAATTGCTAATTTCCTGACAACTCAGTTGTAAAACTATTTGGAACGTTGTGCTACTGTACAGATTTAAATAAAGATATTTCTGACCATTTTCAGCCTGTTCGTCAATTTCTTTGCTTTCATAGCTAATTTCTGCTATAGCACCTTTTGTTGACAACCGATATTATTCTAAAACATTCTATCAGTGTCATCAACATGACCTGATCAATATAACATAGGCCTATTGATCATATTATCATTATAGCTTTTTCATCACTAGCCTCAACATTTAATGGTCTCAACATTCAGACTACTGACATCACTGAACAATGATATCATTGAGGCCCTAATACAATGCCTGAGCGAGCAAGTGACATAGGTGTAATATCATTTTAAGGCCAATAAAATGAAATCATCCTATAGTTACCTGGTCATACAGAGAAGGTGTTGTCCTAATTTCAAATTGATTAACTTCAAATAATCCAATAAATTTATTTGATTTTCAATAAGGCCGTTCGTTATAAAATATACTGAATAAAATAAAATTATTAAAATATATATAAATATAAAAAATGATTAAATTAACATGTGTTACTTGAATTTTAAACAAACGTTGGATTTAAAAACTTCAACATTTGAAATTGTACTGTAGTCAATTTTGAGAACAAACGTTAAATTTAGATAGGTTATTAAGGTAGAATTTTGTAAGGTTCTAGGTTTCTTATTAACTAAATAATTTTCTTTCTTCCTCATTTCTAAAGTTTCATGTGCATCCAGATAATTACTATAGAGTGTGGCAAAAAAACATATCTATTTTCTTTCGCCCACCGCTCAGCGACAGGACGTCTGAGAAAGATGGGGGTAGGCTTGTTGGAACGCAAATTTTGTGCCATTTTAGTAGTCGTGGAGTAGTGGTCGCTTGAACAACGCTCGTTCGTTATCAAGACGTATTTCAATAGTGGTGATTCAATCATTGCTACTCAGCGGCAGTTTTGTGCATTCTTTCAATTAGGTCAACATTTAGAAGTTCCGTCGTGTAGCACAATTATGCAGTGGGTTACTAACTTTAGATGAACTGTTTTGAGTTAAAAACGAAGCGAACAGGCCAACCAAGGTCAGTGAGAACGCCAGAGAACATGGGTAGAGTCCGTGCTGCTGTGTGGAAAACAGTCCTCGTCGGCCTGCCAGAAGACAAGCTAGTGCTTCGCTTGTGTATACGCCAGTGACATTTTGTTAAGAAAATTGTACAATGTACACTAAACGCTTTTAAGGGAGAGTATTCCAAACCCCTCTCATTGTTGTGGACACCCAGGGAATCAAACCCGTGACCTCTTGAACCAAAGTCCAAGAATCTAACCGGTAGACTAGCGAGATGCCTTGAACATTGCTGACTAGGGATGTGTCGATTCTCGATACCACCGATACTTGGCCATTGGTATCGGTATCGAGAATCGATTGTCTAAAGTCGATACCGATACTTTCGATACCGGTTGGTTCAGTTGTCTGGTAAATGGAAGTTTGATTTCAAGTTATGGCGTCATTGTGTCACATTAAAACATACTAAAAGCCACTTTTACAGACGGTGGAACAATCAAATAAGTCTAATAAAGTCAAAATGATTTTCTTTCGTTTGATCGAAAGAAAATAAAGCTAACAACATCAACAACAATCTCGCGTACGCAAGGGGCGACTGCTGGTAACTGCGCAAACAAGCGCCAGAAAAGTAGTCCGATATTCAGATTAGATCTTGACGATATTGCCATAATTTAATTACTATTTTAACTTTAAGATATTTCATTTAATTTTACTATCTTAAAATAAAAGACAGATGTCAAGATGGTGAAATACTTCCAAGTCTTGGACTGGACTCGACTCTTGACTGGCATTGGCATTATGGCATTGTGGCAACATGGCGACGGATTGCACCGATTGTTAGGGTTAGTGAGTCAACATAGCTACTGATTTAAATAATATTCATTTGTACGGTACATTTTTAAAACATTTGGAAAACTTTAAAACTAATAATCAATCATAATTTGACATTTAATTGCATCAAAACAATTATTTAAATCTGATTCATATAACTTGAGACAAAACAAAGAGCTGTGTTGACATTAGCAGAATAGTAGTAATGCCGGCAAACAGAAGTGTGACAAGATGAACAATCGGGTTTACCAATGGCTAACCTCAAATAGCCCCCGTAATTCAGTTTTATTGTTGTATGTTATTTTTCTAATTCAGCATTCACAAAAATATTTCATGTTTATTAATTGATAATCAATGTATTTTTCTCTCAAATTGCTTTGATTATAAGACAGACATTGGATTTATTGTTCTTTGTGATCTTTTAAGTCCTAACAAACAGGCTTCATGGCTGTTCACTAAAGCTAGCCTTTACTCAGTTAAGGGACATTCTACCACTAGCAGACGGCAAATCGAGGGAATTATGTGAATTTCAAAACAGTGAAAATTATGTGTACATAGCTTGAATGTTTCGGAGAAGTGACATTGATTCCTAAACAAAATGAGTTGTGAAGATTTTCTTATGAACAAAGACAAAGGAAGTAGATAGAGTTAAAAATCTAGTGATTCAGCTGTAGCTTCCTGGCATTCTAGGCTTGTGACAATGTAGAATCTTTACATTTCTTGTAATATTAATTATTTTGTATGATAATTGAAAATGGAATATTCCATGTATAAATAAATAAAGTAGGCCTTTTATGCCTAATACAAAAAACTGTGAATAGGGAAAAGCTTTTATTTGGAAACAATTCAAAGAAGCCTAAGTGAAATTTGAAAGTGAAAAGTTAAGTAAGTAACTGTAACAGGGGATTTTCTTTTTTTCATTTAATGGTAGTTATAGGCTAACTTTTCAATCTTTTTATTCCGTACATTTCTTGAATCCCTTTTGTTACTAAACCAAGTTTTTAACTTAAGTTTTTTTTTAATAATCAGCAATTTAAAAATCCATATTTTTTCCTTCACATAGTTTTTAAGCAAATTAAACTTAAAGTGATCTTTTGTAGGCCTAGTAGGATAGGCTAGTTATTTTAGTATAGTAGGCTAGTATATTTTTATATTTTAGTGTAGGCTAGTTAATTTAAGGCAATTTTCAATATTTTTATGTTCACGTATTACTTGACTCGACTCGTTCCAAAAATATGATATTCGCCCACCCCTATTAAATATTCATGTTACCTACGTAATAGTTAACTGTTAACTTGCTTATTTGAGTACATCGTTTTCATTTCTTAACATTGAAAGTTACTTAGTTAATTTTGTGTGTTCTTGAACCGTATTTAGTGTTTGTGATTTGACTATTTCTATAGTGAATTGATTTTTAGGTTATATATTCATTCAAATTAAATAATTATTACTTTTTTTTATATCTATCTTGCTTAGGAATTAATTATTTTCATTTTTGAGCATTGAAAATAAATTATATGTGAGTTTATTGTAGTGCTTGCAAATATATTTTGCAAAAAGGTTTAAGATAATGAATCTAAAATTTTTATTTTTTTTTAAGAGGCAGACCAGAGTCTGAAATATATAACCGAGGAGATAAATTTTACTACTTACAGCTAAGCTAGGTTTTTTTGTCGATGGTATCGAAAGTATCGGTATCGAGAATCGGGAATCTATTTTTGAAGAATCGGTATCGGTATCGAGAATCGATAAAATTTGGTATCGACACATCCCTATTGCTGACCCATACCAATTTCCATCCATACCAATTATTGGCTATTGTTCAGTAATTAAAGCCCACTGACTATGTAAAGCAATAAATGTTTGAAAAACAAATGATTGACTTAAATGTTGATAAGAAATTTTAATGTTAACTGACGAGGCGCACGAAATACGCCCCGATAACAAACGAGCGTTACTAAACATGCCTAATGTAAACATGTAGGCTAGATGACCACTACTCCATGACTACTGAAATGGCATAAAATTTGCTTTCCAATAAGCCCACCCCCACCACCCTCATACGTCATATGCTGAATGGTGCAAGAAAGCAAATAGATAAGTTTTTTCCGCACCCTGTATTTGTGACTTCTTTTAATAATTTTATTCTTGAAAAAGTATGTCCGGTCTCCAGTGCATGTTTGGCCATTGCTGATTTTTCAGGTCGATTATATTTCAAATGACTTAAGTGTTCTTTTAATCTAATGTCTGGCTTTCTTTTTGTTTAGCCAATGTATAGTTTTTCACTGTCGTTACATTGATTTCATACACGCCTGATTTATCATCTTCTTTAATTTTGTCTTTGGGATCCCCTAAGATATTAGCGTGCTAAAATTAGTCGAGAAAAATAAAATAATTTTTTAAAGTCAATTTTTTTTAAAGGTGTTTTATGGCATCCCCTGACCTTCCTCTGAAAAGTCCCCTGAAATCCCATATTGGGCTCATGCCCAAACATGAGGAATTGGCCTATAAGGAGTTACAATAAAATTTAATATTAGGCATACTAAATTTAAAGACACTCCAGAAGGTTTATATATAATAATTTAAGGTTTTAAAATGTAAAATACAATGCCGTAAACCCGACCTCAATATAACGGTCGGGAGAAAAATGGAAGACATTCAAAATTTAGAATAAAATAATACTAATAAAACTTTGAAATGCAATAATTTCCGACATATTTGACCTTTGATGTCTAGGCTATGTGTTCTCCTTACTAAGACCTTTAAAATTATCTATAGCAAGGCTATGGACTAAGAAAAATTTTCAGCTCTTTGGGACATCCATGTAGAGGGTGGTTCAAGGGTAATATGATAGGCCTATGTCAAGCTATCCGCATTTTCAATGGTAATTGTAAAAGCAAACTTTGGCCGTAAACCTCACCACAAAAGGTCGAGTATTTCAAATATAATTAAATTTTTAAGCGTTTGGGTTAAAATTTGATTTATATTCCAAGTATGACAGGCTACTATTTTGACTCAGGCAACCTTTTGAGATACGGTTTGCTGCATTAAATTCTACTGCTTAAGAGCGTTAATTTGATACGTATAAACCTATTGGTCGACAAAAGATTTAATTCTGACTCCATGTGGGCCATCGCGTCATTAACTTGTTGCCCATTGGGGATTTCAGGGGACTTTTCAAGAGAAATCAGGGGATTACATAGAATACATTACAGCAAAAATTAGCTGTCCAAAATTTTTTTCATTTTCCAACATATTGGCTTGATTTTACTACACTTTATGTTTTAATTTTAATTTTGAAGAAATTCCAATTTTTATATTTGTTTTGTTTTTTAATGGCTTTTGAACAATTTTTCCATAAGAGCCCAACAAAATTGATCTCCTAACTTCTTCTTGTTTTCTATTATCAAATAAGGTTATCCTTGTGTTTGACATTTGTTTTTTTTCTTTTTGTTTATGATTTTGTTGATTAACTTTTCTTTAAATCAATTAAATTTAGCTAACCTATTTGTTTAATTTTGATTAATTCTTTTCTACATCTTTCTTTATTTAGGGGATTGTTGACAAGTCTGTGGGTAAGGCTGTTGAGTACCGCTCTTTTTTTTGTGACCCATGAGTAGAAGAATCATGAGGAATAAACCTGTCATTACTAGTTGGTTTGCGGTGGATGAAAACTTTGAATCTCCAGACGAACTTCAAATAACTAGTAAATCTAAGAATGGCAAGAAGTGATTTTGTTCTATTTCATGAGTAAATTTTATTGTTTGGTAGAAGGAATTTACTTGGCCGACAAATTTCTGTAGATCTTGAGATGTATCAAATATTGAAAATATGTCATCAACATAGCGCAACCAAACTCTTGGAAAATAATTTAAAATTTGTTTTGCATTAACTTCAAAATTACTAAGGAATATGTTGGCAATGAAACATGAAAGTGGATTACCCATTGCAGTCCAAAATGTTGGTTTGTAAAATAGACCTTGAAACTGGAATACATTTTGGTTCATGCATAGATCAATTAAAATAAAATACTCTTCGATGATCTCATCACTCCAACTATTACTCTTCATCCATGATTGAATTATATCAATAGCAGTCTGTATTGGTACATTTGGGTACAACGACTAAACGTCAAAAGACACCGTGTATTCATTAGGTTTAATTTGTATGTCTTTCACTTTGTTCATAAAGCCATATCGATCTTTAACACTCAAGTTTTTGGATATGGAAAGGCTTTTAAATTGTTTACAAGCCATTTAGAGAGGTAGTACGTTGGAGAATTAATCAATGACCCTATGTTACCTGTCTTGTTTGTTTTGGGCAAGCAATATAACCTTGTAATACATGGCTTTGGAACCATCAAATGTCTCAGGAGGTTTATATTAATAATGTTTTTTCATTGTTTAAGTGAGTTTGTAACGGCAATTTTGAAGGCTTTTAAAGGGTTGATATTACATGCTTGATAGTTTCCTTTGTAGATCATTTTTTGTATTTATTCGTTATAATCAGTTTGATATATTACAAAGGCTGTGTTGCTTTTACCTGCTCTTGAGTAATAAAAGTCTTTGTCTTTCAAGCTATTTATGACACAGTTGTCAGTAAGTTCTGTTTTTTTTATGTTTTTTTATACAAATCCGTAAAAATATCAGATATTAGTGTTGCTTTTTTAATGTTATTCGGAAGTGATTTTAATTGAGTTTCAAAGTCAAAGAAAAGGTTTTCATTTTCTTTGAAAGGTCTTATACTATAGTTTAGTCCTTTGCTCAATATATAAATTTCAGTTGAAGTAAAAGTGTACGAAGATAAATTTTTAACTAGATTTCGGCCATCTAGTATGCTATTAGGTTCATTTAGAAAACTTTGTGGTAAGTTTTGAACATTCATAAGAGTATTAAATTGCTTGTTTAACTTTTCAACTTTGTGACTATCCTTAAAATTTATGCTTTCTAAAATACTTAAATATTTTTCTTGAAAAAGAGAAAACTCTGAAGATTTTAAGTTTTTAGTTATTTGTAAATGTAATTCATATGCTTGCTATTCTAGATCTGGTTGATTTGCGTATAAGTACTTGATTTCTAAATTCAACCAGATTATTTTTTAATTTTGAACAATTTATCCATAACACTGTTCTTTACAGATACCTTTACTTGTATAAATAAAAAAAAAAAATCTTGTTTCTTTAACACTTATTAAGGAAACAAATATCAGAAGAGATTAACCTTACTTTTTGCTTCAGTTGGTGTAGCTTGCTGAGCTCTAAAGACTTGAATGTCGATTCATTCATTTTACAAAGCTTTTCTTATTGTTCCTATTTATTGTTCTTGTTATTATTCTTACTAACCTATCAAAATTTATAGTTTGTTCTCAAAATTTATTTTAGTACAGTTTCAAAATTTGAAGTTTTTGAATCCATTATCCATTAAACGTTGGTTTAAAATTTAAGCAACACATGTTAATTTAATCGTATGTTATATTAATTTTGTTCAGTTGTGTTAGTCTGATGATTTTATCTTTTGTAATGAAAGGCCTCATCGAAAATTAAATAAATTTATTGGATTATTTGAAGTTATTAATTTGAAATTAGTGATATTAGAAAATTATGTTTGCGTTTGAGAATAAATTATACAAATTTGCTACGTGAGGAGAGATTTGTTCAAATGAACAATGTTGGGTATGTTTTTCTTCCAACTAACTGTTTTAGTTTAAACCGTATTTTCTAATTTTTACTTAAAAATCTAGAAGTAAACTGACGCAGTCTTATTAGGTTACAATGTAGGTTATTAAACTATAATTAAACTATAATAGTATGATATTCTTACAAATAATATTTTATAGATTATGTATTAGTTTAGTGATCATGAAAATTTGGGATTAATTTCCTATTAACAACTTTCTATGTTAATTAAACTGTCAAAGACAAAATAATGGTTAGAAATAATGCATTTATTGTTACAACAGCAGTTACATACATCATAGTCATTGAATTTCTGTAAAATGTTTGTTTTTAAAAAGAGTTAATCTGTTGAAAGTATCCAAAGCTTGAATAAAAATGAAACCAAAAGAATATTAAAATGAATGGAAGTGTCATAAATATGTAATTATGAGTCGATTGCGGCTGCTGAAAAGAGGATGAATAATTTAAAAGCAAAAGAGGGACTCCCCATTCATGCTTAATTGCTTGCCATTATTGGTTTCACATTTTCACAATTTTTTCTTTTAACATAAAATAATTTGTATAATTTGTATGTACTAGAATTTGAATTTTTAATGATGTTTTGCTTGAAGATAAAAGTTTTACAATTTATATCAAATTAATTTTTTGTGAACAGACGAAATAGCAACATTGAATTTTATAATTTCTTTACTCGATCTTCCAGTGGCAGCTGAAAAATTTAATCAAGTTTTACTTCCTAAAATCTGTCCTCCATTAATTTTTTCTTGGTGATGAAGAAGAAAATAGTCATCAACATCTTTTTTTTAATTCTGTCAAAATGTCAAATCCTAGTTAAAAGTTGCCTGTTTTCCTTTTGAGGAAGTTATGTAATTTATTGCACTTTTATGGCCGGGAGATAAAAATAGTTCAAGATTGCTGCCACAAAAGGTAATAAATAAATAACGTGATAACTGCAAAATAATGCAAAAATGAAGGTTAAAGCAATTAGGACAATCTCAGTGTAAATACTCAATCAGTCTAATCCCCAAAATGTTTGGAAACATTTTGCAATCGGCAGTCCAAGCAAAATTGTGTATCAGTTAAACAGTTGTATTGATTTTTTAAAAACAATTTTAAATTTACTGAGGAGTTTTCATATTATATTATCCTTTGAGATGCCCTTGAAAGGTAAATTAAGGATACTGAGTTCAATTTAATTCTTTGATTCATCAAATTCTTAGTAATATTTATTCATTTTATGAAATAAATACTTCTGAGTCAATAAAATAAATTCCATTAACAAATTTTATTAAATAAATTTTAGCTTATGAACTTGTAACAAAATATAAATAGAACAATAACTTCAACACCCTCCTATCCTTCAGTATAGGAAATGTTGTTTAATAACACAAAGAACAATATTACAAATATAATCTGTCTTTTTCATGTTTTCCCTAATCATGTACAACTGAGCATAACGAGCAGCACACCACACCCCAGATAACAGCATCTACGGTTGAAAGCAGATACGTCACACATCACGTCATGTCCTTGTACTGTACAAATGGTATCAGCCGTATGGTGCGAGTCGCTGAGTAATTGCCAATCTGGGTTATGAATCACCGTTGGTTTGCCGCGGTGACCCACTGACGGTGTTGTGTGTCAGAATCTATTAGTCACACAATCGCTGGACCAATGTCAAATGGAATCATAATATTAAAATATTGTTTAACGACATTATGCAAGGTTTATTGCTCATGTGATTTTGGTTTATCTCTTGGGTTCAGGGGCAAATTAACTCTTTTTAAAATGCTTATTTTACAAAAACTCAAAATGGATGTTTTTTAATGAATAATTTTTTTTATTTGAGTATAGGTAAACCAAACTGTAACAACAGAGTAAATATCAGATAACTGTACAAGTTGAAAAATGCAAATATTGTAATTAAAAATGTCTCAATACTCAACAAGAGGCCAAATTTTTTCCAGGTAAGCTAAATGTTTAAAATACTTAACTGTTCCAAAAAACTTGAAATTTTGTAAAAAATTTAATAAAAAATGTTACAAAACACAAAATATGTGCATAACTTTTGTAGCATATAAAAATAATAATAAAATAGTAAAAAAATGCTAAATTTCTTTAATTTAATCATAGAGAAAAGAACCCTCGTTTTATAAGGTTTTTTCGCTCCAATTAAATGAAAAACGATGGAATTAACAACAGGTTTTGTTGTAAAATTACTTAACTTTGCTGGCTAAAGGGTGTTTATTCCGTTTTATCTTGAAAATTTCAGTACTTTTTAATATATAATTAAATAATCAACTGTTTTGTTGCCTATTACATTCTATACCCTATAAAATGAAAAATGCCAACTTATGCTCTTGACATGTAATAATAGGCTTTGGCCTAGTTTCTCTCTGAGATACTGTATTCTGTACCTCTAATATTTTTAAGGTAGAAAAACAAATATGTTTCATTAAAAAAAAAAATTATTAACTGCTGCATAACCCCATTAAGCTTTAGATGTGTGATACTTCATACCTGGGTTTGCTGCACAATACTCTATATATTGTAGCAATAATTCCATTTCTAGTTATCACATCACTAACACTAACTGGTATTAGACTTAGTAGAATAGTGGTCAAACAATCTGGATTGTAGCTGGATGTGAGTTTGACCGTGGCTGGTTGATGGTTTGTCAATGTGGCTGGGGCCAAATCAGCACAACTAGTAAACCATTTAAAAGAGCTAAAAAAACAAACAATTTAGTATTTTTAATTTTCAACCCAGCTTAACAGCTAACGGAAGAAATCCAAAAATACATTTTCCATATTATTGTTATAGGAAATCAACAAATCCCTCTATCTCACTTATTTATCAACATAACTTGATAAAATTTGGTATGTACATCCACTAGGTAGAGTGTAACGTATATTTGCTTACAACATCCGTATGGCGGCAAACCTACAAACCTATATGGGTTTTATGGGAAAAATAATAAACACCAGAATTTGATACAATTTAGCATGTACCTGCACTGGGAAGGAATTATCGTCCATTTTCTTACAACACCCTCAAGGCAGCAAACCTTCATCCTCATTCCCATTGTGAATATGCCGAAAATAAAAAATACCTACAGCAAAATTTTATTGGAAATTCGCTGAGTATGCAGATCTGCTGCGACGGGGGTGTTTTAATGTTGTCGTTGGAACTTCTCTGTCAGTGAAAATTGCCAATTATTCAGGTAACATGTTAAAAATCTCCTTGATTTTTGTTTACAAAAAAAATGGACACCGTATTCTGGCGTAACAGACCCCAATACTATTTCTGTATCCAATAGTTTTAGGCAAAATATGTTATATAATTTCTGTGACCAACTTCTTAAGAGACAAAAACAAATCAATTAAATATGGTACTTAAAATAAATAATGCTGTCTCTGTCCGAATCTTTAGCTTGTTTAAATTTGTAGTGTGTGTCCTGTGTTTATTTTTAACCTTTAACAAACAATTTTGTTATCTTAATAAAGATTGACATTTTGTTATCAATACTGTGTTGCTAAATATATGTAGGTTTCCAACTTAAAATTATCTATAACTCTGACTGAAGGTATGTAAACCTATTTAAATTATAAATGATGGATATTTCCTACTTTGTTCTTGGGTTTTTTTATTTGTTATACAGTAAAAACACAATATTATGTACTGTTTTAACTGAACGAATTCTGTTGATAGCATCGTTTAAAAAATAAATTACCTAACTAAAATTTTAAAAACATTCAAATTTTTATTTTTTTAAATTAGTTTTTAGTTATTTTTAAGCTTCAAGAAATTTGGCTTTAGAACAATGAACAATGAAGCTGTGATATGCTACTGCTTGAAGTTGGTATACACATGTGAATAATACAGTGAAGATTCAGAATTTGTTATGCCCACTCCATTGTCAAGAAACACCACAGATGCAAGAGTTGTTTGTTAGGGCGTCCCAGTCCCGCAGCTTTGCTTCAATCATCCTGTTAAGTTGTTAAAATATAGAGTAATGAAACATGTTCTTTTGTTTTCAAAATAGTTTTTTTTAACTATATATTTAAAAAAATTAATACCGTAATAACTCCCAAATCTATGTTGAAGTAAATATGATAAGCAATTTTAAATTCAAAGCTGCTGTGGTGTTTTAAAGAAAATTGTTCTATTAACCAATAATATGGAAGGAATAACTTCAATAATTTCAGATAAAAATATCATTTTACATTTTTTATTTATTTTTAGATTTTTTAATAAATAATAAAAAGGTTTTCAAACTGTGATTTTTAGGACATAAGGACACAGTGACATTCAAGATAAGAAAAATTTAGATATTTTTTAACTTGGGAAAGCATTGCTTAGTTATTTTGGCTCTCGTGATTGTACTTTTTCTAGTGGTGGAGCCAACTGTCTGAAAAAATCACATTAAAATAAATAAAATAAAAAAACTGTATTAGGAGAAGTCAATGAGTTAAAAAATGTGTAAAATTTTGAAAAAAAAAACTACGTCAAAAGTCAAAAGAAAGAAATATGAATTAATTTAGGGAATTAATTAAAAATGAAAATTGTTCTTAAGTTTTATTTTAAGTTAAAATGTAATCTTGCCACATACATAGTTAAGTACATTACACAGTAATGTTTGAGTCTTTGGTAACCGATCCATAAATCTAACCTAAGACATTGTATAGCACAGCCTGCTTGTGATCCCGGTGGTTGGCACAGTTACTGGTCGAGGATGTCGGTGGAGAGGATTCCGTCGGCATGAAGGTCGTGGAGGACGTCGAGCAATCGTTGTTCCGTCAGCGGGTCTCCCAGCGCGACATCCACGGAGCCGATACATAGCAGTAGCGCAAGCAGTTGCGAGCGACGGAAGTCTTTGGACAAATTTTGCCGGTCATAACCTAGTTCCGATGTTATATCTAGTTGTAGTTGAGATGAATAGGAGTTTAGCGCTGCCCAATAAGCATCAAGTAGTTCCTCTGTGTGCCCTCTCCGGAGTTCTGTCGATAACGAACTAACGACAAGCAGCGCGACATCGTTGGTAGGTCGACTGTAGGTGACCATCTGCCAGTCGAGCACAGCACATCGGCCATCTGGGTGGAATAGGAGGTTGTTGCACCAGAAGTCTGTGTGCGTGATGAGACATAGAGGCTCCTCGGGTGCGAGCAGAGCCGCGATGGTGTCTTTGGTGTTAGGCGTGAGCGCCGAGAGGCTCTCTAGCACATCTTCCAAGCCTGGTCGACGCTGGAGAAAGTGGGCAAGCTGCGGTAAACCTCTCTCTACCAGCTGTTGGTACGAGTCTGATGCCCGTGCCGTCTGGAACAGGAAGGGGTACTTTTCGTCGAGCGGCAACTTGTGTTTGATCTTGAGCACAAGCGAGAGCGCGTGGAGCCGTGCGATAGCTTCGAGCGCGGAGCGAGCTTGCGTGAGGGACAGCCCATGAGAGAATTCGCAACTCGTGAACCCTTGCGTCTTGAGGTTCTCCAACACAAGAACCGATTGTGCCACTGAGTCTGTGTCCGTGTTGTAACGCGCATGAAAGCATTTTGGAATTGGCAACTCGATTTCTTGCCCGTCTTTCAGGAACTCTTTTTGGATTTTGCTCAAGTCGGGGACAACCTGTAAAGAAAAAAGAGAAATTGAGAAAAATATGTTTGAAAAATGTTTAAATTAGCTTCAAGTTGATTTAAGATGGTCCTTTATTTAATAAGGCTGATCATAGTACAACTGATTTTTACTTGAACTCTTGAACATTGTTTTGTTTTAATTTATTTAAAAATAAATTATATAACAATTAGGTCTATAACTTTTTGGAAGATTTAAAGAATAAATTGATGTTTTCTTTTAAATTACTTATAAATATTGACAAAAGCAATAGAGTACCCCAAAATTCTGGAGGCATCCATTATATAAAAGAAAATAAAGCTTATTTTGATCGTAAATATTTTTATTTTGCAATATTCTAAGTCTAAAACAAGAATATTTTGTATGCTATCGAGTTACTTAATGCTTTCATATAATATAGACAAAATTCCCATATTATTATTACATAGCTCATGAAAAACCAAAATGTTAGTTTACTTGTAAAAACCATTATCTCTTTTAGGTAATTATGTGCTAAGGCAGAAACACACCTGTTTTCCTACTTTAAATATTTATAGCTCTTTATCTTTCAAATAATTTTTGTTAGTTTATGCATGTCTCTTTTTATCCTGCCTTGTTTGTACATTGCAGCATTAGCTATGATTAATATATGGTTACCAGCCAGAAACTTAGGTTGTTGCATTATTAACAAATATTAGAGGCTTGTAGAGACTTGATGTGTTTGCTATGTTGCTCGTTTAACTTTTAACAACACCGCATAGTAAATTAAAAATAATCGGTCTTTACTCCTTGTAATAAAACAATATTAACCCATTATCTTTTACTATTCTCAACATATTTAATAAATCGAACAGGTAAGGTTATGTTGCCTGATTTAATCTGCATAATGGTTTATTAACATTTGGCTCATTTCAAGTAATAATTTTTACAAGTATTGGAATTTTTTCTGTCTAACAATATACAAGTATGTAAAATCCGTCGGGTGTATCATGGCATCCTAAGGAATTAGTTGACCCTCGACCTACACAGGTGCCCGTACCCAACTCACTCGATCTTGTTTGCAGGTTTGCAAGTAATAGCTCAAATATGAAACCAAATGATCTATGCCCAAAATGAGTTAATACGAGATTTAATTTTTATTCAGGGTGATTAAAGAGAATGTGCAGAAACTTGGGGAGCTGATTCTAAACATGAAAATAAGTAAAAAATAACAGTAAACATGCGTTCTAAAATGCTTTGTTCAGCCACTAGGCGCCATTTTTGTGTTTTACACTTAATAACTTTTATTTCTGTAACCAATTGATGTGTTGACATTTTCGGCTTGGACCTTTATTAAAACAAGTCTAGTTTTCAGAAAAATGATTTTACATGGGACAAAAAAATTGACAAATTAAATTATATAACCAAATTATATACCAAATTTGTAAGGATCTGACAACAAATGACGGAGTTATTGAGATCTTTCTATTAAAGTTGATTAAATTTGCATTATTTATAATGCAAAATCTTTTTTTTCTACAGAAAAATCTCAATAACTGTGTTATTTGTTGTCAAATCTTTACAAACTTGGTATCATTGTTTAGATAATTTAATGCGTCAACTTTGTGTCTCCTGTAAAATTTTTTATAAATTGTCTGTTTTTGAGAAATTTGAGTTTAAAATATTAAAATGGCCGCCATTTTGAAAATACACATTGGAAAAAAAATTTCTAAAAACTAACATTGTTTTGATAAAGATCCATGCCAAATATGAAGTCAATACACCAATCAGTTACGAAAATAAAATTATTAAGTGTAAAAAACAAAATGGCGGCTAGTGGCTAAACAAAGCATTTAAGGATTATGTTTATGTATTATTTTTTACTTATTGTCATGTGTAGAATCAGCACCCAAAGTTTCTGCACATCCCCGTGAATCACCCTGTATCTGTAACCAAGCATAAATTCTGACAAAAATGAGTATAGACATTACTACAGTAATGTATAGATATACAGCTATAGACATACAGTATAGCCATACATGCTGTATAGACATACAGCTCCCGTCAAGTTTACCTTGACGGGAGCTGTAGTTCAGTGGTAGAGCTCTGGCCTCACAAGCCAGCGGTCCCCGGTTCGATCCCGGGCGACGACATTACACGCACAAACATGAGCGGTCACTTCTAGCTAGCCTATTTGACTTAATGCCGTGACCGTACCTTGCTGTCTTTAGATCACCGCACAGGCTTATTGGCCCATGGTTGACGGGCAGTAGAGGTTTTTATAAAAAAAATAAAATAAAAAAAATCGTAAGACTTAGTTTGTGTTGAAGATAAGTTATTTCCCATAAATACTGTCATAATTAAAAAGAACTATGCAGTTGGAGGATCCACTGGGAGTGTTTGGTGTCTTTATCTTTAAAATTTAACGAAGATTACAAATATAACATTAATATTGGTCAAACAAGTTTTTTATGGATAAGTGTTAGCAAAGCAGTGTCGCAATGGGCGCCCCAGTGTGTCGTCTATCTGGCGGTCGGGTCACCTTCATTTGTGTGCGTGTGTGGTTAAGGGTATCCTAATCCCTTCGATACCATGATAAAATGGACAACAGAAAGTTTACTCTCGCTGGAGATTTGCCTAAACCGTCCCTTTGTCAACGTTTCCTTGATCAAAGGTGTTTTCAACCGATTAGGCTGAAAGGGCCATTTTGTCAATCAAAACATTTCACATTTTATTGGAGAAGGTGAATTTTTGTGTATAAGCTGGAGATAAATAAGTTATTTAAATTCTTTGTGATTGAAAAAAATTTCTAGACTTTTGAATAAGGGAATTTTAAATTATTAAACCAGTTATTCCAAAAATTGCCTCATTACCTCGTCCACTTTATATCTCCTCCTGTCACTTAATGTTTTAAACCTTCTCTTTCCTGATGACAAAATAAATACAGATTAATCCCTCATATTCACACTGTGGACAAATTTAGGTTCTGTATTAAATTTTTAATCCATTCTATATTCTCTAAAATATTCTGCATTTAACTCATTTTAAATAATATCAGTTAACGACGGAACTTCAGTTACTCTTTCTTACTCTAAACGGTGCATGATTGAAGGATACTGTGTAAACTGATACTAGTCAAATTATTGAAAAATGGAGGGAGGACAATTGGTGACCAACTCTCATTTTTTTACCTCAGCTCGTAATGATGAAAAACTATAGGCCCTCTACTGTTTATTTAATTCAATGTTGTTATTGAATCAATTACAATTTTCAGATAAAAATAGTTTTAACAACTCTGACTGATAATTAATTGTTGATGTGTGTGATATTAATAACCTCAATAATATTTGCAGGGGTTGTTAATAATATATCCACTGTCTCTTTGTGTTTTTATATCTAAAAATTATTCTTAAATGTAATTTGTAATCACATTACATGGTTGGTTGTACAACTGCAGGCCAAAACATATTATTGGTTTTTAGTAAAAACATCTTAAATCTAAAAAAAGTTTTCTATCATCCAAAATTATTGTTTACATTTTGTCTCATATTATTTCGTTTTCATTCATTACAAATTAAATGAGGGGGTGTTCTGTCACTAATGATTTTTCATTATACTAAATAGTGTTTAAAACTACACCAAAGGTAATTTAAATTTCTTAATTTTAAATTTGGGCAATTAACTTTTACTACCAAAAGTATACTTTTTGTGAACAACTTAGTATAGTGAGTAATTTATAAGTGTTTTTGTTCTTGGAAAACTAAAAGTTTCAGGTCTACACATTGTATATGTCATCAATATGTAAATAATTTTTTTATGTCAATTTACAAATGGAATAACGTATAGATATCACTATCTAAGTTGGAAAAAGTTATGTCAAAAAAAATTATAAGAAATATTATCAAGTTCAGTCTGTTTGACAAATATATTGATATAATTTTATCAGTGCAAATTTAATTGATTGAAACTTTATTGGGTAAACTCTCTGAACCATAAGAAGAAAAATTGAGCAAATCGTGGAAGGATACATGGAATTTGTTTATTTATTGAGAAAACTGATAAGAAATTCGGAGGAAGCGTTAGGGAGGGGGCGGACCTCGGTGTAGAACTTGATCTCCCTGAGGTCGAACTGGGCCTCGGTGACGAAGTAGCGGCTGAAGGGGTCCTGGGGCAGCAGTTTGACGATGAGGCTGAGGCGGCGCGGGGCCGGATCGGCGGCGAGGGCGTAGTCGACGTGGACGGCCAGGATGTCGCTGAGAACGCTCTCGCCGTGGTCGCAGCCCGGCCGCACCGTGAACGCCTCGACCGCGACCTCGGCACCGGCGCCGTGGTGCGAGGCGAGCACGGAGGCCAGCCAGTCCTCCGTCACCGGGCAGTCCTCCGTCACCGGGGAGTCGTCCTCGCTGCCGCTGCCGCTCACACTGCTGCAGGACATCGCCACACGACCACTACTGCTACTGCCACTGGAGCCGTACTACACGGCGGAGCGGCGCGGCGGGAACGGTTACGCGACGACCGGTGCGCGGGAGTAACAGGTTCCTGCGTAACTGCTCCGGCCACGGTGCAACTGGTCGCGCGCCACTGTCACTAGATTTGTGACGCAGTAGAGAAACCGCTTAAATAATTCGATATCGACGATTTTCTAAAAAGTTCTCAAACAAATTGCGACGCTTTCAAAGCGCACTAAAGTAAACTATTACTGTTTTATGACTGTAAATGACTTGTGTTACTTCGTTGCTGACGAAGGCCGCATGAATAATTTGTCAGGATCAATAACTAATATCGTCACTGAGTTATTTTCCCCCATGATCAAGGAAAGCTTTGGTCATTTCGCAGCTTTAAAATACTATAGAAACTTGTATCTGGATCTGATAGGCGATCAGATTACTAGGCGAGGTCTTAAGCCAACAAACCTACGTAATTGTAGTGAGTGGTCCTTTAAAAGAGCAGTCCTGGTAAAAGATTTATCTTTTTCCGTTTGGTTGAAAAACGCTGATCAGGCCCTAATAAAAATCCCAACAAGATTTTTTTTCTTGTAACATTTTAACCTGAGACTGCACCGTCGATACTTCGACGCCGGTTTTTTTTTTTTTTTTTTTTTTTTTTTTTTTTTGCTGAACGATTCTCTCCGGATCCACGGAGGAAGCGAAGACAACGCTAGTGTGTACTGATTATAAAGTAGCTGATACTTGTTCGAAGCAGTCATCGCAGTCACCGTTCCTCAAGTGTCCCTGGACCGTGAACCGCGCCAGCCGCCTCCCGCGCCGCGCCGCCCCACGATCGATGCCAGTCGCCCGCCCTGGGTGGCTGTGGTGGGAGGGGGGTGCGAGTGTCGATAGATGCGATGAACCGATCACCGCCGTGGCTGGGGAGGGGGAGGGGGCGTCTACTTGTTGCCAAGGGGAGAGATCACGGAAGGGGTGCGTTGTGGGAGATGAACAATTTAAGAGAAATTGTTAAGCTTTAAACTTTTTCCCCTTTGCCGTGAGGTAATTCTGATACTTTTTTAATTGTTAAGTTATTTTAATCTTACTCATTGTTCTCAAGAAAACATTTACTTATTATTCAAAATAATTCAATAAATGGAAGTAAAAATTTATGTGAAAATCAAACGCCTTTGCTGTGTTTAAATAAAGCATTGTCATATGTATATCATAGCTGATAATTCCCACTATAAAGCCGTAGAAAACAGAAACACGTCTAAAATAGATTGATAGCCTACAATCCGTCATGACAATAAGTGCAAAGATTCACCAACAAACAACGTCAGTAACTTACCGTTGAGTCATTAACCTTTTGACAAGAAATGCGCCAATAAACGCATATAATAACTTACTAACTTACTTGAATGTACATAATTAATTGTCTTTAAAGTTGAGCTTTTAACGTGATTAAAAGTATTGTCTCAGACGTACTGATCAGAATTTTCATTGAAAATTAAATGAATTCTTTGCGTGTGCATTTAATTTTCACCTTCCGCCGGAAATAATAAATATAATGAATATTGAATATAACCGCTCGAGGTTGGATTTGATAGTTGGATGTGAGTGATGCTTGTATGTTTCCCGCTTCTCGTTATAGACTTGTATTTGACCACGTGGTCGACATGATGTCATTTGTGACTAACACATTTAATTACTTCCCATTGCTGCATGTTTCCTCAATTGTCTGGAAGTGTTGTTTGCTTGTTGCTTATTTGTGGTATCCATACTGCGATTCAAATCGAACAACATTTTGTGTCTCAACTCAACTTAAAGTAAATCTGTTACATTTGAATCATTCACTTAAAGAGAACCTATTAAAGAGAATCGTATCGTTATAAGTGGCAAGCTTTAATAATTACATTTATTTAAAAACAGGGCCCATGTTATGTAGTTTGTTGGCCTGCACTTCTCCATTAAAGTGGTTAACAAATTTTAAAATAGAAACAAAATAACAATTACACCTCTAAGCTGAGGTACCAGTATGCAAAAAGTTACAAAGGAAGAAATACAAGAATTTATTTTCTTTCCCATACTATGCATTTCTTTTAGTGTAGCCTACGTATATTTTCAAAATCATTTTCTGGAGATCCAGGCTCATTATTTAAATACAAATTTTTTATATTCCTTTTCATTATAAAAGAAAGGTCGGCCGTTGAACCCCGCTTGACGGGCTTCATTGTTAGAATTGAGTAGGCCTACAACGTTATTACGTAGTTTATCTGGTGCTCATCAAACTCTCTCATACTCAAAATTTATTTGAATTCTTAAGTTTTTAAATTATTATTAGTATGCCTACAGTATTGAGTAATTATGGTTGCTTTACTTTCCCTAAAGGACGTTGTTAGAATAAGGGAAGCAATTAAATCGGTAAGGTATCACTGATTTGTATAAAAACCAACATGTAATTAATTGATTCTTGAAAATAATAATTTTATCGTATGACATAGTGCATGATAACGGAAAACTATAGGCCAGTTAGTAGCTTTCCCAAAGTGATAATATAAGTTCTTGTCTAATATAAGTTTACCCAGAACATCTCTAAGTAATGCTGTTTGTGCCACTGTCGCATCGGCATTGGCATTCCCCATGCATTACTTGTTTTTTCCCAGCGCCATGAATGTGAATGCGTCTCCGAGAAGTCTCGTCGTAGCGTCGCGTCGGACGGCAACCGACAGCGTTGTCGACTGCGATATATCGCACGTGGACTATCGATATATCGCGCTGCGGTCGCCTCGCCCTCGCCTCATTAGGGCGGCAGCTCTTGTTTTAATTAGCGGCTGAACATCCCCGGGAATGTCGGGAATGTCGCCTAGGCGGGTAAACGGCTCACTTACACCACACGAGGTCAACACAGACAACTCGAATGGCGGAAAAATGTCTGAATAGTGCAAAAATACTATAGGGGTCTGCTGTTGATACCTTATACCTTCAACTGTCGGAAACTTAACAGGATTATTCGCCAGCCAAAATAATACAGTACTGCATACAGTTTATTTTGTAGTCGATTTTCTGCCAGTCTTTAAGCAATTTTACATAATTTACGAAATTTACAAATCCTGGTGAACTAAAAGATGGAAGAACATTTGGTGTAGGGTATAGGCTGCAATAAAATAACCCAGTTACATGTAAATTTTGACTTTCAATTTTCAAAATTTTAAAAATGTTGGCATAATAAAATAAAAAGTTATTAAAATATTTATGGAAATTCTAAAACCTTAGTTTTTTTTTTTTTTTTTTTTTTTTTTTTTTTTGCCTACTAATACCAATGTTGACATTACCTAGTTCAGATTAGCAAATTTTTTTATTAGGCGGATATTTTTGCAAATTTAAAAGTTGGTTAATTTATTTGTGCTTTTGACATACAAAACATGCCATTTATTAAGCAACTCTTGCTAATTTTTCTGGTTTTTATAAAGAAACCCCTTTCATTGTAAACTAATGTTAATATTTTTTAGTTAAATAATTAAATTTTCCAAAGTCTATACATTTTAAAGTCTATACATTATACATTTTAAATTATAATTTTTTTTATTTTAATATAGAATGATTTTTAAAATTTTGTAAATTGTTCTTTTTGAAGGATTGTACATATGAATAATGTAAATTATTTGTTTAACATACAAACTTAAACGCTCAAGACAAGAATAGTAAATAAAAACCAAAAACCCCTTTTTAGGAATTTTTAACTCTATGCTAACATTTTCAAATGGACCTAAATTTATTACCATAAAATATATTGGGACAGTACTTAGATTTCCTTATAAATCATTCCCAATCATCGGGAAACTGGGACAAAGCTCCCTCCCAATAAAATCCTATCCTGAAATATTAGTTTAATCAAGGATTTTATTATGAAAGCCTTAAAGCTATGAGTGAGAAATAAATCAAAAGACGAGTGACGCTTGTGATCTAATTATCTTATGAGTGGCTTGAATGCTGAATACAATTGCACTACTTTATCTACGACCAACTTAAATTTTGTTAAAAACTGTACTAAACATGTAAAAAATTTATAGTCTATAGTTGGCCTCCTATAAAAAAGTATCCACCCTATGTCTCATCACCTAATCATTGCACTCACTCACATATGATCAAACTTTTTTATATTAGGCACGTAAAGAAATTAAAACATGGATCGTAATAGAACAATCAACTGATGTGTGTATTGCATATTTTCTCTTGCAATATTACTTTCATCAAATGCTGAACTTTCATTGGCGTAGAATTAGAATCTGAATTTTAATATGACTCCTGCATCATTAAGAGCTCATTATGCGATGGGTTTGTATCTGGTATAATAACGTACTTTTTTATGATGTTAGTTATAATCAGTGTTAAGGAGTAGCGTGCTACTTTTTTGATAGCGTCAGTGTAGCTCCACTACATTATAAAAAGAGTAGCTTGTAGCAGTAGCGAGCGACATTTTTAGAGTAAATAAACTTTTTCTAATTCGGCATCCTACTATCTGGCACGGTTTCAAAAAAATTCTTATTGATAGTTTTAAATACCCCCCATCGCAGCAGACCTGCGTACTCAGCGAATTTCCAAATTAGGTAGTAATATTAATTTTTACCACATAAAACTGTAAACCAAATAAAATCACATGCTCATAAATAGGGAAATAAATGTCTATTCCCCTTATGATAAATATAGGGAGAGTATGCAGGTATGCTGCCATGGGGAACACTAAAATTAGGTTTTTACCATAAAAAAAATTTATTTTGACCATATGAAGCCATTTACTAAGTTTCATCAATATCTGTCCATTGCTAAAGAAGTTTGCCTATTCTCCATATGATTAACATGGGAAAAGAGTATGCAGGTTTGCTGCCATGATAAGCACAAAAACCAAGATTTTTTTACCATAAATGGATGAATCTCAACCAAATGAAGCTGAATTCCAAGTTTCATCGAAAAATATTGGTTAATGAGTGAAATATTAACACATCAAAATTCTCCATAAGATTAACATTGGAGAACCAAAATACAATGTACTGTCTTTAGACTTTTTAATATCTCGGTAACCAATGGAGATAGAGCAAAGCTTCACAATACTAAATTGTGTGTTTTTTTGAGCTAAATCCAATGTTTAAAATAAAAATTTTAATTTTTTTAAATTTACATATGAAAAATGCAAAAAACCCATTTTTGGAGTTCAAAACCCCCCAAAACTACCCCTTCCGGTAGGTCGATATGTCTGGTTTACGAACTCATCCGAATAAACGTTGGATTACACATTTCTACCAAATTTGGTGTCGATCGGACCGTTTTTACGAGAGTTATCGTGCCTAGGGACACATACATACATACATACATATATATATATATATATATATATATATATATATATATATATATATATATATATATATATATATATATATATATATATATATATATATAAATTTTAATGACTGATTTTTGGTCTCTGGGCACCTAAAAACGAAAAAGTAACATGATCCCGGGCTTAAGTCTTACCATGAGACCTACGGGGTAATAGCTTATTCCCTATGGGAAATTCGCTAAAATAATAATAATGAGTGTTCAAGTTTGTTTGGACTCGGAAATTGCGAGGGAACAACACTGTGTCATACAAAGCACTTGAAATGCGTGGGGGGAGACGAGTCATCTTCACCCGACATTGTGTGATATCGTATGATTCTCATTTTAGTTTCTTAATCATGTACAATATTTTTAATTAGGCTGCAGTATGTTTTGATACTGTAGGACCAGTACTGAAGCTGTTTAAAGAATATAATTCCTTCATATTTTTATATTAAGCTAGGTTAACACATGAGAGTTTTTCACTCTCAGAGAGTTTCATACTCTCAGGAGGTACTCGCAGAGGTGTTTACACAACCAGCGAATTTTCCAAGACAGTTAATCCCAGACAGTTTTCTGCGAGCACTATCAACAACTGTCTGAGATTTTTATGAGAGTAACTAACTGTCCGAGAGTGAAAAACTCTCACGTGTAAACCTAGCTTTAGACTATTTTTGTTTAGTTTTGTGATTCACATTTACCGGATATTTATCCTTTAATCCAGAATATTTTGTATTTTGTAATCCGGCATTAGAGTCCCAGACATGCCAGATTAGAGGAAGTTTAGTGTAGTTATAGCAAATTATTTAGCTACTTTTCTCACTACTTTAGTTACGATATGATATAGTTTACATTACATCATTCATGGTTTCCAATTGAACACAAGTCCTCGATTCAGCTGTTATGTTTATTGCTTGTTGGAATCAAAAATTATTTTCAATCCGTTACCACTACCAAGCGCACCAATTGAATACCATAATCAAAACATGACAATCAGCGACGCAACCAGTCTCATCCTATTGTTTTTTTTTAGTTTGCTGGCCACCAGTTGCACTAGTGGTATTCCACTGTCATGTATTATAGAGATTAAACTCAGGTCAGTGAAGGAATGTTTGCAATGAGAGACAACGCGACGATTCAACAAATTCTATAAGCTTAATTGACAATAATATCATTATTACTTGGTGCTTATTGCAACATTTGTTGATAAAATATCAAATTAGTATGAAAATTATTCTATTTTATGTTTAGATTCATTTCTTTAAAAATTTCAAATTCATCTAAACTAACAATTAAAATTTAGTCTTTATTGTTATATGAATTGTTAACCCTCCAGAGGTCGCTTAAAATTTAAAACGCCGTCTCTCGCTCAAGGAGGTTTCCTCCGGGTTTTAAATAAATGCACAAAATATATTCTAAATACTTTTATTGGTTGAAATAAAAATAGAAAATGATTGTAAAATAGATTTCACGCAATATCCTTGCAAGACAGAGCAAGAATGGTAAAGTTAATTTTACAAATAAAATAATTATAACTATTATGGATTATACAAAACATATTTCACTTTTTTTACTTAAAACTTAAATATTTTTCAATAACAGTTTTGTAAAATAGTATGAAAATAGTAAAAATAACATTTTGGGGTACAAATAAAAACGATTTTGTATAAAACTGAACTATCAGATTATATAAAAAATACTATGACGTGTTCCTGCATAAACCATAAATTAAATGGTTTAACAAAGATACTACAATCAATTCAAATAGTTATACAAAAATGGAAAAATAAAAGTT
Source organism: Neoaliturus tenellus (assembly GCA_030545055.2). Lineage (NCBI taxonomy): Eukaryota > Metazoa > Arthropoda > Insecta > Hemiptera > Cicadellidae > Neoaliturus > Neoaliturus tenellus. Next base: position 168,920,523 of record CM061533.1, on the reverse strand, counting down.
ACTTCAATTAAAAACCAATCTAAAATGGCAACTGTAGCCTAAACAATTACAAATAACCAAATAAAAAACGATCGCACACAGACTCTTCCTCCGGGTAACCAAATAAAAAACGATCACACACGGACTCTTCCTCCGGGTTCACATGAATCTTGAACTGGTGGTATGAATCTTCCTCGGAAGCAGTGGACTATACTCAATCGTTTCCGCACTGGAGTGGGAAGATGTAATTATTTTAAGCACAAATGGGGAATGACACAAGACCAGTCATGCGACTGCGGAGCAGAGTATCAGACTATGGAACACATAGTCGAAGAGTGCCCACTGAGTGCCTTCCCCGAAGGATTGGCCGGTCTGCATAGCTCAAGTGAAGCTGGGCTGCAATGGCTTAGCGCCCTGGATTTAGCTCTATAAAGAGAGATCTAATTTTTATTTTTTATTTTAGTGTTTAGATTTTTACTTATACTGACTCAGGTGCTCTGCATCGCAGAATTTATTTTATTATTCTTAAACCATGGTGGCTGGCTGAATGAGCCATACGATATATATATATACGAGGATGCAGTTTAACCGATGGTGGGTGATGTTGCAGGTGCTGGTCTCCCCAGTGCTGGCCGGCCTGGCGGTGGGTATCGGGGTGCCCATCTTGTTGTTCTATGTCTATGGTGTTGTGCCGGTCTTTCTTTGCCGGTCACGAGGATGTAGTTTAACCGATGGTGGGTGATGTTGCAGGTGCTGGTCTCCCCAGTGCTGGCCGGCCTGGCGGTGGGTATCGGGGTGCCCATCTTGTTGTTCTATGTCTATGGTGTTGTGCCGGTCTTTCTTTGCCGGTCACGAGAATGTAGTTTACTTGGGGGGTGATGTTGTTCGCGTCCGCAGCATTCCATTAAAGTTGCACGTACTCCCCGGGTGGTGCTAAACGAACAACAACTTTGGCAGCTGAACTGTCACACACAGTGATCTCTCAGCTATGCCAGCTGCCAGACAATATCCAAACGGCCCTTTCCAGGGCCAATTTAGAAATTTAGGCTGTGTTTTAAATGTTTGTCATTTTAACGTAGAGGGTCTGAGCAAATCTAAAAGTGACTGCCTCAGCAAGGTGCTGCTGGAAAATGAGGTCGATGTCCTCGCACTGCAAGAAACACATGCAGAAGACTTAGAAAACAGTGCGAGGGGCAACATCCCAGGATATAAGCTTGTGGAAGAAATAGGCCACAGGGTCTACGGAGTGGCGACGTACATTAGACAGGACATAGACGACGTATCAGTCTCCCACAAAAGTTGTGATAACAACACATTTGTTGTTGCTGTTAAGGTGTCTGCGACTACTATTGTAAATGTATACAAACCACCAAACACCCAGTGGTCAGACACAGTTCTCCCAACTTTTGAACATCCTGTGGTATATGTAGGTGACTTCAACAGTCATCATACCCAGTGGGGATACTCGTCCGATGATGACAACGGCACTCGTCTTTCAAGCTGGGCTGAAAATAACAACCTTTTCCTGGTATATAATGCCAAGGACCCACACACCTTCCATTCAGCCCGATGGCGTCGTGGGTACTCTCCGGACTTGTGCTTTTGCTCCCGTGAACCATCAGCAACACCCGTGCCTACTTCCAGGATGGTCCTTGGTGCATTCCCCCACTCTCAGCACAGGCCTGTAATAATATCAGTAGGAATGCAAATTCCTCTCATAAGATCTTTTCCTCGGCCTAGGTGGAACTTTAATAAAGCTGAGTGGGAGGCCTTCTCATCAAGGCTTGAAAGCGGCATCAGGTTCATCCCCTCTAAAATAAAAAACTATGATCGGTTCACTCGCCTTGTCCTGTCTTCCGCTAAGGCGACAATTCCAAGAGGTTTTAGAAAAGAATACATACCAGGATGGAGCAGAGAGTGCGAAGATCTTTACAGTGAGTTTACAGACACTGCTGACAGAGATGTAGCTGACCAACTCCTTAACTCTCTCGACAACTCCAGGAGAGAGAAGTGGGTGAAAACTGTTGAGAACCTGAACTTCACCAAAAGTAGTCGGAAAGCTTGGTCTCTGCTCAGGAAACTCTCCACTGGTAAATCAAGTGAAAAACACGATGCCTCACAGCCTAGCCCTCGTGAAATTGCAAAACGCCTCTCCGTACTTTCAAAACCTTTGCGTACATCTGCAGACAGAAAAATTAATTTCAAGCTTAATGAGATAAAGGAGAGTCAGCAAGCACCCTTGGAAGTCTCTAGACCCTTCACTTACGACGAGCTGGAAGTGGCGATTGATGCGATGCCAATTGGCAAAGCAGCAGGTCTGGATGACATTTTCCCGGAGTTTATAAAACACTCGGGTAACAGGGCTAGACAGTGGCTTCTGGAAGTTTTTAACACCACTCTGAAAACACTCGGGTAACAGGGCTAGACAGTGGCTTCTGGAAGTTTTTAACACCACTCTGAAAACCGGCGACATGCCTGGGATATTTAGAAAATCCAAGATCATAGCTATCCTGAAGCCCGGAAAGGATCCAAAACTGCCTGAAAGTTATCGGCCTATAGCTCTTTTAAGTGTTTGTTATAAGCTGCTAGAGAGGTTGATTTATAACAGAATCCTCCCTATTCTCAATGCCAGCATCCCTGTCGAACAAGCTGGATTTAGGCCTGGTCGCAACTGTTGTGACCAGGTTTTAGCTCTGACTTGTTTCATTGAGGATGGGTTTGAGCGAAGTCTGAAAACCTCTGTGGCTTTTTTAGATCTGTGCATATGACACTGTCTGGAGAAAAGGCCTCCTAGTTAAATTTTACGACCTTATTCCTTGCCCTTTCTTGTTGCGTCTCCTCAACTCAATGCTCTCCAATAGGATGATAAAAGTATATCTGGGACGCAGAGAAAGTACGTTTAGGCAACTAAAAGATGGCCTGCCACAAGGGTCAGTGCTTGCCCCACTGCTCTTTAATGTGTATACTGCCGACATTCCTGTAACTCGGTCCTTAAAGTTTATATATGCAGATGATATTGCATTGGCATACCAACACCAGCATTTTCGACAAGCTGAGGAAACACTAACAAATGACCTCACGACCCTCGGTGAATATTTTGAAGCCTGGAAGCTAAATCCAAACCCAACAAAAACTGAGGTTGCTTGCTTCCACTTGAATAATAGACTGGCCAACCAAAAACTTAAAATCGTATTCAACGGTGTTGAGTTGAAACATAATGACCACCCACAGTATCTGGGAGTCACTTTAGATCGGTCTCTCACGTTTAAAAGCCACTTACAAAAAACGGCAGCTAAGGTGAGAACTAGGACTAACATTGTCCATCACCTTGCTGGCTCCACATGGGGAGCTAACGCACAAGTTCTGCGAACAACTGCTCTATCATTGGTATTCAACTGCTGAGTACTGTGCTCCCGTGTGGTTAAATAGTGTGCACGTTAGAGAGATCGACGTCCAGCTAAACAGGACGATGAGAGCCATTAGTGGTACACTCATGGCAACTCCTGTACCCTGGCTCCCGGTGCTGTGTAATATCGCTCCTCCTGAAATAAGACGAAGGGATGCACTCATTAGGGAATACACAAAGTTCTTATCTGCTCCACAGCTGCCCATCCATGATTACCTACCCCAGAATGCGGGCCGATTGAGGTCCCGAAAACCACCTCTACGAACAGCCTCCCAGTTGATGGACTCGAACTTCACCATCCATACAAACTGGACTTCCTCCTGGGACGCTTTTCAAGGTCGGAACCATTTCTTGATAGATGACCCGACCGTAGCGGTAGGTGGTATGAATCTTCCTCGGAAGCAGTGGACTATACTCAATCGTTTCCGCACTGGAGTGGGAAGATGTAATTATTTTAAGCACAAATGGGGAATGACACAAGACCAGTCATGCGACTGCGGAGCAGAGTATCAGACTATAGAACACATAGTCGAAGAGTGCCCACTGAGTGCCTTCCCCGAAGGATTGGCCGGTCTGCATAGCTCAAGTGAAGCTGGGCTGCAATGGCTTAGCGCCCTGGATTTAGCTCTATAAAGAGAGATCTAATTTTTATTTTTTATTTTAGTGTTTAGATTTTTACTTATACTGACTCAGGTGCTCTGCATCGCAGAATTTATTTTATTATTCTTAAACCATGGTGGCTGGCTGAATGAGCCATACGATATATATATACGAGGATGCAGTTTAACCGATGGTGGGTGATGTTGCAGGTGCTGGTCTCCCCAGTGCTGGCCGGCCTGGCGGTGGGTATCGGGGTGCCCATCTTGTTGTTCTATGTCTATGGTGTTGTGCCGGTCTTTCTTTGCCGGTCACGAGGATGTAGTTTAACCGATGGTGGGTGATGTTGCAGGTGCTGGTCTCCCCAGTGCTGGCCGGCCTGGCGGTGGGTATCGGGGTGCCCATCTTGTTGTTCTATGTCTATGGTGTTGTGCCGGTCTTTCTTTGCCGGTCACGAGGATGTAGTTTAACCGATTTTGGGTGATGTTGCAGGTGCTGGTCTCCCCAGTGCTGGCCGGCCTGGCGGTGGGTATCGGGGTGCCCATCTTGTTGTTCTATGTCTATGGTGTTGTGCCGGTCTTTCTTTGCCGGTCACGAGGATGTAGTTTAACCGATGGTGGGTGATGTTGCAGGTGCTGGTCTCCCCAGTGCTGGCCGGCCTGGCGGTGGGTATTGGAGTGCCCATCTTGTTGTTCTATGTCTACGGTGTTGTGCCGGTCTCTCTCTGCCGGTCAGGAGGATGCGGCGTCACCACCTCTGGTGCCGGTGTCAGGTTCGACTTCGACGATGAAAACGACATAATGGGTGTCATCACGCCTAAACCCACAGGTTAGTTAGTTGGTGTTGTAGGTTGCCAAATATTTGAAATCAAATTCTATTGATTGCAAATAATAATATCCTATTTATAGTTAATAATTAAGTAGTAATAATCTTAATGTTCAATTTAAGAACAATTTTTTTCATACTTTAAGGAACACTGCTGGTTGTACACAAATCCTTGTTAAATTACAAAGTCTAAAATTATTATGTCATAAAACCAGTTATTCTTAATTGTTTCAAGTTATAATAAAAAATGTTAGACTATTTTATTTATTATTAAAAATTACCTTGGTGTTTATTACAGAGGTCTTACATAAAATTGGACTTTTAAAAATTAAAATACATTATTTTAACACATGTGGTCTTATAAGTTTAAGCCTCAATTAATCGTTACTAATGATGGAGGCTAAGCTAGCAATGTTAATCTGCTGGTTAGTGATGGCTGTGTATCTGTAGATGGAGACACTGTGAGTCACCACGGAGGCAACCCCAGTATCGGGGAAGTGTCCCTGTCACTAGGCAGTGGTAGCCAGCTGGAGCGAGAGGCGGACAGGGAGTCAGCCAGCGTGGCGGCTCTGGCCGGCAGCATCATATCATCCCTGCCCGGTGGACACAGGTAGGGGTGTGCTTCAGGAGGTTAGGAAATTCTGTGGCTCAAGAAACTCAAGTTGATTAGCTTAAATGATCGCCCATTGTAAATCCATTTTTGCTGAGCTGGGTGTCCTTACAATTAATTATCAGTCTCTGTGTCCTGGCATACATATTGTACATTCGAATTCACCCCTAGAGCAGCAGTTTTCAACCATCTCAAGAGGCAGCGAATTATCTTAGATGTTCTTAGGACAAGCCGACACAAATGCTGAATAGAATAACCGTATCAATCAAACTCTACGACAAACTCAGTGAAGAGTCTTTAGAGATCTATCCGAGAATTTGATTATGTATAGCAGAAGTATGATTATTTCAGCTAAACGGGAACAAGACTTCCTCTGAAATGGAAAACTTTGGTGTTATAGGAGAGTATAAGAAAAGAAATGAGAATCAATCCTAAAATATATTGAATCTGCAAACATACATTTTATTAATATCTTTACTTTTACTTCTCATCTTTGTCAAAAACACAGGTCTGACGTAGGGCACTGATATTCAAATACATTGCTTAAAAAAGTAGTAGATGTTATTTTTAAACAAAACAGAACGTATTCACTATTTTATAGCCTAATGATTAGTCATTAAAATAGTTAAAACAAGCAATTACTTTATGAACACTTATACATTTTGGAATGCGAGCCCAGTTGCCCTTTTCCAGAAGAAAAATATGAAAATATAAAAAAACTGGCTGGTAGTCATGTGATTATCTCCCACACTGTGGTAAAAATGTGACTCATACTTGACCTAGCAACAGCTAGTTTACAAAATCACCACATTTTCTTTTTCCTGATTACACATACACATTCTGTATTACTAAAACATTCTGATTCCAAACTTGTTTACAAAATTCTATTTATTCATTAAAAGTTTGATTTGAATTACCGTAACCGATTTGCTTTGGTAATCAGAGCTTGGTTAGTAAGATTTCCATTGTTCCTCAAAACTAGAACCTGTTGCTCCCTAGTCAAGCTGTGTTGTTCATGGTCTGATTGTGTATTGCATGTCGTGTGGCAGGTTGGAGGTGCAGGCGGACGTGGCATCGCACCAGAGGTTCAGCCTCAGCAGTGAGACAACGTCCAACGCCACCAGTCTCTCCGACACCAAGTTCCTAGCAGATGATGGCGGTGCCTCCACCCGCGCACTTGCCAGTGTTGTTCATGGTCTAATTGTGTGTTGCATGTTGCGTGGCAGGTTGGAGGTGCAGGCGGACGTGGCATCGCACCAGAGGTTCAGCCTCAGCAGTGAGACAACGTCCAACGCCACCAGTCTCTCCGACACCAAGTCCCTAGCAGATGATGGCGGTGCCTCCACCCGCGCACTTGCCGGTGTTGTTTATGGTCTGATTGTGTGTTGCATGTTGTGTGGCAGGTTGGAGGTGCAGGCGGACGTGGCATCGCACCAGAGGTTCAGCCTCAGCAGTGAGACGACGTCCAACGCCACCAGTCTCTCCGACACCAAGTCCCTAGCAGATGATGGCGGTGCCTCCACCCGCGCACTTGCCGGTGTTGTTCATGGTCTGATTGTGTGTTGCATGTTGTGTGGCAGGTTGGAGGTGCAGGAGGACGTGGCATCGCACCAGAGGTTCAGCCTCAGCAGTGAGACGACGTCCAACGCCACCAGTCTCTCCGACACCAAGTCCCTAGCAGATGATGGCGGTGCCTCCACCTGCGCACTTGCCGGTGTTGTTCATGGTCTGATTGTGTGTTGCATGTTGTGTGGCAGGTTGGAGGTGCAGGCGGACGTGGCATCGCACCAGAGGTTCAGCCTCAGCAGTGAGACGACGTCCAACGCCACCAGTCTCTCCGACACCAAGTCCCTAGCAGATGATGGCGGTGCCTCCACCCGCGCACTTGCCGGCTCTGTACTCAACTTCAAGGTAACTATCACACTGCCAACTTAGCCTGAGATAAATTAATTCTTGATTGGGAAATGTTTCCCCTGTTTTCTCAGAGAAGCCTGAAATGTCTTGCTAATTTGTCTGATTAAAACTCTTTTTACCTCTATTAGCATCATTTTCAACAGTTCATAATTTTGTCTTTCCATCAGACAAAAATTTCATTCTTAGCAGTTATGGCCCTATTGCAAAAACAGGCTACATAGTCAAGTAAAAAACTTTATTGCCGCAGAAAGGTTACGTGTGAGAGCCGTTCATTTAAGCCCAATGTTCATTGAAAGACTTTACCCCACTTCAGAAGAAAGTTGGAAATTAATTCTTTGTTTCTCATTGTTAATTAATAGTAAAATTTAACTTAAAGTATAGACAGTAAACTTTTAAAACCTAACACTTTTCACGAAGAATCTGAAAATGATTAAATTTTGTAAACTTATATAAAAAGTATTTGTTATACTGAAATTTTGTTCAGGGGATAACAACTAGAAAGTCTATTAGTTGAATTCTCATTCTTTGATTAAAACAAGCAATGAATTTGAAATTCCAATTGTGAGGTTAAGAAAATAGTCTCCAGTTTTTAACGTTTACCTGGACGTCACATTTTTTTTTAATTTCTGTTTTCAATGAAGCTCTATTCAATGAACCATATTTTGGTGAGTTTTAATGTTAAAATAGTTTGGTTTAACTTCATCCATGTTTTGGCCAGATGGACGGGGGCTCGTTGTCCAACTACCGGGGACTCAGCACGGACACTCCTGTCGACTCTGTGTCAATGAGGAGTGACGCCAACATGTCCCTCAGCTCACTGGAGGAACTCGCGTCTGGACTCATGCGAAAGGTAATGTGTTGTGGTTGACACTGTCGAAGGAATGCTGGGAGAATCTCAGGTCAAGTTATTATTATGGTTACAAATCTTTAATTGGGAATCAAAATTTGTGTGCTTTATGTTTTTATTTTGTATTTTGTTGCTTTTTCTTATTTCTATCATGCTAATAGCATTGTAAAAGTTTTACTAATGAATTGTAACAGGTTTGAATACAATTGAAAATAATCAGTGAAAAAACAACAAAAAGCTGAAGATCTAGCATTTCAGTATCAACACAACGGATGTTATTAGAGCAGTTTTTGATTACTTGAATAAAGGCTTTTATCACAAGTAGGGAGGAATTGTTTAGGGTTGGCCTTGTCAGCATGGTGAATTTTTCTTAACCTCAACGTTGGTGATGAAAGTCAGCAGAGTTAGTTGTTATACTCTAGAGTCTTGAGAGGTTTTTAAGAGATGTATACAATAGAGTTCTGCAAACCTGATCTTCGATAACCTGGAATTCTGGATAACTCGGAAAGCCTGCCAGAGCAGTAAAGTGCATTGGGTTTCAAGGTGCTAAGTGTCATGACATTGGCTAGAGCCTAATGTGGTGCTTTGTTTTAAGTTTGTTTTAGCAGATGAGGTTTTTAGTTTTTAGTTTCTGTATCATGCACATTATCATGTAATAAATTAATGTTTTTTTTAGTCCACTTAGTCTGGAGTTGCGGGACTCGACTCTCAACATACTTACTCGACTCTCTGTACATTTTTAGGTCTGGCTTTCCGTAATCTCAAGTTTCATTTCTCTATAATATGCCTTATTGTTATTTACTCTAAGTAATGTTATTAAAATGTAATTAAATGTGTGATTCAATGTTTCTCTACACTTTGAAATTTTTACAATTGAAAAAATTATAAATTTTTTTATTTTTATTTCACATTTTTATGACTTTTGTACTCAATGTTACTAAACTGGAAAGAAAAAGTTAGAATAAGAAGACAGAAACTGTGTTCTTTATTAACCTTCAAATGGTTGCTAAGCGGAAAAATCTTTTAGTTCAAATTAATTTTGTTAATTTTATCACATTGCGGTTGGCAGCAATACCCAGCAAGGCATGCCCCACTTAAGGATGTCAATCCCGGGATCCCGAGCAGTTTTGAATACCTAAAAACCCTGGGATTTTTTATCTTCAATCCCGGTATTTTCGGGATTGTCACAATCATCCTTATTTATAGTTTTTGAAGTCTTTTGGTGCGTAACTCCAACTAAAACTTGATAAGAGTCGTTAACCCAACATGCCAATTTATTCCAAAAGCCTTGTAAAACTGCTCGCATTAGCCACATCAGCATCAATATCTGATATTAATTTATTCCTGGCGCTAAGAATAGTTTCTTATCGCTCAATACTTCCAGTGCGTTTCCTTCCCACAGTTGACGTTGAGTGAAACCATTTTGTATGATTTTTTAGTCTAAGTGTTTTAGTATAACTATATTTTTAGTTGCTCTTAGGCTCTCGTGAACTGAGTTAATGATATGATATCATAAATTATAATGCATTGAACTATTCGTACTTTTATTCTTCTTTAATTCATGTAAATCGGTAATATAAAAATAATGTTGGAAATGTTGCTTTAAAATGTTTTTTTTACTCAGATTATTTAATTAATTTTAATTAAATAGTTGATTGTAGGGTTTTAGAAGAGAATGTGATATAAAATACGATAGTCTCAATGGATTGTCAAAACGCAAACCCATTTCTGTGGATTTATTTATAGTTTTAGTTTAGGGAAATATGTTCAAAAGGATAGGACATTCGAACGAAAGATGTAGGTTCAAAGTTGTAGGCGTGGGAGGTATTTCAGCTATGAAATGAAAGATTTCAGACTACAGTAGAAGCGTATCACAATTTATTTCCACATATAAAAGCTGTCGGTTGTGAAATAAATTTACCAGATGCTAGATAAACGAAGCAGTAGGATAAATTGTGTTACTGACTAAGGCCGACATTCTCCTTAGACAGGACTGTTTTAATAGCCCAACAGCCAATGGTATCTAGGGACCTACAGTTTTTAACGTGGGAGACGTGAGCACTTGTGTAATAATTTATCGCTCATTAGAGTTCAAATTTCTATTACAAAGCTGAATAGCCTATATTCCTGGTATACGAATCCCGGGATCCCGGAATTGTCGTTAACCAATCCCGAAATCCCGGGATCGGAAATTCGGCCCGGGATTGACACCCCTAGCCTCACTCCACTCGTAAGAAAAGGCTACCCTCTTCCCTGACACTCTCAGTCCAAGGTCAGTGTCAGTCGAACTTAAGTCAAGAGAATAAAAGAAAACAAAACATTTGCTTAGCGGATTTATGGTGTTATGGTGTTCAGGGTTAAGAACAGCCCAAAAGAATCCTCTGCAAGCAAGCAACTTAATTTTTTAATTTAAATGAAACCACGTTCGGCGGAGGACGGATTTTCGTTTAAAACAGCTCACAAGTTATTTGTTTGTGTGTGTTGGCTGGTATGGCCGGTCATGGTGGCTTGTGGTGTGCAGGTGGCCAGACGCAAGCTGCCAGTGGACCGTCAGACGAGCGACAGTGGTGAGGACGGAGGCTCGGAGAGGGTGAGGTTCGATGACCACGTCAGCTTTATCCAGGCAGAGCGGACGCACTGCAAAGTCACCAAGAAACATTCGGGAAGCTCCACGGATAGCGTCACCTCCAACTCCAGGTGAACAGATGACATATGAAACACCAGCAAGAACAGTAAATTGTAATTTATTACAGGGTGCTTACATCATGCTGATCCAAAATAAATTATGCCCAGGTGTCAACAAGTGGGCTAAAGTGTGGTAATTAGGGGATATATACTCCAATAATGGCTTTGTCAGCCACAACACTGATTATCTAGCAATCTATATCATGTTACACAAGTCAATGACGATTAGACTTACTGTCATAGTTGGTTCTTGCACTATTTTAAATTGTTCCTAGGATGCTGTTTTATCATAAATACTAGTAAACTTCCTCTAATCTGGCATGGCTGGGACTTGACACATGCCAGATTACAAAATATTCCGTATTACAGGATGAATGTCAGAAAAAAGTAGGGGTCTGCGGTGCACCGAAAATTCTGTACAGGTACGGTGCAAGGCATCGGTACGAATCCGGTTCGGTACAAATTACAAATGTCAAAAATATGAATGTACTTATATTTGACTTGAGAAAAACGGAATTAATTAATATTTTGGGTTAATCTCTTTGTTTTTATGGATTAACACATGAAAAGAATGGCTTGACATCATCGCTCAGCAACAAGATTACAAGTTAACTAACGATGTAGCATTCGCCGACTGCCGAGTCCACGGATAGGAATACAGTTTACAATTTGCGGTCCTACACCAATTAGACAATCATGTTCTCATTGGCAACAGCGCTCATAGCGGCTGATCAAGGAAATTAGCTCTTATTCGGTGACAACTTCAACAAACTACATTGATATGAATGCCCACCGCCAGAGACGCTAGCATCAGTATGGACAGTTTTTTTATAAGAAGTAATGAGAAATGTATCGACTGCCGATTGAAAATATATGTCCTAACCTCTAAAGTGATCCGGATTAGCTGAATGCATTCAGGAAATAATACACGATCATTTTGCGCAAAGAGTAAGACTATCCAAAAGCTGTTTGTTCAAATGAATTTGTATTGATCAGAGAAAACTATAAACATTCTAAATTTCCAATTTGTTTAGCCAACACCGGATTGGCTTTTAAAATATGGGCAATGTTTTCGAAATAACTAACTATATTTTACATCGTTATATATGTTTCTTCCAGAGGTTTAGATGTTGTATAAACGTAGTCTGTGGCATTTACTTTCTCGTTGTGGTTGTACCATTGACTTTACAATGGTTGTACTTTGCCTACTCTTGTTGGATTGGTTATTACGCTTGCTCTGGCTCTAGTCAGGCCTACTAGCCTACTAATACACCGCGTCTTTGTTTAATGATAGTTGCCCTGGAAGTTTTATGAAATGAGTTTAGGATTTAAATTTAACCAAATGTGATGCACAAATAGTTTAGTTGTAAATAAATAATTAATTGTTTCTATGAGTGATTCTAACACTATGGGGATACCGCCTCTAATGGTGGCATCTGCCGCTTCTACAATAGGCCTAGCCTACTGCGGCTACAAACACCTGATGCTAAAAATAGTTTTTGAGCTCCGCTTTGAATTTTTTCACTAAGTTAAAACTTAGCTTGTTCTTTTACACGTTCAGGTGACAAATTTAAAGAAGACTGATACAGAATGTAGGCTATAGCCTTTCTTTTTAAAATCTCTATTTATGTTTGCAAGTTTTTATCAGCCAAAAATAAATCTATGCCGCTACTCATTTCATGTTAATTTTTACTACTTAGCACTGATATCACCAGCATACATGCACAGGTGTGAAGTACAAGGACTTAAACTTAAGTGATAATGATATTTTTGTTGTAACCTAACAAAGTAAGGTAAATGTGGTAATAGGTATTTGAAGTGTTACCCATCTATATTAATACCTCTAGGCCTATAAAGTATAAACGTAACACACAGTACTAATTTTGTACCGAGAACCGAGGTACACAAAAATTGTACCGTACCGAACCGTACCATCCTGACATTTGTTGTACCGTAGACACCTAGAAAAAAGTGAATTCAAGAAAAATTGCGTTAAATGTAGGCCTATTAAAAATCTTTACTACCTACAGTATAAAAACATTACATAAAATACTGTAATGAAAAATACCATACATGATTATGAAATTAAAATGAGAGTTATGTCTCTCTATTATGGATGAATATGACTCCACATATTCCAAAGTGCTTATGGCACAGTGTTGCCCTCTCGCAACTTCCGATCACAAACAAACGAACACTCATTATTTTTATACCTATCAATGAACAATTTTCTAAAAGTCGTGCCGGATCGTAGAATGCTGGATTAGAGGAAGTTTACCGTAGGATGCTTTTTTCATGGTGTGGGTGGAATATAGAGGCTTGTTTTTCTTATCTTGTTCTTATTTTCATCCATTGCGATCTTTTTATTACATTTATCAGAATCAGAATCTTTATTGCCATTGATCAATCATAACATTGAAATATGCATAGTCAAATTAGGACATATTATCAATATATATAAAACTATTTGAACTATTTGTTGTTATAGAGAGGTCTATTTTAAAATTTTTACTATCGATTTAAGTTTGATGCTCAAAGAAATCAAAAGTAAATTGTCAGGGAAGATCAGGGATAGTCATTAAAATGTATGGTAAATATTTAGTTGTCACCTTAAGCCGTGTCCGCACTGGCCGAACATTTGTGGCGAACTTATTTGGTGAACACAAAAAATCAACAAACATTCCTAATGAACAATTACCGGCCATTAGATTTACATAAAAGGTTAGCAACAACCAAACAAAAGTTCGGGAGAATTTTGTTCAGCGAACATGTTCGGCTAGTGCGGACGCAACTTTATTACACCACATTTAGATTTGGCTTACAGATACCCCAAAAAATTATATTGTGGTATATTAATGTTCCAATAGCAAGTTGGTTTTCTTGTTTACTAGTGTATCCCTGATTGTTCTGAAGCAACTGTCTTGTGCAATTTCCTGCATCAGTTTTTTTTTATCCAATATAAGCTTGTGGCTCTTGTGTTATTTCAGTTGTTTTTTCTGACAAATTTATCTCATTTAATTCATTTTTTTCTATAAATTGAATCATATAAATAAAAAACTTTCATTAACCCTCCAAGTGCTGAGTATATTTAGTCTTAAGTGCTGACCATTTTTTAATTGTCGCGCAAGCATTGAAGCAATGTGCATAATAGTTATTAATTATATAAAAAGTATAACATATTGCATATCAATTTGTTCAGAAAAATGTCTACTTTTAGAAAATATGATTTATTAGATCTTACTTACCATTTATTTTTTTCCAAATTTCTTGACATCAAGGGGTAGGTTTGTTTTTACCCTCGTCTTCAGGTTTTTCCATTTTAGGGCATAATTAGATAGTCGAATAAAAAAATCTGAGATAGCCAAAATGTTGAAAATTTTATTACCTTTCCACTGATATATAATGTTTATATGTTCTTAGTAAACAAAGATAACATAACCATAATAACCATCATTTTGAACATTTAGTTTTCATTTTGTTTTAATTTTTTTTTGTATATTTTGTGATGAGAGAACCACATTATCATTTAGTTTTTTAGACTAGACATAGATTAAGACTTTTATGTATGAGTGTCATATGTTTACGTGTGAAGAAATCACAAGTATGTAAACTGTGTGATGAATAAACCATTTCATTTCATCTGCGATTTAGCAGCTGTGCTGCAGACAACCGAAAAGACTTTAGCAGACAAACAGGTTAGCCAACTTTGATTTTTCACTGAAATATTTATTGAGACAAAAGTATTCAGATAGAATGATATTTTCTCTTCAATACTATATAAAATATATTCTGATCCGTCAATAAACAACGGATCTGTGACGATCGTAGTCAACCTTGTAAATGGATCGCGATTGCGACGATAGCGCTATACGCGTAGCCGAAATGCGTCGCGATCGTAATGTTTAGCGCTTGGAGGTTTAACTCAACCAAATTTTATCAGTAGTATACCCCCAGAACCTCTAGTCCCTCACCAAGGTTAGTGGACTGCCGTCGGAGGTGCATTGGATCGTTAAGTTTCCCTGTCACAACAGTGAACTCCACAGACCACTACTCTTCTTGTATTCTTCTCTTTTTGACCATTGTCGCCACTGTATAGTTTTTGGTATGACTCTGTTAAAGTTCATACTATATAATATATTTTTATAAGTTAATTTCATCATAGTAATCTTGAATGTGTATGTTCCAGGCCCAGCATTTCGGCCATGTCTAGTCTGCGTAGCTTGTTCTTCCACACGTCCGAGACTGCCCGGGCTGACCTGCCCCCCACCCCCCGCCCCACCACGTCCAAGGGTGAGACCTCCCGTCCTCCCTCCACCCCGCCGTGTCTTCCTGTTATCCCTGAACCTCCTACTCTCTCCACCGACCATGTTACTATCTCCATTCCCGAACCTTGAGGTTTTTAATGTGGTTATTCGTTTAATGGATTTATTTTTTTATCTTTTTAAAGACTTATGAAATTTACAAGTTCAAAAGTTCGAAGTGTATATAACATAATATTAAGTATTTTCATGCTTCCTGTAATATTCTATCGATAGGCCTAATTTTTTTCTCAGTAAATTTAAGTTTGGACTGAGATTGTCAATATGGTGTTGTATATGAACGCTTACTACAATTGTGTTATATTTATTGTTTATAATCTTTGTAACTAAATGCTCATTAATTTTTTGCATAATAAAATGTACATTTAATAAAATAAATTTACAACAAATACAAATACTTGTATAAATTTCTCCCTTAGGTTTGTACAAGAATTCTTGTTAGTGTAGCTGATAAGATGTTTTCATATAGAATTTTCAAAAAGCCTCCTAAGGCCATGTGATGAACAATATGTCACATAATTAACTAATTTACTAAATCAATAATAATTTTAAAACCTCTTTGTCTTTAAAATGTTGCTTCTAAATAGATTTCATCTTGTTTTTAATATTGAAAACAGCTTAATGTCTATTACTGCAGTTTTATTAAATTAGTAAAAGTTGACAGCTAGTCCTTGTAATCAGCAGATTCTTTCCCTCTACTGAAAAAAATAACAAAATAATAATACTTTCCTGCGCAATAATTGTACAAGAGATCACAAAAAAATATAAAGGAATTGAATTTACATCACATGTGGTGTCTATCCCCCACAAACTCAACTTGCTTTGAGTTACACACAAGAATTTCAAATATGATCCCCATATGTAAAATTGTATGTAATCGTGAAATTCTTGTAGAAAGAAGTAACAAAGTGTTTCATTCGTTACATTATATTGAATATTTGATAGTCAAACCTTACCAGGCTGGAATAACAAGAAAAACTAGGACGAGAATCCATCTTGTTGCAAAGAGACCTTCCGTCTCTACTAAAATGGGGGGGGGGGGGAGTTGGGGGCAGCTCGACCTCTAAAGCTCAAATAAATCCACTGGATGGATAGAGCCTAAATCTCCATTCCCTGTACCAAAATCCTTAAAAAAATTTTGCAATAGTAAAATACTACAATACTCATAATTCTCATTTCTTTTAGATAGTTAAAAAAGTTATTGTTGCAAGACATTAAAAAATGTATGATACTAATGTACTGTACTGAGTTTAAAGTCTCACAGATAACAGCAGCAGCAGATCAACTTAGACTGAGGTTTATATAGCACTCCAGTTTTCTTGTTCGTAATATCAACTGCTGAAGTTGCTTTCAGTCATGTCCTCTTCAGGAAATTTCTTCAGCTATGAAAATCTTGTTATTCTCTAGTCAATGCCTGGCCGTCATATTTCAAACATATGTTTGGTCAACCATTGAATTACTCTATAGTAGGATTCACGAAAATAGTCCAATGAGGGTTAATTAATTGTTGCCAAATTTATTCAAAACCATTTTTTTATAATGTATTACTCATGGTAAACATAACCACAAATGACAACATTGCAGGGTGAGAGGGGGTGAGGGGGACACAGCTGTTAGAATTTCCAAATTTTAATGGCGGTTCTTACACGTTCAATACGGATCATGATCTGGATCGTGATAAATATTGACAATATAATTTTATGAGCTAAACCTTACACGGTCAATATGGATCACACATCAATACTTCCGTCATGTGGATCGCAGCTCAATATCAGTTGATTGTTGTCAGTTGCCGTTTGAGTTATGGACGAAAACAACAGAAAAGCCTTTGCAGTAATTTTTATTGCTTTCTATCACTGAAAAGGAGGGTTAAACGCAAACGGTGGGTGAAGGAATGGTTGCAAAAACGGGAAAAGTATAGTCATTTTTGACCCATGTTACAATAAGCACAACCACTGGGAATTTTAATTTGCTGACAAGTTACAAAATTTAGAAGATCTTTTAAACACTTAAATACCGTGTAACGAAAGGAAATGTGGATATTTTTTGAATTAATATGCATCAAAAAGCATGCAATCAACCGTGCAATTAAGTCGTGAGAAGCTCACATTTATATTCAATTTTCAGGTTATTAACGGCAGTTTCTGTTCAAGGACTGAAATATTAACATTGAAATTGAGTGTGCAATGATTTATGAAAAAAATAGATTTACCTAGTAAACAACCGACAGATAATAAAATAGATGTATGTTACAATGTTTCATAATAGACCACAGGTAGGAAATGTTGAAATTATATTAAAGTTTGGCACTCATTAAATTACAGAATAGCAATATAGGCCTACTTATCTAGCGCAGTATAACAAATTTATATATGTTCTAAAATACACTACAAAAAATTTTACGAAAAATACTTTGATTTTGCTAATACACATTTGTATTAATAATGTTGGTAAAAGTATTTTGACCCATATAACCTATTCCCGGAGTTTGGCACTTTACTAATGGGACACCCTGTATATCGCCCCTTTTCTATAATCTCATAATCCCAATCGACATAACTAATTAAAAGAGACATAGTCACACGACTTCAGAACAAGCTTGATAAAAATCCGACGTTCCGCTAAGAGGTTTACTGGGCTCGCTGAATTTATATACATTTTTATATATGTTTCTAGAAAAGTAAATATAAGCATTCATAAAAACTGTAATGAATGGGGTTTTTGACATCTGGAGACCACGTAGTAAAAGGTTGACATAATGAAAGGCTTAATACCCAACGTTCGGCACCACAGCAATATATAGTTTTCCCAACAAAATTAATTCACTTAAAATCACACAATTGAAGGTAGCTTTAAAGACCAACTACTCGTTGCTATTGGCAATGGATACGGCTCCATTCGTGCAAGTGGAGCGCTATAATAGGCAGATGGTGCAAAATATGTATGAAATTAACGTACTTTTTAAAACATTATAATTGTCCAATTTATCAGCTGTTATTACATCGTCATTAAGTACCTTTAGATATAGGCCTAGTACTAAACAATTCAACAATTAAAATTTATACTTATTCATGCATCAACTATAAAACGGTATAGCTTCATTATTATAGCATTGTATTATTATTTCCTAACAATTTAAATGATTATACATTATAATTGTATAAGTTTTTATGTACTGGCCATAGTAAACCAAATCCTAATTATAAGATTTTGCTCTCCTACTGTATTTAGACAAAACACCTCGTGTGTTTACAATCAGCTGATTGAAAGCGTGTAATAAATTCATTGCAAAGGTTTGGAAATATCAATACCGGATCTCAAACGTACCTTAGACGCTCAATACGTATCGCTATATTGACGAAAAATATTGATGAATTTCAAAATCGTGATCCATATCGCGATCCATAAATTCCATCAATATTTTACTTTACACACTCAATCCGTATCGTGATCCAGGATCACGGTCCTAATATCGCGATCCGTATTGACCGTATAAGAACCGCCAATATCTAGGACACTGTGAAAAACAAATCACTATTATAAAGCGATTTATAAGAGTAAACTACTGAAAAAATGTGTTAATTTTCAAGCTAGAGATATTAAGAATTATTTGCAGGGCTTGTAACAGGTTATTTTTTTATTTTTTTTTTTTGTTATTTTTTGTGCTTTTAGTTATTTTTTGTTATTTTTTTAGAATTTGGTTATTTTTGTTCTTTTTTGGGATTTTGGTTATTTGATTTATTTATTTTTGGAAATTAGGTTTTTATTGATCAATTTGGATGAAGCTCGTAAAATTTAAATAAATGTTTGAAAATAAAAAAGTAGAAAATGGATCGGGAAGAATTTTTTTCTATATTTTAATTTTTTTATTATTATTGCTTTAGTAGATGATCACTTACCTAGTTAAAAATTACCCTACATAATTTGTATTGCCTACATATTTTTAATATCCCCATAAAATGCCAGTTTTTGAAACTTTTAGGAACATTTTGGGTTTATTCAAGGTTATTTTTTTAATGATTTTGGTTATTTTTTTATTTTTATTAACCTTAAGAACTGTTTACAAGCCCTGTCTTTGTTATTTATTAATCAAACAAATAATAATATAAGACTTTTTATTTCAAAGAGCCCTAGGTATTAAAATTTCCCTTCAAATGACATAAAGATGAATCTTTTTCAAACAGTGGCGCATCCAGAGGGGGCCACAATGAAAAATATTTACAAATTTTATTAAAAAATTAACTGGTAGTACTGGTCTGTGAATCCCGACGACCCAATGTTGAGGTGCGTGTACACTAAGATATTACTGAGGAAATCTAGTACTTTGCAATGTCACAGAGAGTAATATTTGTTAAATTTTCAAAATTTCAAGGTATTAGGGGCCTAATATAACTATTCAACTTTTAGTGGACTGGGAAATCGGCAGCTGATGAATCAAAGGTTTTGGTAACAGAACTCTTGAGGTGTATATTGGTTTTCACTGTGCAAGAAGGTGCAGGATGAGAATCACAGGAAGAGCCACCTGCACCTTCTTGCACAGTGAAAACCAATACACACCTCAAGAGTTCTGTTACCAAAACCTTTGATTCATCAGCTGCCGATTTCCCAGTCCATTAAAAGTGTCATTATTATGGGCGAAACCCTCAAGACCTAAATACTCAAGATTCCAGAGTCATATAATCCTTTCAAATTGTTGGGTAAACTTTTACATGCTCAATAACAATTGTTGCTGGTACGACGACCGGTTTCATGACGACAGTCACATCATCAGGTCAATCCTCAGTTTAACGATTTGTCATTAACTTAAATTTGACACAAAACACAACTAAAGCATCAACCAAACAGTACATTTAATCACACATTCGGGTCCCAAGATCGAACTCATGACGGTGTATGCATGCATTACATTGAGCCGTTCTCACATACATAATTAGGGTTACCATACTCTCCGGGATGAAAAAGAGGACACCCAGTACTCGTCACGAGCCGGATTAATCAATCACAAAAATCTTAATTCCTGACACCCCCCTCCCCCCTATGTATAATTAATTATAAAAGAGTGAGAAACAGTAAAATGTTTTTAATACAATTTATTGTAAATCTCACCTTTTTTAATTTAAACTTCAAAAACTAAAGAGGGTGCAAATTTCCATAATTAAATTTAATATTTAGGGAATAAATAGATGGGTTTTACCTAATCAGTATAGGTTTTATTTTGTTATTTATTAGATATAATTTTCTAAGAACCATACCTACAAACATATGAGAAAAATATTGTGACAGGTCTAGAGCTCATAATTTATTACCGTAGTACACTGTAGTTAGGAGGAGGTTTTTCAAGATTAACCTTAAATTAAATCAAAGTTAAGGAAAAAATGTATAAAAAATATAATTAGTTAGTTTTAGATAATGAAATATAGTTCCAATAGACCCTTAACAATTACTCGGTTACTTTTTCACGATTAGGAATATACTCTTGTCAGTAATAACTAATCAAATCATTTCCCAAACCAATGGTCGCATTAATCAAACTAATATGTAACAAATAAAAAGCCGATAATCTGCTAAAACATAACCTCACTCAATAGACAAAAGACTGCTGACAGCAATAAATGCAACCCGACTATTGGCGGCACTGGATTGTATATTCATTGCTGGAGCTTACGTCTTAACTCTGAACGGAAAGGAATAAGGAATAGCCTATCGTAAAAACTGTTTTAAAGTACATATGGTATTACTTTTTACTCTAGGTTAAACATTTTAAACCAATTAAAATGCGGTTTACTAACAATATGGACGCAGTGACAATAACAAAACCACTTTATTGGTTAGGTAAAACCATAAATACAGATATTCATTTTGCTGCTTCCAAAAAGCCGGACAAACGGACTGATTGTCAAAATCCGCCCGGACGTTTTTTTATGCTCTAAAAAGAGGACATGTCCGGGGAAAAGAGGACGTATGGTAACCCTATACATAATCCTTTCAAATCATTCCATGTATTTTCATTTGTCCAGTTGATTTTCAAAAGTTAACACCTTTAGCGAATTTCCCATAGGGAATAAGCTATTACCGTAGGTCTCATGGTAAGACCTAAGGCCGGGACCATGTTACTTTTTCATTTTTAGGTGCCCAGAGACCAAAAATAATACAGTACACTCTCGTTCATCGGACTCGGCGACATCGGAACTCCGCTTCATCAGAACTGAAAATCTGGATATTATTAATTTTTTTTCTTACGAAATAAATAATTTTTCCGTTTTAGCGCCTTCAATTTCCATTCGTTCTATCCGCACAACAGTGAAGTATCACATTTTGCATCAAAAGTCATCAGGCATTTTCCATAACCCGTACCCATCGATGTGATTTACGAGGCCGTGGAGTATTCGCACAAAAATAGAAAGAGGATGGGGGCAGGAAGTGAGCATCCGCGTCGACCGCTTCTCAAACTGTCATTCAGTCTGTCTCGCGTCGCGACTGCACCTGTGCTACGTGGAAGTCAGTTGACTGCTGGAATATGGATATGGAATATGAGAATAAAGATGTTGGATATTTATTTCCTGCGTTGTTTTTATTCCTATAGGTTCATTGTTACCATGTTCAAAGTTTGAGCCTTATTTTCATAAAATATCTTGTGTTATCTTAAAAACAAGAGTGAATACAATCACGATAGGTCACCGTACGGGCGGAAATGATGACTCACGACGGACTCCGCTTTATCGGAATTTTTTGACATCCGAACCGGCCGTCCGCCACATTAGTTCCGATGAACGAGAGTGTACTGTAGTCATTAAAATTTATATATATACTGTATATATATATATATATATATATATATATATATATGTATAAATGAAATAAATTCTCATCTTGTCAGGGCCGCATTTAGCCAAACGGCGCCCCTAGGCACAAAAAACACTTGCGCCCTCCCTGCCGCAATACCGGCCACGAAATATAAATAAAGTCATGATTATTTTTTTCGATACTTGTAGTTTCAAAATGACGGCCACTTAAAGTCCAAATATCTCAAAACCGGCAAATTTTATCAAAATTTTACAAGAGAGAAAAAGGTTGACAGATATATTAAACTAACTAACGATACCAAGATTCTACAGATCTAACAACGAATAACGGAGTTATGCACTACGGCGGCACGCCTCGGACGGGCGTCATGTCACTGCCCGCAGTTTTTTTAGCGGTTGCGCGTACTCGCACATATTCTGTGTTACTAGCGGACTCCCGGCGTTCCTGCCATCCGCACTTTCCGTCAAAAGAGATCAGTCATTTTAACAACTTAATTTACTATTGCGAGCTGGGTAGAACGATGAAAATAACGTACCGTCCGTCTCGGAGAGCCGTCACGGTTGGTATACGGTAGCTCGGAAATGTCCTGAGATTCCTTCTCACGAATCATTTGCAAAATTGCGATAGGTGCGAATGGTCTGGGAGTGTCCGTTGCGTGCCGTATCGCCGTAGTTCGCGCACTCTTATGAGTTTCAATATTAAAAACTTTAAAAAAAATTGTGGTACTGTACCATCAACCTGTGGTCATCCCTGTGCCGTGCCGCCGTTGTGCGGGCCTAGCTTTTAAATAAAATAACCTTAATTTGCATGAATTACAATAAAATCGAGGTTTTTATACAGAAAAATCTGAATAGCTCAGTTACTTTTGTTAAATCCTTATCTTGGTATCATTGGTTGTATAATTTATTTTGTTAAATGTTTTGTCTCCTGTAAAATATTGTTCAACTTTACCGGATTTGAAATATCTGAGTTAATTTTTTAATGGTGACCATTTTTTTAAATATTTGGAAAATATTTTCCCCTGTAAATGAACATTGGTGTGATAAAATTTAATGCCGAATATTGAATTAATTTTATAGTGATCCGTTACGGATATAAAAATTAAGTGCAAAAAACAAAGTGGTGGATAGATGCTAAACAGAGCCGAAATAAAAAAAATTAGGCCTACTACACATTTTAGATTTTTATTTTGTTGTGTAGAATACAAATATGCATAGTCAGTGACGGGGGCGTGATTTAATGACATACTGTATACACAAATATTTTTTGTGATATTTTAAATAAAACAAATGCTCTAAAATGTATAGTGTCATATTATACTTCGCAGTAATTGGCATATATAACCTGTCACTGTTACTTCACTTCTTCAATCTTCTTCACTTCTTCAAAAATTCAATTTTGAAGTGAAACATTGACAATACCATATTTTATTGAAAGAAAAATGTGTGTAACCGCGGGTTTTAAATAAATAATAACTGTTGGTACGGTCAAAACTTTATTTAAATGATGTAAAAAAACTATTTGTTTCGTTTGGCCGCCGCCGCGCCGCAAAGCAACGCAGAAAGTTCTGCACGAGCCTTGCGTTGCGTCGCCCCTATTTCGCAGGCCTTTACACGGCAATAATTACGAGTATGAATACCAAATTTCCCCTTTTTAACCTTTCGAAATTTTGCGCCCCCTAAAATTTTGCGCCCTAGGCCTGGGCCTAGTGGGCCTAGCGGGAAATGCGGTACTGCATCTTGTTACAAGTTTAACAAACAATATTTATTAATTTTCATCCATCCAGTGGACTTCTTCACGTAAAGTGTATAAATATGTACAATATATAAAAATAAACAAAATGAAATAAATGAACAAGACTGACAAAATCGAAATCAAAACACAGCTGGTAAAAAATACTTTTGCAGATGGGGAAGGAGGTAAGTCGGTATATAATTCATGAAGTATGTAAAATGTTCACATTGGAGTATGTAATATGTTCTCATCTCAGATTTAGGCCAGAGGGGTGTCTAGTTTGTAGTACCAGTTGATGGGCTAAATCAGAGCGTCTGAGATTTATAGAATTAACGTTTTTGTTTTCACTGACTTTAACCTTATTAATAGCTTTAAGTCTGTTGCAGTCTTCTATTTTGTTCTTATCGTGAAAATTTGCACGTTTCGCTACAGGCTTGTCTTGGTCTACATGATTAATGTCAGCACGATGTCCCGTCATCTTCACTCTCAAATAGTTGGACGTTTGACCTATGTATTGTTTATCGCAGAACTTGCAATTTAATTGATAAATAACGTTTTTACTGTTACAATCCATTTCTCCTCTAATTGGGTATATTTTCTTTGTTGAGCTGCATATATATATGTATAAATGTATGTGTCCGACACCAAATTTGGTAGAGATGTGTAATCCTACGTTTATTCGGTTGAGTTAGTTAACCAGACATTTCAACCTTTCGGAAGTGTTAGTTTTGGGGGATTTTGTACCCCAAAAATGTTTTTTTTTTTTGCATTTTTCATATGTAGGGGAGAGCGGGGTAGTACCGGACGGCGGGGCAATACCGTACACCGTATTTTCAGACAAGCTGAAGGATGCAGTGAGCGCTAGGACGTGCTGCTATCTAGCAGAAGAAATGAGAAACCGATAGAGACAGTCTGGGAGCGTTCATCTTGATAAATGCGTGTGTGACAAAAACTTTTATTGTTCAGTCAACTTTCCTTCTAATTTTAGTGACTTACTTAAGCTGATGTAAGTGAAACTTGCTATTACTTACTGTATTCAAACTATTGGTATTGAATAGCTCATATCTTGCGCTATTTTTAAACACCAAACACAAACCCTAAAGTGTTCTTATCTATACTTATTTAATGCGCTAAGGGTTTTTTTGTCTTGAGAACTCCTCCTACAATTTTCAACCGATTTTCAAGTTTTTGGTGTCATTGGATAGAGCTTGGTCTGTAGTTGTTTCCGCCAAAAATTGATGAGAATCGGAATGAAAATAAAGGCGCTATCCACCATTGAAATCTCAAAGTTTCCCATTTAAATAACATTGGGATTGAATAAAACATTAACATATGTTAATAATCAGCTGTAAGTACGTGTAGTTTTGGTGATTAAAGATATTCACAATACTGGATTGGTCAGATGTCATTGATTTAGAGCTAAAAGTAACTTTTTGTATTGTATTAAAATAAATTGCTCGATTTCGAGCATCACGTATACTAGTTTTAGGTTATTGGTTGGAAATGCTACGTCATGTCGTTTTGGGGCAATACCGTACTTCTTGCATGGGGCAATGCCGTGCAGGGTGCTAGGTGTTTATTACAAATAAAAAATGTATTACGTGGTATTTTAATTAGTACCAGGTTAACCGAGCCTTGCTCGTTGGTTTTTATTCACTTTTGTTATAGTGTCAAGGTAAAAAAGCAATTAAATTTCCACCAACAACCAACTATACCTCTTCACAGTTAACAGCTGTTTCAAAAACTGCTTAACATTAATGTTTCTTTCTTTTTGTTTACATTTCGTTGTTATTTCGTTACCAAAATAGCAACCCATAAGACTAATGTTAAAAATTACAATTTTAAAACTTAATTTTAGACCAAATTCGATTTTTCCTGGGGTTGAGGCTGTTTCTAAACTTATTTTTGGGCCAAAACACTCTTTAATGCAAACTTTAAGCAAAATCTAACAGCTAGATTTCGAGATCGTGGAACACACATCCCTTCAGATATTCCTCGTATTATAGTATAGGATAACGTAAACTTGTGTTTACTTTTTTTTATTAATTCAATATTAACCCTTTGAGTGCCGCGGCGTCGCTCAAAGAGACGCAGGTTAGTTGTGCAAAAATTGCCGAGCGTCGCTGAGGGCGACTCTCAGTATTTTATATAGTGCTTTACATCCAGATTACGTACTGGCTTTAAATATGCACCGTTTTTATCCCAAGGTCTTCAGCTATCAGTTCTGTAGCAATTTTACCGCCTTTGGTCTGTTTACAGACACTGTTTATAAGTTTAGTCGTCGTTGATGTCATCTGACTGTCGTCTGATTGTTGTTTGTTGTCAGTACGTATGTGCGGTAAATCCCGGTAAACAAAATAAGTTATTTACGTGTTTTATAATGTTTCTTTAATTACTATTTATTTAATATGGTGGGTAAAAATGAGTGATAGAATAAATGTAAACGACTCCAGTGTCCTTCGGGAACATGTTTATAACGAACCTAACCCAACCACATATTTTGAATTGTAACAATTTTCATTTGATTTTTTTACAATCATATTTTGGGCTTATATAAATGATTTACACATCAATTTTGATCATTATTTCCTGCTCTTTCTGACTGTTGAGTTGAAAAAAAAAAAAAATTGTTTAGCACAAGTTATACTGAGTCAAAGTTGAAAAAATGTATAAATATTTTTTCATTTTCAGAAGAAAAAAAAATTTTATGCCTTAAACTTAGTTTACAAATATTGTTATCTTATACCATTTTATAGAAAATTTATTTGTGCACAAGATTAAAAAAAAATTACATACACACCTCTAAAATTGTAAATTTTATGAACGTTTTTGTAAACTACTACATTTTGCTTTGAAAACAGCGCGGCAATTTATGCATAAGAAATGAACAATATACCACGGCACTCAAAGGGTTAAAAAACAAAAAATTTAAATAAAATTTTATTTTTTTACGTTATTTTTAATTTTGATATTAAAAATGTATTAAGGGGATTGTTTGGATTATATTGTAAGCTTATGTTTTCTTTTTTTATAAATTCAATATTTAAATAAAATTTTCTTTTTTTACATTATTTTTAACTTGTGTACGGTATTGCCCCGGCACTTGGGGCAATACCGCACAGTGTAAAGGTTTTGTAAGATGGGCTTAGCACTCAAAGTTAGTTAGAAATTCCAAATATGAAATAGATAATTTGTGGCAAATCAAATTCTCTTCAAAATGAGATGTTTGCCACTATCACTGAAGTTTCCAAATTAAAGATAAAAAATATTATTGCTTAAGTGCACGGTATTACCCCGCTCGCCCCTAATTTATGAAAATTTTAAATGTTTATCTTCACCACTGGATTAAGCTAAAAAAACACACAATTTAGTATTTTGAAGCTTTGCTCTATCTCCATTGGCAATGTATACAGAACCAAATAAGTAGGGGCATCCCATGTTAACAAATTTTAGTTTTGCCCCCGAAAACAAGAGGAAAATAAAGCGCTGATGCTAGGATTACTTCTCCTTACCGTCACGGGAAGCGCTCTTTCTACCTCTCAAATGTCAAAATGAGCATATTTGTTTACAAAAAATCAAAACAATAACAAACCCCTGTAAAATTATTTTAGTCATCTGCTTCCATTCAACCAATCAGCATAATCATTTCCATCTTGGTGGTGCTATCCGTGTTTCAGGGGCGGCGTTCTCAGTTCCTCATAAGGATGTCCCTACTTATTCGGTTCTGTATACATTGCCATTGGTTACCGAGATAATAAAAAATCTAAAGACAGTACAATATATTTTGGGGCTCCAATGTTAATCTTATGGAGAATAAGGATGTGTTAATATCTATATATTAATAGGCAAGCATGTTTCGTTTCCTCCTTTTTTCTCAGCTTGTGGGCATCGTAGGAGATATCCGCTAATACCGTTGGACAGGTATTGTGCTGTAGATGAGCAGAATCACATTCTCATTCCCATCGGACCACAGGGCTACGCCCTACAGGCTTTCAGAGTTTCAATGTCATTCTTATGGTAATAGTATATTTCATCACTAGTCCGGAAAGTGACCCATTTCTGGGCGAGATAGTGTTTTACGCGCGAGGCGAAGCCGAGCGTGGAAAACACTATCGAGCCTGGAAATGGGCTTTCCGGACGAGTTGTGAACGATACTTTTCATCACGACACAATTATTAATAAATGTGGAAGTTTTAAAGGAGGATTATTTTTGTAAATTCTTCGCCATTGGACAAAGTAAACAAAGCTGGAATTCAAAATTTAATTTGTTTTAAACCCAGCTGATTGTTGCTGTACGGAAAAGTTTGTTTACCTTGGACGGAAAGTAATGTTTACAAACATTACTTTCCGTACAGGTCAGTAAAATCAGCTGACGGTGACAGTTTGGGAAATGACTACTTTCCAAGGTCTCAGCTGTACGGCAAGTTGTCACTTTCGTATACGGAGTGATGAAAAAGGATAATTGATTGAATCTATAGTCAGCTGTTGTTATAACAAATGCTAGCTAATCATGGAAAACAGATGTTCCCTTATAAAACATTTTAACACCAATTGGCCCAATATCAACTCAACTTTTGGTCGAATTTCGACCAGTGGGCGATCCCTAGTTTCACTTATTAACCAATATATTTGGATGAAACTTGGTATTTTTCATCATTTGGTTGAGATTCACCCATTATTGGTAAAAAATCTTGGTTTTTGTGCTTATCATGGCAGCAAACCTGCATACTCTTTTCCCATGTTAATCATATGGAAAATAGGCAAACTCCATATGGACAGATATAGATGAAACTTAGGATATGGCTTCATATGGTCAAAGTTATGCTAAAAACCTACTTTTAGTGTTAAATGGCAGCATACCTGCATGCTCTTTCCCTATATATATATCATAAGGAGAATAGACATTATTTTGCTATTTATGAGTACGTGAGGAAACTTTGTTTTCGGGTTTATCTGGTAAAAAATTAATACAAATTAGAAAATTCGCCGAGTACTCGCCCGTACCGTATTTTTGTATTAGAGTATTCGCCGTATACTCGTATTAGAGTATTCGCCCGTCTGCTGCGACGGGGGGTATTTTAATATCTTATTTAGTGAATAACAAATATTTTTATAAAAAATTAAAACACATACCAAATTGACATAATACAATCAAAATAAAATATAATACAACACAATAAAAATGAAATATAATACAATAATATAATATAAAAACTAATATAATACAGTGTTGTGTGGAACCGACCGACCGGTTCAAAGGGGGTATGTTGCATAAAAATCAAGATAATTTCAATAAAGACATTTATAGTAACCCTGCAAGACATCTAATTTACGTTTGTTAGCTGCTCCTATAATTATTTTCCTATTATAAACTTTGCAGTGCAAACATTCAACATAGTAAAATGTGTTTCAACCACTTCATCTTCTCCTTAATTTAACACATTCGTTGCTGGTGCTGTATTTATACAACGTGCCTACCCCGCACCAGGAGCTACCACTGTAAACGCTCATGATATTGTTGACAAATACAACCTGTGAGGGGCCAGCTAGCAATTGGGCAATGTGCTTGCTGCTGTTGTCGCTCTTGGGAAAGGTGTTTTATATGTCTTCTGCAGTTTAAAATTCAAAATAGACCATACTATTATTTTTAGAATTTTATTCAAAACTTTTAAATTCATATTTTTATTTTTAGCGAATTTCCCTATAGGGAATACGCTATTACGGTAGTAGTCATGGTAAGACCTAAGCCCGGGACCACTTTACTTTTTCATTTTGAGGTCCCCAGAAGCCAAAAACACCGTTCGTTCATTTTCATATATATGTATATATATATATATATATATATCTATATATATATATATGTGTCCGTGGTACCGATAACTTTTGAAGCGGACCTCCGATTTTGATCAAATTTGGTATGAAGGTGTAAGACCAAGTCTATTTTCATGAGTTCGCGAACCAGCATTGTCGGGTTATGGGAACGGGGTTTTATGGGGCTTCAAAGGGGTCAAAAATAGGTTTTTGGCGTTTTTCGGGCTGAATTTTCTAAATTCATCAATTTTAACTAAAACCATTTAAAAGAGCTTAAAAAAACAAACAATTTAGTATTTTGAATCTTTAAAATAGCTTAACTGGTTCTAGATAAAATTCAAATCATGTTTCCCATGTTATTCTTATGGGTAAATCTTTAAAAAGTTATATATCGCTTATTTTTCAACATATCCTAATAAAAATTTGTATGAACCTTCACTAGGTGGTGAGTAATTAAGATTTGATAAAAATCCCACATGGAAGCAAACCTACATGCTAAATCCCATGGTATTCTCATGGAAAATAAGTGTATAATGGGAGCAAGAGAGATGGAGATAGTAAGGTATATCTGTTCCTAATCAGCTGATCAGCTGTCTTCAGCATATTTGTCAAATTTGAAATGTTTATGTTTTGTTATTTGTAAACAAATCATTCCTTTTGCATGGAAGCTTTGGATATGCACTTTTATTACTGTTAAAAATTAAAAAAGTAATTTATTGCAATATAAATATTAATATATAAATTATTAAATAAAAATACTTTACTCAGAAATATAATGCCATTAAATATATTATATTTCCTTGTAAAGATTATTAATTATATAATATAGCCACAAAGTTCTTTGGTGTTGAAACAATAATTCTTTGGAAATTCGCTGAGTACGCAGGTCTGCTGCGACGGGGGTATTTTATTATTAGATTTGAAAAATGTTTAGTCTTTTGAAACCTTCTTAAAACTCCTTATCATTTTAGCGAATTTCCCTATAGGGAATACGCTATTACGGTAGTAGCCGTGGTAAGACCTAAGCCCGGGACCATGATACTTTTTCGTTTTAAGGTCCCCAGAAGCCAAAAACACCATTCGTTCATTTTCATATATATGTATATATATATATATCTATATATATATATATCTATGTGTCCGTGGTACTGATAACTTTTGACAGCGACCTCCGATTTTGATGAAATTTGGTATGAAGGTGTAAGACCAGGTCTATTTTCATGAGTTCGCGAACCAGCGTGATCGGGTTATGGGAACGGGGTTTTATGGGGTTTCAAAGGGGTCAAAAATGGGTTTTTGGCATTTTTGGACCTCATTTTTCTAAATTTATCAATTTTAACTAAAACCATTTAAAAGAGCTCAAAAAAACAAACAATTTGGTATTTTGAATTTTTATCTTAGCATAACTGGTTACGGGGAAAATCCAAAAATATGTTTTCCATGTTATCCTTATGGGAAATCAAGAAAACCCTATACCTTGCTTATTTATTGACATAACTTAATCAAATTTGGTATGTACATTATCTAGATAGGGTTTAACTTATACTTGCTTTGAAAACCCATATGGCGGCAAACCTACATACTCACCCCCATGGGGTTTATGGGGAAAATAAAAAATTGCCATAGTTTGATACAATTTTGTGTTTACATTCACCAATTATTGATTAACTTAGATTTTCTAACAACACCCCATGGTAGCAAACCTACATACTCGATCCTATGGTGTTTTTATGGGGAAAGTAAATAATCTGAAATTCCATTGGAAATTCGCTGAGTACGCAGGTCTGCTGCGACGGGGGTATTTATTTATTTATTTATTTTAACTTAACCTAAGGAATGCTGCCCTAATTAACGTTCATCATACCAAATTTCATCTTTAGAAAAGTCATCGTGTACCGTAACTAGGGAACTTCAACCTATATAAAAAATTAAGTATCATACTTCAAACTGGGACTAAGAGGCTAAGAGACCTGAAGGTTTTACAGTGACAAAACGCCATGCTGAAAGCGGTTAAGCTGTTAAAATCACTTGAACAATTACAATTGAATAAACTATTTTACTAAACAGTAGTGGAGTCTGCCTTCTGGTTTACCGCTCCAGTGATCTTCCAGTTGCATTGGAGGCCATTGATGTCTAGTCTACACGATGGGGGAGGTAATTCATCCTCCTGAAAATCGCCCAATCGTGTACAAATTAGGCCTACTGTATGTAGGTAGGCTAGAGTGCAGGCAAGCGTCGTCGTCAGGCATGGATGAATTGTTTTATTCCGGGCAAATGGCCAACTAGGCCATACTTATCAACTATGGCTGTTACTTCATCATTCAAATCCAATTCAATTAGTAGGCCTATAATAAAGAGAAACCAAAATGTTCGTGTTCATGTGCCTTACCGCGGAGAATCGGAAGGATAGGCTACGCTGGGTTTAGAGACAGAATTAATAGGCCTTTATTGTGTTTATGAATTGTCTTAAGTTTAATTAAAAAAAAAAAAAAAAAAAAAAAAAAAAAAAAAACACAAATAATTGGTTTGTTTTCAAAATTATTAGAAATGCTGCATTCATTGATTCTTTATGAATTAAGTTTACACTGTACTAATAAAATCATAAACCCAAAAATAACAATGATTTTACATGTCCTGGTAGGTATTTTATGATAATCACTAAGTTTAATTTGTTAGCACTGTTTGCATGTAATCTAACTGCAATTGAAATAAAGTAGATACTTATGCACGTTTTGATGTATGCCCTACATTTTACCTCTTCTTAGTTTGACAACTTTCTATTCACTATTCATTAAACACTAGGAAGACCGTGCAGCGCAATGCGCTGCATTTATTGGACCTTGTGACTTTGGTGCCTTGTGATCAAACCTCAAGAGTCATCTTTACCTTTGGGCCAGTAGCCCTTCGTTGCGCAGATGGCAATGTTAACCATACGGCTTTTAATGCAAAACATGGTATTTTATTCCCCTGTTTCAGTCAGACTCCATTTTTCAACCACTTTTCTTTGAACTTGATAAGTGTTTAGTCGAATAGTTATATTAGGCCCCTCATACCTCGAAACTTTGAGAATTTAACAAACATTACTAAGGAAAATCGATTTACTTTGCGACTTCATAGAGAGTAATATTTGTTAAATTTTAAAAACTTTGAGGTATAAGGGGCCTAATAAAACTATTCTACTAAACACTTACCAAGTTTAAAGAAAATCGGTAGAAAAACGGCGTTCGAAAGAGGGGTATAAAATACAATGTTTTAGAATAAAAGCCGTATGGTTAACATTTGCCAACTGCGCAACAATGGGGTATTCCGGCCCAAAGGAGAAGATGACTCTTAATCCATGGTAATGAACAGAGTTACTTGAAATAAAAATTAATTTATAGTGAAAATCAGATAAAACAATATTGGTGTTTCATCAATTGATCTTCATTACTAATTCTCCAACTTGCCAATGTGATACTGTTGAGATTTGGTGGTTGTTCTTCTAGATCCAAATTAGCTAAGATTATGTAGTTGTTCATTTGCCCATTTGTCTTAAGGTAGGTTTACACGTGAGAGTTTTTCACTCTCAGAGAGTTTCGTACTCTCAGCAGGTACTCGCAGAGGTGTTTACACAACCAGCGAATTTTCCAAGATTTTTAATCCCAGAGAGTTTTCTGCGAGTACTATCAACAGCTGTCTGAGATTTTTATGAGAGTAAATAACTACTCTCCGAGAGTGAAAAACTCTCATGTGTAAACCTACCTTTAGGGCCTCTGTTTAAATACCGTACTCCTATAAAATTTAAAATAAATAATCAGATGTTTGATCTACATAGTTCATCAAACATAAAACGTAAATGACAACAGAATAAAAATCAACATTTCATTACAACTCCTCGGTTCTGTATATGAGTTATGCAGCACTCACTGCGGCTGTTTTTGTAGTATGAGGTAGTCGTTTTTGTGTTTTTGTTCGTGTTGTGTTTTTGTGTATGAGGTAGTCGTCAACATAGTGAATGAGTCCACAATACTATTTATAAAGATCTAAATCCTCTTTAATTTTTCATGGCATTACAAAATTTAAATAAAAAAAATCCCAAAAAATTAAGATAATTTACATTTTTGTTAGTGTTTTCCATTTTGGTTATATGTTGCATTTATAATTTAGTTAAAACTGCTCTTTAAACAAACAATTTTTTAAATAAGCTTGTTTTATATACTGGAAGTAGGGCCTAAAGAACATTTAAATGTTGCCTTTTTCAACAGGTGCTTTATTATGTGTAGCAATGTGCATGGAATTTTTTATAGTATAATAGTACAATACTATTATACAGCTGACTGATGTTGTTGTGAACAGTGAACAACTTTGTGCTCTTTATAAAATGTTAAATTTTAAATTATTAGCGTAGAAAGTAAGTAATCCCTAGTTGTAAGAACAAATCTAAGGACTTAACTCACAAAACTCAACCAAATATCTAAATTATAATCTTCTATTAAACAAGAAAATTGAAAATTCAGTTGCATATAACCTATTTTATATTTGTTCATCTTAATCACAATATATCAGCTGAGAAAAATTAAATAGGTATTTGAATAAAATTTGTAAACCCCTAGACATAAATAATAGTTTTGAAATGATCAAATCCATTATTCAGATGCGGCGTCAAAAAGCCCAGAATAACATGGAATCCATGGGTAAAACCTCAGAACCACAAGATCTATCAAATCTAAAAACAAAAATTTGTAAAATGCAAGAGGAAATTAAGGAGTTAGAACTAAGAAAAAATGCCTTACATAAAGAAATGGAAAACTTAAAATTACAACATTGCAATTATAAAAGAAGCTTAAAAAACATCCAAGGCAAAATACCTTCTGACGCTAACCACAATAATGATGTATATTTGAATGTTGATCATCTTCAGTCCTATTTTGATTGTTTACATAATGACGTTTTGGAAGTAAGAAAAGATATACTATTAATTGGACCTACAACCACCCAGATACTAAAATACGGCACTTTGTACGAAAATCTGACAACACTAACATCACTTGACTTTGACAAAGCCAACTTTGCCTTATTTTGCTTGAATGACTGCCCTGAAACTCAATCGAAAAGCAGTTATAATGGGAACCATTGGAGTTTATTAGTATACCAAAGGAACACTAACACCTTCTATCACTTTGATAGTGTCCACGGTTTGAATAAGAAGCATGCAGAGCAACTGGCAAACAATATAAATAGTGATTCAAACTTTGTTGAAGCTGAAACAATACAGCAGAAGTCATATTTTGAGTGCGGTTTGCATGTTCTAGTAAATGCCAAAACTGTAATAGATAAAGTGAAAGAGAGTGGAAATGTGCTAGGCAATATATGTGATCAAACAAACGTAAAAAACATTGACTTTTCTGATCCAAAAACATCTAGGCCTAATAGAGATTATGTCCCCAAAGAAGAGACTGAAAATAACAAATACAAAACTATATCAAAGAAATCACGATCTGTACAATATGAATCACCTATGTTACTTCAAGACAAGTTCACTATTCCAACTTTTAACAGATATGCATGTCTTGAAAATGAATTCACAACTTGCAATACAGAATATGAATGCAACCCTAGAAAAATGAAAGAAAAATGTAAAGAAATTATAGGTAAAAACAAATCAAAAATTATCATGGTCTCTGACAGTCATGGCAGAGGATGTGGAGAACTATTACAAGACCAATTACAAGACAAATTTAAAGTATTCTCAGTTTTCAAGCCAAATGCAAAATTTAAACAAGTTACACAGGATTTACCTAAACTTACCGAATCACTAACAAAAAGAGACTATGTGGTTGTACTAGGAGGTACAAATGACATTCAAAATGTAACCTCAAATGAAAACAACATTCTTGAAGACTTAAATATCTTAAAAGAAACTAGTAAAATCACAAATGTTATATTTCCAGGTATCATTCATAGATTTGATAAGCCAATTCTAAATGATTAAATTAACAAAATCAACAATGAATGGAATAAAGCTTTAAATTTAACAAATAACAACAGTTTAGTTTTAGTGAAAAATTTTAAGATGAACAGAAAAGATCATACAACTCACGGTCTGCACCTGAAAATGAGTGGTAAAAGAAAATTAATGACTGTCATTGCAGACACAATAAAAGATGATTCAAAGAAGAAAGAAGAATACTATTTTGAAAGTGATAAGTGTGTTCACATTAAGAAATCGTTAAACATTAAATCCTTGAAAGACTTTCCTCCATTATTGACAAGAGCTAAAGAAAATGAAGCAAACAGGAATAAATTAATGGATAAAGATGTACTACTATCTCAATTAAATAGAACTGATTGTGACAAAGTGAACATTTGTGATAGCTTCCTAAATTCAAGTTCCAGTAGTAATGAAGTTAATCTGATTTCGATTGAAAACAACTCACTGCTATATCAAGAAAACAAAGGGTCTTGCTCGCCTTCATTTTGCAGCAACAACTCAACGAGCATGAACTTTCAAACTCAGGCGAACCAACAAAAACAAAAAATTTTCAGTGCTACTACAACAAATATTGATTGTTCCGAATTGGTTTTTTAGAAGAACCTAGTTTAATCTCAATAACTCCGATAGTAAAACCACTTAAACCAGGTAATAATACTGAATCAAAATTATTCGTATTGCATCAAAACGCTAAGTAGCAACGAATAAATTAAATGAATTAGGAATTATGACCGACGTGTTAAGACCGGATGTTTTTGTAATTACTGAACATGGCTTCACAGATAATTCTATCAATCTTTTCAAAATTAAAAACTATACATTAAGCAATTCTTACCAAAGAAGCCATTTTAAATGGGGGGAATAGCTATATTTGTAAAACAAAATTTAAAATTTACGATCTGCGATAGTTTTGTTAGTTCTGAAAAAGATTTTGAAATAATCGGTGTATTTATCCATAGCACAAACAATGAAAAGATTATGATTATTGGTATATATCGTTCACCTGCTGGAAATTTAGATATTTTCTTTGAAAAACTAGAGGAAATTTTAAACAAAATATATGAGAAAAACCAACATTTTGTCTTACTAGGTGACTTTAATATCAATGTGTTACAAACTTCCAAAAGTGAAACAAAACGTTTCAAAGATTTGTTAAATACATTTAACCTAAAATGGTCCATAAATACACCAACCCGCGTAACTGCCTCATCAGCAACTGCCATTGATAATATAGTTACAAATTTACCGAATTTCAATATTTCTGTCATGTCAACTGCTTTATCTGATCATGATGCCCAATCTATAATAATTAATAACTGAGATGCAAAACAAAACGCGCCCGAAATTACAACCAAGCGGTTGACATCTGCAAAAAATATTGAAAATCTTTTGAAAAGCCTCGAGAACCAAAATTGGAGCTTTCTTGATAAATTTACCAATCCTAATGATATGTATCAAAACTTTAATTTATGTTTCATTAATCATTTGAATAAATGTTGTCCAATTAAACATATAAAACAGACTAACAACTTTAAAAAGAGTAGATGGATTACTAAAGGTATCCTGATATCGGGGAAAAATCTTAAAAAATTACATAAAAGATTTAAATGTACGTCGGATGAGGTATTTAAAAAATACTTCCGATCATATAGTCAAATTTACAGAAAAGTGATTAATGCTGCCAAAGCGTATGATATTAACAAAAAAATATCTGAAACAAAAAATATATCTAAAACTACTTGGAGCATCATTAAAAGTCAAAAAAACTGTCCTTTAAAACCTCAAATTTCTCTTAACATTAACGGAGAAAAAGTTTATGAACCTACAAAAATTTCTAATACTTTAAACAACTTCTTCTCCAATGTAGCACCAAACAATATTTTGACTAATAATTATACGAAATATTCAAAATTTAGCCCAACAGCATCCATGTTATTGGCTCCTGTTACATCAAAAGAAATACTGGCAACAATTAGATCTTTAAAACCGAAGAAAACTACAGATTAGCAATATATTTCACCCTGGATGATTAAACAATGCTCAAACATTATTGCTGAACCTCTTTGCAAATTAGTTAACTCATCCTTTGAAACAGGTGTCTTTCCTGACTTATTAAAGGTTGCTAGAGTTATTCCTATATTTAAAAAAGGAGATCCATCTTTAGCAACTAACTACAGACCTGTATCTATATTACCAATTTTTAGTAAAATTTTTGAAAAACTTTTTCTTGACAGACTATTAAATTTTCTCAATACACATAATATTTTATCAAAAAATCAATTCGGCTTTGTCCAAGGAAAATCTACAATTGATGCTATTGTTCATCTAATAAATTATATTACAGAAGGTCTAGAAAGCCACAATCCAACGATTGGAGTATTTCTAGACCTTTCAAAAGCGTTTGATTGTGTAGATCATGAAATACTACTTAATAAAGTATATAACCTAGGGGTACGAGGAATTCCTTTCATGTGGATAAAATCATATCTACAAAATAGAAATCAAAGGGTTGAAGTACAAAGTAAATTATCAAGTTCTATTAAGTTAAAATATGGTGTCCCTCAAGGATCCACTCTCGCCCCTATATTATTTTTAATTTATGTAAATGATTGCAGTTCATCTATAAATTTCTGCAATTTAACTCAATATGCTGATGATACAACACTATGTATCTCAACAGAACACAAAAATGATCTTGAGATAAAAATGTTTGAAGATATAAATTCGTGTATACAATTTTTTTCAGAAATTAATTTAAAAGTAAACTTGGGAAAAACTAATTTTGTCAATTTTAGTGCTAACTCAAGAATATACAGCAATATCTCTGTCATTATAGAAGATAATATAATAGAAGAAATTGAAAGTGTTAATTTCCTAGGAATACAAGTAGATAACAGACTGAATTGGAACAGTCATGTCGATAAAATTTGCTCCAAAATATCTTCTAACATATATTTATTAAGATATTTAGTTAAATTTTGCAATGAAAACACTCTGCTAATGGCATATTATGGACTTATAACAACACATTTGTCTTATGGCATCATAATCTGGGGAAAATGTGCTGACACTGAATTTAAAAGACTATTCAAACTACAAAAAAAAACTTTAAGAATAATGTTTAAATTAAGAAAAAATCAGTCATGTAAAGACACCTTTAAAAGGGTGGGGTTGTTAACACTGCCCTGTATTTATATTTTGGAAACAACAATTTATGCCAGATTTAAATGTAAATTAACTAAGGGCAGTGATATCCATCAATATAATACTCGATTTCATCAACATTTCAGACCTCAACAACTTAGATTGAATATCAGTAAAAATTTACCATGTAATGCTGGTGCTAAATATTTGAATATATTACCAGACTACATAATAAATGAACAAAACTTAAGACCATTTAAAAATAAATTAAAAATGTTTTTAGTTGAAAACGCCTTTTATAGTGTTGGTGAATTTATGGATCATTGTCAAAATACATAAACCAAATTTCTTTTTAAACTGGGTTAAAGTATATGGCAGGTATTTCGGAGTTATGGAATTAAACTAGGTTAAACACATAAATTACTAACTTATATTAGAAACATTTGAATTTGAGTTTGTCATAACAAAATTATTGTATCGTTAACATTGCTTCCAACTTATTAATTGTTGTAATAGCAATAAAAAGATTATTATTATTATTAGTATTCAAACAGATTATTACACCGCTACTATCCCTCTTCCTTATAGTTCACAGCAGTTTGAAAATTCATGCACACAAATTTAGAGTTCTATTTAAAAATTTGTTACCTTTCTTACTGTTTCAATACAAATCAGACAACCCATAAAACCCATGTCAAAAATTTCAATTTCCAAACTTGCTTTCGTACAGAAAAATTAATTTTTCTAGCATTAAGTTACTAAGCTTATTTTTGTGCCCAAATACTCGTAAATTAGTACAGTAAAATAAGGCCAAAAACAACCTTTTGATCGGCAACTGATGTGCGTCCATGAAATTTTCAGGAGACCTTCCTTTAAGCTCTAGAAACAGAGATTTGATGAGTCCCCAAAAAATAAAGTTGTTTTACACCTATAAAATCACTTTTCAAAGTGGCGGTTCTTTTGTAATGAAATACATTTTGAAAAAAGCTTCCCTTTTTCATTTTTTACGTGCATCGCCTCAATATTATGTTGTGGGACCAACTCCAATAATTGTTGGGTACTAAATACTTTATTTTTAACTGCCTTTATTTTTTGGCCGCCATCTTGGATCCGCCATATTGGATACAAGTTGGTTTTAGCGAATTTCCCATAGGGAATAAGCTATTACCGTAGGTCTCATGGTAAGACCTAAGCTCGGGACCATGTTACTTTTTCGTTTTTAGGTGCCCAGAGACCAAAAATAATAGTCATTAAAAATTATATATATATATATATATATATATATATATATATATATATATGTATATATGTATATATTTATATATGTATATATATATATATATATATGTATGTGTCCCTAGGCACGATAACTCTCGTAAAAATGGTCCGATCGACACCAAATTTGGTAGAGATGTGTAATCCTACGTTTATTCGGATGAGTTCGTAAACCAGACATATCGACCTACCGGAAGGGGTAGTTTTGGGGGGTTTTGTACCCCAAAATAGGGTTTTTTGCATTTTTCATATGTAAATTTTAAAAATTTTAAATTTTTATTTTGACCATTGGATTTAGCTCAAAAAAACACACAATTTAGTAATTTGAAGCTTTGCTCTATCTCCATTGGTTACCGAGATATTACAAAGTCTAAAGGCAGTACATTGTATTTTGGGGCTCCAATGTTAATCTTATGGAGAATAGGGATGTGTTAATATTTCACTTATTAACTAATATTTTTCAATGAAACTTGGTATTCAGCTTCATTTGGTTGAGATTCATCCATTTATGGTAAAAAATCTTGGTTTTTGCCCTTATCATGGCAGCAAACCTGCATACTCTTTTCCCATGTAAATTATATGGAGAATAGGAAAACTCCTTTAGCAATGGACAGATATTGATAAAACTTAGTACATGGCTTCATATGGTCGAAATAAATTTTTTATGATAAAAACCTACTTTTAGTGTTCCCCATGGCAGCATACCTGCATACTCTCACTATATTTATCATAAGGAGAATAGCCATTTATTTCCCTATTTATGAGCATGTGATTTTATTTGGTTTACAGTTTTATGTGGTCAAAATTAATATTCCTAATTTGGAAATTCGCTGAGTACGCAGGTCTGCTGCGACGGGGAGTATTTTCTAATGTAAAGATATTGTTGTGACACATCATTTCAGAGTAGATTTTTTCGCTCATTACAATGCCGCAATCCGTTTTTGAAAATATTTTTCCGTTTCAAAGATATACGGACATTAAAATTCTTCTCCATACATTTCTTATGGACGTTTCAAATTTTGAATATATTTATTGCTTATTTTTCCTCATATATCCTATTCTAATTGAGATAGGTTGTTAATTTTGGTATCAGATCACTCAGTGGATCATTGGGCTTCTTTAGAGTTTTTGTTCGTTCGAATTGGCTTGGTTTGAAACGGTTTGTAAATTTTAAACTTTACCCAAATTTCATAAATGGAAATATTTTTTATTGAAAAGTGTATAATATCACATCTTAAACGTATCCAGTTTTAACAATCAATATATGGAATTAAAGCCAATAATGTCCCGTGTAATTTAAGAGCAAAACGAACCTTGAATCTCATTTACAACTTGAGTTGTACGACTTTAACTGAAAAAGAATTTCAGGAACCAATACATTTTATGTTGATTAGACAGTTATAAGACTCTTAATATCCAACGAATTTAAATGTTCAATAACTCAAATTAAAGACATTGATGTACTAGTTGTTTTAAGACCAGAACTAACTTTGTGTCTTATTTAGAACTTGAGATATTAATCTTAAACTAAAAGCGAATTAAAAAAAATTTAAGTTTCAATTAAATAGAAGGATATAACTCGTCTCAATATCCTCCAAATGGAATGAAGAATAGCTTAAATTAATGCCAGGAATATTACTGAGTATTTTAAGGTCACTATGAACAGAATTCCTCAATTAGAATTAGATATAAAAGAAAAATAATGCAAAATAAATTTAAAGCTCGAAATGTCCATAAGAAATTCATAGGGTTGAATTTTTATTTAAGTGTATCTTTAAAACGAACCAAGATTTTCAAAAACGGATTGCGGCATTGTCATCAGCGTAAAAATCTACTTTGAAATGATGTGTCACAACACTATCTTTATACTACAAAAAAATAACTTTCATCCAATATGGCGGATCCAAGATGGCGGCCAAAAATTAACGACCGGTCATAATGAACTACTTCCCATTAAAAAAATTATCGGTGGCGGTGTCACAACATTATATTGAGAAATGCAGGTGAAAAATAAAAATAGATACTAAATTTTTCAAAATGTATCCCATTACAAAAAACCGCCATTTTGAAAAGTGGTTTTATAGGTGAAAAACAACTTTATTTTTTGGGGACTCATCGGATCTTTAATTATAGTGCTTAAAAGTAGCTCTTATCAAATTTTTGGGAATGCACATCAGTTGCCGATCTAAAACCCTAATTTTACTGTACTAAATAAAATGTTCAAGATTTAAACCTACCTGCTACATTTTGAGAAAAGGTTAAAACATTACAATAGACACTCCTCGTTTAAAGTCTGAAATTGTGTTGATATTTCAGTAGTAGTTCAATTGATTCTATTCAGCTTTTAACATGTGTTTGTTTGTTTTATTATCAACAGCTGTTTTATTTTGCAATTCAATATAAATTGTTCCCCATGTTAATCTTATGGACAAAAAACTAACTTTAAGGGTTTTCCGTGGGCTTCAGAATAAAAATATAAAAAATCTAAAACCTTATTGCAAAACTACGAACTGAGACCATTCTTTTGACACCTCAAACGTCAAAATTGGTCCAGAAATAAGGGA
Organism: Neoaliturus tenellus; assembly: GCA_030545055.2. Classification (NCBI taxonomy): domain Eukaryota; kingdom Metazoa; phylum Arthropoda; class Insecta; order Hemiptera; family Cicadellidae; genus Neoaliturus; species Neoaliturus tenellus. The sequence continues at coordinate 168,878,038 of CM061533.1, read as the reverse complement.
GGAGTAGTGTTAACAAAAAAGGGCATCACGTATTATATAAATAGATAGATAGATTTAACCAAGAACGCATAATATTTTCTGAAAGCATTTATAACAGTTTTGTGGTCTTACAAACAAGTCTAGTTCTAGTAGTATAGTAATCTCAAGGGTGCGTGAGTTTAAACCAACGCTGGAACCATGACTTGGCTACAATTCTCAAAGCAGGAAACAGGAAGTAGTAGTACTCGACGACTGGGATTTTTACTTTACACATGAGGCCAGGCCTACATGCTCAGGCAGACCATACATGCTCAGGCTCGTAGACGCTATAGGCTATAGTCAATAAGGCGAGATCAGCGACACTGATATATATATACATATGATATATATCAATTTGAACCAACGGTGTTTTTGGCTTCAAGGGACCTCAAAACAAAAAAGTATCATGGTCCCTGTCTTAGGTCTTACCGTGACTACTACACTACTACCGTAATAGCGTATTCTCTTACAGGGAAATTAGCTAAAATTGTAGTTAACTGACAGATTGTTTGATGGTGGTTTGCAGATAGTTTTCAAATCAATGTAATTTAGATTGCTTGCAGTCTGCAGTTAACTAGGCTGTCCACAGTTTTTCCCGACTAATTTGATCACATTATAAGGCTGACTGTCGTAAAATGGTATACACACTCGTTTATTGTGAGGCAAAACTTCTCAAAATTAAAACAAAAATTAATAAAAATATTGGAAAACTCGAGGAATACATGTAGGCTAGATTATATTAGTAAAAAATATTGTAAATACTCGTTCTCTTGCAAATAAAACGTAAAGAGCTTTTTTGTAAATAAAGATTTGTCAGTTTTTTATTTCATTTTGGTTGTTTTTCAGCGCGTTCTAGCGGGGTAACGATCAGTCGTAGAAATATTGTGTAAGTTTAAAACTTGTGTAGGAAATTTTCTCTATACAGTACTTTAATTTAATAACCAATATTATTTTTTTATAATTCATAAAAATTAAGATTTAGGAAAAAGATTTAAGAAAAATGCTATTATTTTTGCAAAAAAAGCAATGTTCCGGGCAAAATATCCGTCAGAAAACCTCATATTCATGTTCAGCGACCAAAAACAAAAACAGAAAAAAAGAAACATTAAGAAATAAGTATTTTAAGACTGAGACATTTATAGTCTACAACGAAACTTGGTGACAAGAGACTGAATTTCTAGGATTAAATCATTAGTTTCCAGTAAAAAATATACTGCCCCAAACATCTACAACCCTCTAGGCGGCCGCACGGTTTGCCTTTCCATAAATCCAAAACCGGGATTCGCGTTATAGAACGCGATTCCAAAAACATCAAAGAATGTAAAGTCTCCTTGACCGACGGCTGGGTGGATGGCATAGGCTTCACTTGCGGCCGGGCAGTTCCCAAAGAAAGTAAAGGCTGCAAGGTATCCGGCGGCGACGCAGGCTGCTGCGGAGGGGTAGAGGCTGTGGAAAGTGGCGGAGAAAGGAGCGAGTGACACACTTGTGGAGCCCAGATTCCGCAGAGTGTTGTGGACGCGCGGCGCGACCGGTGCGGTACTGCGGTTACGGTGCGGAGCTTTGGATGTCGTCTGGCGCGCCGGAGAGGCGATACCTCACCCGTGAGTACTGTATCATCACAACAGTGACATGTAGCATGTAGCCTACACAAGCCGGTAGAGAGTGTAGTAGCTGAGGGCTGATCTTTCAAACAAATGTCCTGGGCGAGGAATTATCGTGCATGGCGAGTAAGGGGGGGGGGGGGCGAGTTTGATGTAAATAATATTTAACTTTTGACAAATTTTACGGAGAAGCATGACATGTTTAGTAAAGGTTGTAATAGTAAGGTTTTTATACTATTTTTTTTTTAACAACACCTTGTTGCTTTTTCAGTTCTAAATAAGCATCTGACAAAAAAAATTAAAAGTAACGGATTGAAAAATAATAAATTGTCTTAAGGAAAAGAACAACACTTATTGTTTAGATGCTGTAGTGATTTAAAATTATAAAGCGGGGAACAGTAAAATTTAATTTGCCAAGGCTCCTGTCTACCCCTGACGCGCCACCCAAATGCAAGGGGTTTTTTTAGAATCGTGTTATCTTGTGCTAAATGCAGCATAGAGCTATAAATAAGGTGTCACATTAAAGAAGAATAACAATCAGGACTGGGGAAAACTGCTGCAGTCCTGATAACAATACTAATTTTCTTCTGTTACACTTTTGTAATTATTTCATCAAAACTAATAGAAAGCTTCAGTTTAAAATCGAGTAAAACAGATGGTTTTAGACACTTAGGTATAACTGAAATTAGAAATTTTATAAATAAATTCTAAAACCACAGAAGACGAGATCCGTCTTTCTACTTTTAGTAAAGACAGTTGTAACTGAAATTAGAAAATTTATTTAAAAATTATAAAACCACAGAAGACGAGTTCCGTCTTTCTACTTTAGAAAAGGATGAGAGCCAATCTATCTTAATTAGTTAATTTTGGCCGCGAGGCAGCATTCTGTAATGTCGTGAGTAGATTTCGGGATAAGGTAGAGCGGAGCCTTAGACAGCTAATCAGAAGCAACCACTCCCGAAGACCATCACTATCGTGCTGCTTCTACAAAAAGGCAAAGTTTAAAATATCAATACCCTGTTTTTAAATTCGTAACAAATACCGAAGGGCAATTATAAACTGTTTCTGTTTTATGAGAGTAGTGTGGTTTTGCCGGTGCTGGGACAAGTCAAGGTCATGCGGTTCGAACTGGCAGGTGTGGGTAGTAATTGGGGGGTGGGGGTGACAGTGATGGATGGGTTTGGGAAGTGGGTCAAGGTCATTCGGAGGGAGTTTTAAAAAAGTGGGAGCCGCAGGGGCTCGGTGGGGAGGGGGGTGGGGCGGCGCCGGGCCGCGGGAGGTTTTCGTTTATTTTTAAAATTAAATCAAAGTCGTATTCTTGTGCAGAGAGGTGTTGGAGTGTCGTCCACCGGTGAGGGAGTGGTAGACGCCGAAGGTGGTGGCGAAGAGAAGGTAGACGCACAACATGCACAGTACGCATTTGAACAGTTGCAGCAGGCGAACCATCCCTTGTTGATTTTCCGTTTCCAATTGCAGCCTGTTGATCTCTAGTTTGAGTCTGTCCTCTTCCAATTGTGTTTTAAGTGAAAAATCATCCATCATGTTTGTGTGCTTGTTTTAATTTCTGTAGGTGAAATGGGAGCGGTGTTGACGGTCGGAAAGTTTTGCGATGAAATGAGAAACGAAGATGAGGACAGGGCATATTTACTGGAAAGTGGTGGGGGGGGTTAAAAAAAAACAGTTGTGTGTCCGATCAAACGTCGTCGTCAGCTGTCGGTGTAGTTTTGGAGGATGCAGGAGTGAGTTTTAGCAAACTATCTTCATCTTCAGTCTCAACTCTATCGCATGTTGGACAACCGTAAGCAAGTTCCAAATTCATAGTGATGCAGTGGAATTTGTCTATAATATCTTCTAAAGTTTCCATTATATCTTTTAAATCATGTCTTGTTCTAATTACAAAAGTAGATTTCATTAGTGCTAGCGGATCGTTGTTCATCGTACGGGAGTCGGGAAACAAATGGCGAGCGTCAGTCAGCGGCTCGCTTATATGCGGGCAAGGGCGGTGGAGGGGGAAGTGGAGGGGTGGTGGCGTGGTGGGGGAAGTGGAGGGGTGGTGGCGTGGTGGGGGAAGTGGAGGGGTGGTGGCGTGGTGGGGGAAGGGTGATATACCCCCATGCGAATCGTTGGCCAGCGCATTTCGCAGCAAAATGCCGTTCGGGTAGGTAGTAGGAGGTGTACTAAGATAACCATTAGTTGTATTTTTAAGTTAGGAATACTAATAATGTTTGTAAATTAAATATTAAATTTATATTTAACCAGAGCTTGCATTTCTTGTTCCTCGTCGTTTAATTCAACAATTTTAACACCATTAGTTGTCTGTTCCTCTTCCTCTGCACTTTGCGACGATGAAGACATGGAGGTGGCAGAAGATGATGATGAGGATGAAAATATTTTGGTAGGATTGACGTATTGCACTGTGATGTTGATCCATCTTAAAGGATAGTTATCAATGAGTGTGAGTAAGTTTTGGAATAGTTCTTCCATCTCTTCTCTGTCGGTAATTAAATGTTGAAAGGAAATGAATTTATCATCCATGTTGTTCTCAGTGCGAGTAATGAAATAAGAATGAGAAGCGTATCGAATGATCCGAAGAATATATGTTGTAAAAAATAAGTGGTGGGGGTAATCTCAAGGTCAATCAAATGGAGTTTTAAAAAAGGGCTGCAGTCAGTGACTACAGCTATACATCTGAAGCTTCAACAGGATCAGTAGACCAATCTGATCTGTACTTGCACGCACTTATGATGCATGTACAAAAGTCGTCTTTATAATATGCATTGCACTCTCGACAATTGACAAGTTTTTCCGGATGAAATTTGATACACCTCTGGGGACAGCAAGTGTGGAAGTATCGTGATTTATAAATCTTGATGGTTCGCAATTCCGGTGGCGGTAGTTGCTTTGTCTTGCATTTGCAGTAACAGGATCCGAAGAATTCACACTTTGTACAAGCTAATCCGTCTACCATCCATCTTCCTAAATCGGTGCATTTTTGTTCACAACAGTAGCGCGGTGCGTCCTCGTTTTTCTTCTCTTCCATGTTGGCGCTTCTAAGTGTTGGCAAGAAATGAAGTTGTATAGTGTAGGATAGCTAGGAAAAGTGGTGGGGGTAATCTCAAGGTCATCCAAATGGAGTTTTAAAAAAGATCATCTTACAAGTGTAAGATGTATTTATTTAAGATACTGAGTTTTCATTTTCTTTTTCTTTCTTTACATCTTGTTTGTATTTTTCTTTTTCTTCTTTAGCCATGGCGATGAGATCTTTAGTGGAGAGTGGATGTACTTCAGGAAATTTTAGAATTAATTTTGGTTGGAATCCCTCTTTAGTCAATACTTGAAGATCGGACGTCATTTGTTCTACACTTTGATAGTCTTTTCCGTAGATTTTTCCATTGAATTCAATCATCATTCTGTACAACATGGTATTAGTAGTTGTTTTCGCTGCGTCAGTTGGAGAGCAAATGATGATTCTGTTAGGTTACACGGTCCTTTTATAGATGCTACAGCGACCACTTGATATTATTTAACATTAGTAATATTTCTGGAACTTAACATTACTTTGAGTAGATGGTGTTGTAGTTGAAGGTTGTGTGGAAACGAATACTTCTTCGTTGCAGAACTTCTGTTTAGGAAACATCCTCATGTTGTTAGCGTAAACATCAATATTTAAACGATAACCACCGGCAAGTAACACTCGCAGTTCATTAATAAAATCGTCGAGTTCTTCAAAAGTTGTAATGGTGGTGGTATCATATGATGCACACTTAACCTTAAGAGACATGTTGTTATTCGTAATAACTGGAGAGCCAACAGAGATGTGTACAGCACGAAAGGTAGTCGTAGACTGATGAGATCCTCAAGAAAATTACGGCCTTTATATACCCTCGAAACTAGGTCAAGGTCATCCAAACGTGTTTTTAAAAAAAGCAACATATCGATAGTGCAGAAACACTATCGATATGTTGCCTTTTCTTATTATTTTTTTTTTCATTTTTATTTTTTATTTATTTAAAATCAGTTACACACATGTACAACAGTATATATAAACTACAGACTAGTTGCTAGTAGGCATAACATGAAGTGTAAGTTCAGTAGAGTTGGTTCCACTAGGACCGTGGGATGCCAAATAGAGTGCGCCGGGGTGAATCAGTCGTAAATCTTCATTCTGCAGCAGTTGAACGAAGCGTTTGGGAAGAAATACTTGAAATTTCGGTTCATCACCAGGTGTGTAGGGTGCTTCACTCAATGTGCAATTGATGGCGTCTCCAACTGATGTTTCCATCTTCTTAATAGTGTGAATAATGTAATGTTTTTCTTCTTTCAATTCTGAACATTTCTTAGTCGGTAGTATTGTAGATTTAGAATGTTTGTTGAATTGATCAACAAGCGACTGTAGAAAAGTTTGCGATGCCATTATTTTTTCTTACTATTGTTCGTCTTCTTCGTCTTGTGCTTGCGCGTCAGAGGTGTTGACTCCTCGGAGGTTAGAGTAATACTCATGCATTGTCATAGTGCCGCTCTCGCTTTTATACCCATCGCTTCCCCCACCACTTTGCTGGAGATAGACATTCAAACGATATGCGTTCTTTAAAGCACATTGAGACTGCCGATGTTTAAAGTTTTTAGATGCAATACAGATGTTAGCAAAGTAGCAATAAAAATCTTTCTCCATTTGCACATTTATCACTTCATGGTTTGTATATGCTTGTATCCAATTTGCTTTTTCCAATCCTCTTGTAAAAATAGTTTTGAACTCTTTGCAGAAATGATTCATAATGTGTGGCATCATATTGTAGGTTATAAAACCTTCATCCCATGTTAGATTATGAAAATGTTTCATCAACCATTTGTTTGTTACTTTAGCTTTGGTTGTTAATCTGTTGAACGGCAAAGGAGGCATGAATAAAAAATGATAAACAACAGATGTTATCATATCTAGTACCACTAACTCTTTAATTATAAAATTTCCATCATTACCATGGAATGCCTGAAACTCTATGATACCTCGCTTTACTTCCATTATTTCCGTCTTCTTAGAGAATGAAACTCGTTTATCCATGATGACGTTCAGTAGACAACTGGTATGTCAATGCGGATTGACAGCCTTTTATACTCCAACATTCTTCTTCTTCTTCTTACTTACAATATTCTTTGTCTGTTTTAATTTGTTGTTGATTGTTGATTGTTCAAACGTGATTCGTTTTCCTTGTTTTATTGATTTTTTTCTTCATCTAAATTAAAGTTGGTTTGATTGCGGTGTAACTGTCTCCACATCTCTACTTCATGCGGGATCCTATTGAAGATTGAAGTATCTACTGGACCGTATAGGATTGGAACATATGGTTGTCTATCCAATGCATCAGTTAAATAATCTTTGATAATTGTACTTGAGAATATTAGCTGTTTTAAATATCTTGTTATAGGACCAGTAGCACAAGTTAAAGCGTAAAACTCTTCTTTTGTCAAATGTATTTTTATATTATATTTAGTTAAATCTCTAAATCGAACTAGTTGTTGACCACGTTGTTTAACAATATCGATTTCAATATTTGATTCGAATAAACCTAGTTTTGTTTTTCTTCCAAACGTATTGTTACTCAAATAGCATTCCAAAAGATGTATATGTTTCATAAAAGATTCCCAAGAAGATTCAGTAAAGGTTACCATTTTAGATCCGTGATTCAAAATAACAGTTGGAGAGTAATCCAATGATTTCATTACTCCAGCAGACACAGTCTTTGTCATACAAGAAGAAATAGGATAAAATATTCTAAGAAATACCTCCATTAAGATGTTGGTAGAAATGTTATCTTCAATTTTCCTTTTCTTCGTTTCTTTTTCAACTTCCTCTTCGTCTGTTTTCTTATGTTTAAACTTGAGGAACTCTTCCATTTCCTGTTCAACTTGTCTTTCTATATCCAAACTATTGTCAGCCATAAGAGGTGTAGTTTCTTCATTAGCACTTGATGTAGCAGAACTCATCTTGCGGACGATGTTACCCATACGACAATCAAAGATGAAATGAATTTCCAGCTCTTCTTTCTCGCTTTTATACTCGCAGATGACCTAGATATTGTTGATCTTTTGTAAAAACCTTACAAATCGTGCAGATGTTGTATTAATCTTTTTTAAAGTACATTCTTCACAATTCCTGTCAGCGGTGTGTAAGTAACTATTTTGTCATGTAGAATTAAACAGTATGCTGAAGTTCCATCTGGTATTTTATCTTCAAATTCCATTTCAATTTTTATATCTACACTTGAAGATTTCACAGATTCATTTTGTTTTGAACAATCGATTACAACAATTGGAGCTTTTGAATAAAATTGTTCTGGTGATAGTAGTGGTGTATTTGTCTTACCATAATATGACGATTGAAATCTTGCATACATGTCATATAGAATGGAATAACGTTTCTTGTCAAATGAAACATTTAAACTGTCATATGGAAAGAACTGAGAGTTTAGAAAAACTTTGCAATTTTTTATCTTGCAATGGTCAAATTGACCAGCGTGCGCAGTTATAACATCTTTTCGTTTAGTCTGAAAACCGACTATTATGTACCTTGCTCGTTCTAAATAAGTAGAGGTTTTAACAGTCCATGTTTGTCTTTCTGTTTGAGGCAATATGGGGTATTCATGAAATTCCCAACTTCTAAATGGTATTACAATATCACGGTCAGATTTTAATTTTTTCAATAATAATACTCGATGTTCATCTGCCAATCTGACATGTGGTACTCTCCATACAACTTTATCCAATTGAAGTTGCCATTCCAAATCGGCATCTTTTGTTCCACTTGGCGCTTGTATTACATCCTTATTCGTTGAAGATCTGAGCAGTACCAGTTCTTGCTTTACATTTATTATTATTCTCTTGTAATCTTCTGCGAATCCCAAAAGCAATCGTAAAGGCACATTAAAATCAAAGTAACCTTTTGAATTAGGAGTAATAGTGTCTTTATCAGGAGTCACCCATCCAGCCGAGATTAAAGAATTCTTTTCATGGGGTGTTATTGAAGTCAATCCTTTCAAAGTTGTTGATATACCAACTTTTTTTGTTGAATCAACTGTTACTCCAGATATCTCATATCTAATTTCATCAAACAGATATGCCATAGGGTTATTTATAAAAGGAACAGTTGAACCAGATTTTCCATCCAATGTTGTTACTCTTCCTTCGATATATAAATAACTTTCACATGGTAATGTGTAGATATCTTGTTGTTGAATGGGAATCCTTATTTCATCATTATTATTTAATTTTGATGAAGTGTAAGGGTTGTGAGTGTGATATTCCTTCTCCCATAGGGTTTCGTCGAATGTCGGTCCTTGCGCTATATCCAGTATATCCATGGTTGGCAAGTTTTAGCCCGATCTTCTGTAGGAAGCGTATGTTGTCCGGTGTTAACTCGTCGAATGTTGAGGAGCTACTGAGCTCCCGACTCTTCCGTTGTGGTTTAAATGATAATCCCATGTTGAATTTATGTTGCTGCTCTGATATGTAACCGTATAGTTATTGTTTCTCCTCTAAAGTCAACACTAATGCCGTCTTGATCCAATATGTTCAGTACGATGTCTGAAATGAAACTGGTGTTTAACGGTAGGTATATCAGGTTTTGTGGCTTCTCAACTATTTTAAAACCAGGAGCTACTGTGGGGTAAAATGTATGTAATATGTGTTGATTTACTCCATCTCTATATGATCCGTGTATAATATTACACGTTACATCAATACTGTTCACCTTTAATATTGTTACTGTTGTATCGCCAGTATAATCATTTCCAGGAGCTAAAATTCCTTTCTTCTTTGAAAATCCGAGCAAATTGCCGATTGAGTGGTCTAAGCTAAAATCTATATAATACTTTGAAGTTATTTCTGCTTTTAATGTATTATTATTACCTTTTATACAAATGTTTTCTTCTCCAAGTTTCTTTTGCAATACTTGGTTTATATCGTCTATTTCATATGCTCCTGTAGATAATGGAATTATTTTTAATTGTGAATAATTTCCTTTTTCATCTTTACTCTCATAATAATGTAGTAAATTATTTTTTCCTTCTGTAACATTGGGAATTGAATTGTATGTAGTCAAATCCAATAATGCTGCTTCCCATAGTTTGTCCGTAGATAAACGTAATGCTGGGAAAAGTGTACTTTTCAATGTTGACGAATTTCCGCTCAGCGACACTGTATACGATGACATCTTAAAGCTGACTGACGCTCTTCGCTAGGAACTCTAAACATAAATGTCCGCATATTTCTGTATTGCTAGGTTGCTCTCTTTTGTAGTTGTAGAATATATTCTTAGAGTCCCGAAAATAATGTTGAAGTTCTTTTGGTGGCGGTAAATTTCCAAAACTATCAAAGTAGTAAACATTTTCTCCAAGTTTTTTATAACATACCCAATGAGTACCTGGTCCATAATTAGAGTCTAAGTTTACTATTCCAGTTTCATTTTTCCACACTCTATTTGGTAATGTATCTTTCATAAAAACTCCTCTGAAGAATGGTATTCTTAAACATTTCACATATTTTGACAATTGATAGTTTGTTAATGCTTCATTTGGAATTATCAATTTATTCTTCTCATTTAATACACACGGTACGGTCTTAAGTAAAGACCCGATCCGTTTTTTACCATTGACCATATGGATGTTTTCTTGACTTTCCTTTTAGGGTTAGTGCGACGTCTTCTTTTGATGTTCCCGCCCCTTTTTGCAGCTTCTTTTTTACTAGGTTTTCTCCCGCGTCGTCTTCCACCACCAAACTTAGCTTTCGTCTTCATGGCTGTTGTCACTGCCCAAGCTGCTGCTTTTTCCGCAATACTGGCGTCACTTGATTTAACCCTTTGCCAAGCTTTTTCCGCTAGCGCTCTATCCGCTATTGATCTATTTGTTGAATCTGCAAACTTGGAATACGCTATATCGTGTTCTTTGCAAGCTTGATCTAATTTATTAATTCCAGGATCTCCTCTTGCCAAACGTTTTGCCAACTTAGTTCCGGGTCCACAATATTGATAGCCTCCGGGCAGATGAAATTCGTATGGTAAAGCGTCTATTGCTCGATTTAGAACAGCACCAACAGGAATCCGTCTTAGAAGGGATAACGCAGCTGATGTTATACCACGTCCTTTCTTGTCGCTGTCTTGACGATGACTGAGAGGTGCGGTCTTCATTATGTTGTCTTATATAACCAGCGTGTTTACTCCACGAGCTGCTTTACATAAATGAATAACTCGTGCGCAATGTTTTATATTTAAATATTTAATTATTCAAATTAATTATATACTGATTTATGATTCTATTTTTAATCCAAGCTTCTCGTTCATCGGGTTGAATCATCACATGACTCGTTGTACTAGCTATATGATTGTGGGTATCGATAAGTAAGTTTCCCACTATTCTTATTAAACAATCTAAAGTTACAGCATCTTTCGGATGTTGAGGATCGTGTAACTGCATAATACGTTTATCATTACACGTGTAAGCGGTCGAATCACTTTTTGACGTTGTTATGACTTGTCCAATAGTAGCAGCATCATTTAAATCTTCTCCTGGTAAAATATTAATTATTTTCTTCATCTTTGCATCATATTTGGTCCCAAAGTGTTTATCCCAAGTTATTGTTTGTCTCAATGTAACACAATCATCATCTTCATAACCAGGATAAATATTTTTTATTCTTCTATTACGACCATCGTATGTACCTAATCTACCACCACTCGCAATTAATGTTTGTACCATCAAAGGTACATCCGAATCTTTTATACCAAATCTTCCATTTGTTATTGTTTTATGTCCTGCATCCCATTCATCATTTTTTCCTTGCATTAAATCAAACTTTTCATTTCCATGTATAAATGTATCTCCTCGCTTTAGCACGGCATCTTCATGTTTTACAAAATTCGATGTTCCCCTTTTTAATTCTTTAGATAGTTGTTCCATAGTAACAGCGTCTTTTGGTTGAGAACCGAACTTTACATTTGACAACACTTTCCCATGACAATCGATTTCATCACCATCTTGTAAAATACAGTTGTCCTTGATGTATTTCAGGTTTACAGCATCGCCGTCTTCCTTTGGGTATCCAATGTCATTTATAATAAATTTATAAAAAGAAAATCCGTGTTGGGTCTTTTCCGGTATAATAGAATGTAAATATTCTTTATTAACTGAATCTTTATCATTTTTTGGATTTGCCACGTTGGTTATTCTATGATTCCCAGCATCATATGTCTGTCCGTCTTTTAAATTATTACCCCATTGCAATTTTAAAGTATTTAAAAGTTCAGATGATAAATACTCTTTAGTAATTGCATCAGAACTGTCAGTTGGCTTACCAACATTAATTATTCTATGTGATTTAACATCATAAGTATTCTTGTTTAATTTCAATGATGTTGAAGTTGCTTCTTTTACTGTTTTAAAATTTGCTCCATCTGTATCTTCTTCTGGGTCTTTAACAAATTTTAGACGTTTGTTACTCATATCATAGTCACCTTCAGGTGTTTGCGGCAATCCACTTCTTTTTCTGTTTTCTCCTCCTTGTACTCCTACCCCGGAGTACCGTCCGAACTTGTCAACGCTCATGATTGAACTGATCCACTGTATGCTCACTGCTCTCTTATATATCCGTGATGATTTATACAATTATTCCACGATTTCGAAGTTCGTCAACTAAAGCCACCCATTCATTATTTAAACCTGTATGACCAGCTTCCATGGCTTCATGTAATAGTCTCATTCTATCAACCAATTTGTTTATATCATTATAGTAAATCACATTTGTATTATATAGGTTTTTCATTAAACCTTTACCAGATGTTGGAGTTTCTCCTTTTTTCTTTTTACCATATTCATCAATAAGTGATAAGTCCATAAGTGATAATGACTTCCTCTTAAGCGGTTTTTTCACAGCAGGTGCAGTTCGTAATGTTGGTAGTTTTTTCAGGGGAAACAATCTTTTTATTACAACTGTATATTTAGTTGCGCGTGTTCTATTTATCATTGAATCTTTGGAGTAATTCTTCTTATGAGCATTAGTATTTTGCAAAATTTCTTTAAAAGTATTTAAATCTTGAAGCGTATATCTTATAGGTATATTTTTGAAAATCAGTTCAAATAATCCTTTTGTTCCTTTATATTTATGCTCACCAATAACAATATCATCATCTTCAGTCAAATGTACTTTTGAATCTCCTATTTTTAATTCATTTCCATCAATTCTCGCACCATATACATGTGACTTGTGTAATTTTGGGTTATTTTTTATTTCATGTAACATTTTCATGATATACTTTCTTCCAAGAGGTCCTTGTTGCAATATATCACTACTTAATTTTGTTAGATTTGGAATTGATTGCTCTGCTTCAGGTATATGTTGTTCTTGTTCTTCTTCTTTTTCAACATTTATTTCTGGTTCTTCTTGTCTTGTTTCTTCTTCTTCTTTTTGAGAAACTTCACTATCACTTGTGTAAGAATCATCATCATCTTCTTCCTTTTTCAAACTCTTTACTTCAAATTTAGAAACAGGTAGCAAAACATCTCCTTCATAATGAGGTTTACCAATAGTTTCTGTTATCTGTTTTAAAGGTTCTGTAATAGGCTTAAATGTAGTCTCCAGGAATTCTTCTCTTTCATTCAAACCCATTCTTAATGCTCGATTTTTAAGTCTAATTGAGTCACTCAGTGATTTTATTTCTTTTAATAGTTTTTCTTGGTTCACCATGTTTACGCTGTGAAGACCAATCTATTACTAAACGTATCATCAATCGTTCAATGGATTAATACAAATTTATCCAACCCTATACGATATCTTCCATTTTTTATAGCTTCTTCTTTCATAATAACAAGAAATCCATATTTTTCAGCCCATGCTTTGCCACACATTTCTTTAAATTTATCAAATGACATGTCTGCATTTACATGATCATTATATATGTGCTTTAAATTTGTTTCATCCTGCTTGAAGATAATAAGTAGATTTGCATTATCTCTTATTAATTGTTTTGGAATTTTACTGTAAGTTTGACCAATATAAATGCTATCAATATTGTAATGTCTTCCCATGGCGAAATAACTTCTAATAGTGTCGTGATTTTCACAAGATACATCATCAAATATAAATATAGAAAATGGTTTAGCCTCATTTGGCTCCATTATAGTTTCACTAGCATTAAACTTGTAAAAATTAACTTCAGGCACCCTTGCGAGTACCTTATCCAATAATTGATATTTGGGTTGTTGCAAAGATTTGGAAAAAATGTAAATGTTGTTGAAACGTAATCCTTTAGGATTTGTTATTAAATTAAAAACCACATTCGTCTTTCCACAATTTGACGGTCCAGTTATTAAACATCTTATTGTGTTTGGCAGTAGTTCACCATGTTTTCCATGATTTAACTTGTCGTTGTCAACTGTTAATTCATCAATATTATTAATAAAAAATCGATCCTTTTGTTGCACAATCTCCATCTTGTGTAAAGGTTAAACACGTAATGAGTTCACAAATTACTACACCAAGTCTTTTGTAGGGATCCAAGAGTCTTCACTTTTATCAAATCCCAACCAACGTACTTTAACCTTATCCTTTTTTCTTTGTAAAATTTTTTCAACAAGATATACATCGCCGACTGATGATTTTAACAACTCGTGTCCGTAGAATCCACCTTCGAGTAATTCACCCTTGTTGTCCTTTAAGATGTAAGTTTCCGGTATTGTTGGTTGTACTTTATAGATTGTAAACACTTCATTAGTCCAGTTTGGCAGATATCTTTTACTAAATACTCCTTTGTACTTACTTATACGAACTTTATCATCAACTTTAAATGTTTTAGGCTGCATTTTTTCACGTTTAGGAGTTGTATTATTCCTAATACGTTTTAATACCATCTTAGCATTACCGCTATTTACTTGGTTAGGCTTCATACCAATGGTTCGATGATACTTGTTGTTATATTCTTTTATAAGTTGCGGTAAGATATCATACCAAACATATGATCCTCGTTTGGAAAATGTTTTATACATTGCTCCTTTTAATGTTCTATTGAATCTTTCTATTATTGAAGCTTTAACTTCAGAATTTGTAGAATAATGATTTATTTTATACTTCTTCATTAAAGCTGCAAAGTCTTTGTTAAAATACTCTTTCCCATCATCAGTTTGTAGATGTTTGATGTTGAATTTATTTCTTTGTATAGCCGTTTCCATAGCTTTCGTAACACTTTTACCAGTCTTGTCCTTTAGCGGTAAGGCATCAGCCACTTTAGTAAAACAGTCTATAATCGCTAAAATGTATTTGAATCCTTTATTCAACTTACTATGTGGTATCATTTCAATGAGATCGGCTTGGAAAAGATCATTCATTCCTTTTATAACTGTTCTTCTTCTAGGAAATTTTCTTCTTGCCGGCTTATGAAGTTCGTTTACAATTTTATTTTTTAAGTCTTCCATCTTCAGTTGTGTCTTCCACATCGCTTGTAAAGGTACTAATCTCTAGAATGGTTTATCCTCTTTTATATACGGTTAGGATATAGGTCAAGGCCATTTTACGTTTGTGTAAAAAAGAGGGAACATGACATTGGGCTTGTCATGTCCCCTCTTCTTTACGAAAGGAAAAAGGAAGAAGGTAAAGGACGAAGAAAAGGTTTACTGATCAATAGGGATTAGGGAATAGTGGCCGAATGGCAATGTGTTGATGTTATTTTCAAGAATGTGGCGTTTATCATCCTTATAACTTAATGCCCACTTTGTTTGCTTTACACTATACAGTATATGGTTGTAGCTTCTGATGGTGTTAAATGTTGCGGTTGTTTCCACATTTTCAAATAAACATCTTTTATAATGTTCAAACTGCACTTTCTTCTTTAGATATGAAGTCTTGATGCCTTTGGCTTTCTTCACCACTTGATGTTCATCCTTTTCACTGATGTACAGTTGGAATGAGTACAGTTTGGACATTAAAGCGACAACTTCTTCCATTGGTACACCATTTGTTTCGTCTTTAAACTTGCCCAACACCTTTTTATTTCTATCGTAGTCATAGTTGGGATGATCTTTAGGATAATCTGAAAAGTCAAAGTCAGTAGTATATACAAAAGTACGTAGATCTTCATACATGTCTTCTGTTCTTATCCAATAAATGAAAGCATCTGTATCCATATATGCTATCCCGATGTTTTCTCTTCCATAAAACTTCACCATCTTGTTGTAATGAAAGTCATACATGTGGGTTTTAGAAATATCCAAGATAGACATTCCCACATATAGAGGACGATCCATTGTAACTGAGATTTTGTCCATTGTAACAGCTACAAGATTCTCGTTAATAATTACACTTGTTCCAAAGTTTGGTTTTTGTACTAATTTTTGCAATTTCGCCGGATCGCTAACTAATTTTACATCTTTATGTTTTCTTTTGTTTTCCAATGTTTTGCCAAATATTGAATTATTCATTAATTTGAAAAAGTCCTTTTGAAAAGCGGATGTTGCTGCACTCCTTCTTTTTGTGTTGTTGTCGATGTATGGTTTTAACCAACAAGATTGATTGAATTGTATTGCTCTATTGATTCTTATTATTTTTAATCCCATTTCTATTGCTTGCTGTATTGTCCAATAATGAGCTACATATCTCGACTTGTTGGTTAACGTCATCATTAATTTGGGCCATCTACCAGTTGGAGATATTTCCGTCTTTGGCAATAGTGGTAAATCGTAGTGGTGATCATGCAGCTGTTCAGGATATTGAAAGTCGACGTCCAAAATGTATCCAGTATCTCCGTATTTGGGTATGTCCATTATATTGCCGATCGAATCAGGGTTCGCCCACTTGAAATTACCATATGGAAGAGGATTTGACATAGCCCATCCATATAGGTTATTTGCGTCAAAATAACCTAAGAATGTTGTTGGTTGTGATGTATCAAAGTTTGGGAGATATTTGTTGTTAGCTTTTACATGTCTGGTTACACTTTGCGTCAATCCTCCACGAACACCTGACTCTATCATCAAAACCATATCTATATCTGTAATAAGTTCAAGTCTACAGTTTGTTTCTTTCAACATAGCTTGCCATGCAAGTCCAGGCGATGTATAAGAATGAAGTGGGTCCAATCCATATGCTTCAAAACAGGTATCTCTAAATTCTTCCATTATATCACAAAGTAAAGTCACATCTAATTTCACATAAAAGTCGGAATATTCTCCTAATGTTGTCATTCCTAGTTCATTCCACACTTTACAAGCATGTTGATAGTCCTCTTCACTGATGTCCTCTTCATACAACTTACTCTTGAAGGCTTCTCTTGGCGGAAGTGATGTTTCTTCAAATTTTTCCAAACAATCGATGTAATCATAGGGAAAAACACCTTTGCGGAGAACCAAATCCAATTTATCTCTACTTACAATCTTCATTGTTTCTATAAAATTTTCTTTTTTCAAGTTTTCAGTGAGTTTACTTAAGCTAGATGACATAAAACGGTAAGAGTCCAGAAAACGTAACTTCATATTTCCAACCGTTTTACTAAAACTAATAAACTTTTCAGTGGTTTCCGCTATCACATCAATTTTTCCATCATCTCGTCCCAATTCTGGTATAATAAAATGTGAATCATAACCACTTAGGTTATGCAAAATTACGGGTATGAAGTTGCGAATTTGATAGTTAATATTACATCTGTTACATGCGGCACCTCTATAATATCCTGTTAGATGGTCGTGATCACGTACCTTGTGATTTTCCATAGTATATTCATTTTTACATAAATAACAATTGGTTGAATTTTCATATTGAATCTCTTCTTCTTCATCCATGGGTATCATTGGTACAATATCACTGTACATTCTTTGTACATTTTCTGCTATGGCATATAAGCGGTCAAGAAATATTTTTGAAGCACTTTCCCCACGATATATGACAGGTTTTGATGTTAGATCATATTTATTTAAATGATCTTCTGACAGTGTAGATTTAATTAATAAACAAAAACTGTTAGGATCATGTACTTGATACTTAACACTTTTCTTGGCTCCATCATTATTATTTTCAATAGGAACAAGTGTAGATTCAAAATCTGCATATACAACGATAGGGATACGGTACTGATGAGATATCTTCTCAAATTTTAGCTCAGCCTTATCTGGTGATGGTAACATTATTTTGGCTTCATAGTTGTTGTTACATAGCTTCTGATGTTCTTGTAACCATCCACGGTGTGAATTTCTTTCTTCTTTAAAATTAAAACATCGTTTGCAGATTATTTTTTTATGTTCATGTTTGGATAGTTGTTTACTAACAAGCTTTTCAAATTGTTTAATCCATACATAGTGTGACACATCACCATTCGTAATTAGCAATAAATCCGTGTGATCTGCCAGCTCATTCTTTACAACCTTCAGAGGATATACTTTATTTGAACTATCCAAACCAAACACATTGACAGATGTTCCACAGTTTTGTTTTTCAAATTTTGTAATATCCTTCAATGCTACTGGGTACGACAACCCTTGGAAATTGTACCTATATCTTTGGTTCTCATATTCTTGGCTAGGTCTTTCTGCATGTATAGGTGGTACAAATTTTGACGTCATTGCATATCGAAAACATTCTGTATCTTCATTTTTTACATTTATACACGATTTTGTATCCCGTATTTTCTTTGGCAGCTGAATGTAACTGCTGCCCATTAGCCCATATCCATGTTTGTGAACTCTTAAATCCATGCCCTCAATACTAAACAAACTCCAACCTGATCCTCTCCCTTCATGTTCTTGAATTTTAGTTAAAATTTCATCAAAACTCTTTTCAACTATTGACTCAATATTTGAAGTAGCCATAATTGTCTGGTTTTTTGTTATAAATCCTCTGGGTGACATTTCTTCTTCTACATTAATAAACAACGCTTTTAATAATATGCTAAATTTAATAAAGTTTAATCTTTGTAGTTCTTCTTTTATAGTTTTACTGACAATTTTTCTTGCTTCTTTAAGAAACTGCTCTAATTCCAATTTTTCTTCATTTTGAATTTTGTGATGCATTACTACTCTACCTGCTAAAGCAAATACTTTTACACTCGGTATAGCATTAGATGGTCCTGCTAATGGTTCTTCTTCTTGTTCTTCTTCTTTTTCTTCTTCTTGTTCTTCTTCTTGATGTTCTTCTTGTTGTTCTTCTCCATATAGTTTTAAATCTTCATATTTGGTTTCTGTTACATCTTCATTATTATTATGCGATAACTCTTTGTGTATTTCTAGTAGAATATTATCATGAAAAGTTTCTAAGCAAATTTCACATTGATACATCTTGTTGATGTTTACTCTTTGAAATTTAGCAGCGAAATGAAATGCTTCTCTACTGCTCCCTTTTTATAGCCTCCCAGTTGTAGTGGGGGACGGTAAGATTTTTAGTGAGATGTTAAAAATAGTAGGTTAAGACTAAAGCTGAAAAGTAATGATTAAAGCCTATATTTTTTCTTCCAATTGCAAATACTCCACATATACCTCCGCCCATAGCCATAACAGATCACTGTTACACCAATATACACCAAAGGTGGGTCTATCATCAACTAAAATTGGAGATGCTATGTTTACTAATCTTTCAATTTCTATCCATGCCATAACTTCAATTACAAACCTTCCTATAAATTTTTATTAAAACAAAATAATTTAATTCTGTCTTTATCACAATATTACTCTTAATTAGAGCTTTCCAATGATGTATCGCTTGCCCTATTCCGGCAAACCGTTCTCAAGTTATAAGAAAATTTGTTAGCACTTGGCTGGCGGGGGGGGGCCGGGGGGGGGCGGGGGCGGGGGCGGGGGGGGGGCGGGGGCGGGGGCGGGGGCGGGGGGGGGGTTATGCATGAGTGAATTGAGGTCAAGGTCACCAAAAAATAATAATGATCCAAGGTGATGGAGGCGGCCAGAACCGTCTCCACCACCCTGTGTTCCTCAAACACTCCCAATCCCAACCCAAAAAGTTACGTCTTGCTAGGGATCCCGATTTTTGGCCCGCACGCACGTGGCGATCCAGTTTGGTAGTCTGTGATACGGGCGGCCAGCCTCGGGCCTGGGCACTGGACTTGACCATTCCAATTTTACAATGGGGACTCTGGAACAGGTAATGCAAGACGCAACTCTAACCTCCCACCCTTAATCTAAACCCACCCAATCATATTTTTGCCTGACCAAAATTAAAAACAAAAATCAAAAACAATAAAAATATGCGCTACCTAAGGCACAACGCGCATGTCCCACCCATATTTAATGAAGTTCAATCGAACTTCTTAAAGTTACATTTAAATTTAAATTTAATCTACCCATCCTAACAGCTAGCTGTGAAATGTAAAAAATTATTAGTACACAGATAAACAAACACAGACATAGATACACACACACACACACACACACACACACACACACACACAGCATAAACCAATACTTAAAATTAAAAACACATTTTTTAAACATAAATAATACCATAACACACCTTAATGCTAACATCGCAATGCGCAAGTTAAACCTTAAAACTAACACATCTTAAGACTAAAACCAAATAACACTTTACATAAAACCATAGACACACACACACACACAACTAATATTAAATAATAATAGCCTAACAACAAGAGTAACTCAAATATATATCGGCCGCTTATACATTTGAGTTGCCCTCTGAGTTCGGAACAACCATCGCGTCCGACGAATTGTTCCGAACTAACTCAGCAATAGTCGCCAAAGAGGTTCTCGGCTCACAAAGTGGTGGGGGCCTGGAGGGGTTTGAGGGGCGCGGAACTTTCCAGTAAGGTCAGTGGAAAATCCCCAACGGATGTACTTTGTTACATGTGGGTCGCCCCTAACGCAGGTGGAGCCTTGTGCCTCTTAATTAGCATTAGATAACATCTAATTACATCCGCTGACAAGTACATCCGCTGACAGCTACATGCGCAGCTTTCCCCGTCGCGTGCGTGACAGCATAACTATCGCAGTTTGTTATCTGCCCTCTTCCGCCGCTTAATTATAGTTCCAACGGAAATTAATCGCCGGTACACGCAGCCTGTGGGAGGGGGCGGGGGCGGGGGCGGGGGGGGGGCTTCCGGTTTCCGGTCCGGTCGGGGGGGGGGGTCATGCATGAGTAACCATCCGCATGTATATAAACGACGGGAAGCTCGCGCGCATCCCATATAGGGAGCTGACACCCCAACGGTAAACAACCAATCCGTGAGTTCATACCACATAGTACTTTAACACACTATTTATTTTAACATTTTTATTATTTTTACACTATTTCTTAACACTACATCAGTTATTTCATATATCTTAATTTTATTTTCGTGTCGAGTTTTTTTTTTTTTTTTAACTAAAATATGCTAATTAACATCGTGTGCAGGAAACTGACACTGATTAATTGCAGGTTCCATTCTTACACACCTGTTTCCTCCTTAATATGCAAATTACTCTCTTACTTTAACAACACTTAAACTCTAACCGCTACTTCTCGGTCATATTAATATAATTAGTGCTACACTACGGGATTTACCTGTGCAATAGTGCACGCTATGTTTCCTGCACGTCTGCAGGTAATACACCTTACAATCATATACTTATTGCTACATTACACAAGACATTTCTTGCACACCTGCAGGTAATACACTTGCTGACCGTCTACTATTATAATTATTGCTACAGTACGAGAGACATTTCTTGCACACCTGCAGCTTATACACTTTACAACCGTTTAATATTAAAATTATTGCTATACTACAATGGTTACCTGTTCAATCACAGTTGTGGTCCCCCCACTTGATTATCCACAGAGCAATACTTGCAATCCTACAACTGAATAATTAATTAACTTCCGCGATCACCAGTACTTTTTTAAACTATCCGTCTCTTCCTCTGACTCTTGTGACCGTAGCCGCAGCCGACTGACAAATAACCGAGCTCTCCCGAACCTCGCTCTTTTATGCGGTTTTCTCGGGGAGGGGGTTGGAGGGGCGTCGCACGTGACTCATCGATCGCATAAAAAGGGGGGTTGCTGCCGCGCGCGCGCCATTTCGGTGGCGGAATCGGTCGGGTGAGGAACTATCCGTAAGTCTCTGGCGCTTTTACAACTAACGCTTGTTACTCTAAAATGTGTTTGCACTTAATATGCTAATTAGTCTCTATATTTATGCACGGGACATTTCCTGCACACCTGCAGGTGATGCACCTTACAACGGTCTACTATTATACTTGTTGCTACAATACAAGATTTACCTGTCCAATTGGCAATTGTGATCCCACTTAGTCGTGCACGGGATATTTCTTGCACATTAGCAGGTCATACACTTTACAACCGTCTAATTTTATAGTTATTGCTACAGTACAAGATTTACCTGTACAATTAACAATTCTATTCCTACTTATTCGTGCACGGAACATTACTTGCAATCCTGCACCTGAATAATTAATTAACTTCTGCGGCTACCAGTACTTTTCTTTGCCTATATGTTTCCCCCTGCTACAACCTTTCGCGGCGCCGCCCGACAAATAACTGAGCTCTCCGAAGTTCTGTTCTTTTATGTCATCCTCTCAGGGGGAGGGGTTGGGGGGGGGGCCACACAACCCCCCATAAAACGGGCATCGGTACCGCGCGCGCGTCATTATAGTGGCGATAGGGCAACAGTGAACAACTATCCGCAAGTCTCTAACACCTAGTCTAACACTTTTTTTTTACTTACACTTTTTTACTCTAACATATGTTTGCACTTATTATGCTAATTAGTCTCTATATATTCAGACACACTCGCGGGCGCCGGTCATATACTCGCCGATTGTCGGAGAGTACACATCTCCCCTCCGTGTATTATCATGGCTTCGCACTCTTTACAACTAAAACTTTTACGCACAAAACATATTTTACAGAAACAATCTAACTCCACAGTTTCTAAACCGCGTACTACATTGGCTAAGCTTAAGAAATACTACAGTTTTCACCCGTTGTACTTTGCAAAACCTGGCCTGTGCAACACTGCATACTGTACTGATACTGTTTTGCACGCTGTCTTAACTGACATGCTGCAGTATCAACATTTCAATCTTGTTACACCTATTGACGACGCTGTCCAATTATTCTTATTCACTATATTACCGGGTTTATATGATCGTTCTTCCTTGGACACATGTCTCATTCTACTATATCGACTCGCACTGTAAACACCTAGGAGCTCTCCTATCATGCAACTATTATTTTAATTTAATTTTAAAAATAAACGAAAACCTCCCGCGGCCCGGCGCCGCCCCACCCCCCCTCCCCACCGAGCCCCTGCGGCTCCCACTTTTTAAAACTCCCTCCGAATGACCTTGACCCACTTCCCAAACCCATCCATCACTGTCACCCCCACCCCCCAATTACTACCCACACCTGCCAGTTCGAACCGCATGACCTTGACTTGTCCCAGCACCGGCAAAACCACACTACTTATGAGGTGCCTTGGCTACCTTTTGTTAAGTTTCCATGAAGACGGTCCTTATTGATCTTCTTTTCATAATAAAACACTAGAGTATTGGCAAATTCCACAGTAATTTTTCAAATTTACAGTAATTGGCAAATTTTGGGTAGCTCAAGATTTCCTTGTTATGCAAATATCCCCCCCCCTTGCCTGCAATATGTCACATCTTGGCTAAATTGAGGCTGTGGGTACAGAGTTTTAAATGAAACAAACTATTTTAAATGTCTTACTTATTTTTCTATCGGACAGACAAACCACTCCTTGATTTCCTCATCTTAGAAATAAGCCTATGTAAAACAAACATATAAACGATTATTACTGACCGTTCTTAACAAATTTCTTTTGGTCCACAAACTAAATGGTAACTAAAAGTGTTAGCTATTTTCGTTGACCCAATAACAGTTTTGCGTTGAGAATATTGTAAATACTTATCGCAAATTCGGCGAGTGGTTACTGTTCATAATATGAGTATATATACATCGTATGGCTGTCATAGCCAGATACCATTAAAAAAATAATAAAATAAATTAAAGATGTTCTGCAGTAGTAGTGGAAAAAGGGGGCTGCTGGCTCACTTCAAGGTCACCCGAGCGATGACGTCATCGAGGTCAATGACCTCACCGATGACGTCATCGATGACGCAATCGATGACGTCATCAAAAATGACGTCACATCCATGACGTCACACCCATGACGTCACAGAAATGACGTGCTGATGACGTCATCACCCCTTACGTCACCAAGATGACGTCATTGATGTCACAAAAGGTCAAGGTCACGTTGAAACCTAAAATTTTTCTGCACTTTTGCTGTTTCTCACACTACGCTCCGAGTTTCAGTCAGGTTCCCATGACCTTGACGACTTGGAGCGAAATTAGACAAGAAACAGCAAAAGTGCCGAGGAAACTGCAATTTTGCAACGTGACTCTGCCTAAACCGTCATGTGACACCGCTCGAGTGACCTTGAAGTGAGCCAGCAGCCCCCTTTAGACCAGTACTACAACCGCGATGTGCACCCTACGACAGACACCGAGCGACTGACTGTCCGGCCCCGCGCACTCTAGGTATATTGGCCCAAGAGACTAAGACTCTAAACCGTCAGGAATGGGAGTAACTAACTGAACTTTGCAAGGAAAGGTCATTTCATCCAATATTTTAAACAAATCCTCATCAGTAAAACTTACATTAGTCTGTTTGGTATAAAACTTAGGGTGTCCGCGCAACTGTTTTCGCCACTTAGCTAAAGTGGAAACCCGCTTGACTTTGAGCGGTGTACATTGAGCAACTAATAAAGACTTAACACGGGCAAGTTTCTTACCCAAAGTGTCCTGCAACATGGCATCCCTCACAAAAGTCCGCACAATACTGAGAGACTGTTGGTAGCGCATGAGCCAAGGGAAAAGTGGTGAGGGAAACAGGTGGAGTGGGGGAAGGTCACAGTGGTGGGGGAAGGTGAGGTTGTACGCTGTGGTATCGCATCACTCCACCATGAGCTGTCCTACAGTTAACACACCGTTCTCTCGGCCCGAGTTGGCACTAGAAGAAACCTTACTGTACAGCTTAGGCTGTGAGGGGTAAGGAAGAAAAGTTAAAGTGGAAGTTATGTTAAACTCTAAGGTGAAGAGCCGTCTAAATAAAGTAATTGTAACCCTGCAATCCCCAAGAACTTTAGAGAAATACCATTTTATAAAGCGACATCTCACTCTTAGGCAAAACGAATTGGAAATGGAAAAGATCACAGTAAAATAAATCTAACTTAAAATTCGGACTGGACACTCATGGCGATATTACGTGCATACGCCACCCTAAACATTACAAGTTAGGTTATTGAGCACCTCTGGTACGATAACCGACGTGCTAGAGTTAAAGTGTGATGACCGTGAGTCAAAACACTGAAATACTATAAGTCGATATCGTCCCAGAGTTAAAGTGTAGTGACCTAGATTCTAAACTTGTAAAAATACTTACATATAGAGAGTTAGAGAACAGCGAGACGCACCGTATGGAAGCCGGAGACATACTGGCGGAGCGATGTTGTGCAGCCTAGGGACTCAGTTGTGGTGGGGGTATAGCCAACACTTAGAGTAGAAGTGTTGTGGGTGACCTTGAAGTGACATAAGTGTGACTTTGGGGTGACCTTGAAGTGACCTTGAGGTGACCTTGGGTTGACCTTGAAGTGACTTGGGTGACCTTGGGGTAACATTGGGGTGACCTTGGGGTGACCTTGAGGTGACCTTGACGTGACTTGAAGTGACCTTGAGGTGACCTTGACGTGACTTGAAGTGACCTTGACGTGACCTTGGGGTGACCTTGAGGTGACCTTGAAGTGACCTTGGGGTGACCTTGAGGTGACCTTGGGGTGACCTTGAGGTGACCTTGGGGTGACCTTGGGGTGACCTTGAGGTGACCTTGGGGTGACCTTGACGTGACCTTGGGGTGACCTTGAGGTGACCTTGAAGTGACCTTGGGGTGACCTTGAAGTGACCTTGACGTGACCTTGAGGTGACCTTGAGGTGACCTTGAGGTGACCTTGAGGTGACCTTGACGTGACCTTGAGGTGACCTTGAAGTGACCTTGGGGTGACCTTGAGGTGACCTTGAGGTGACCTTGAGGTGACCTTGGGGGTGACCTTGACGTGACCTTGGGGTGACCTTGAGGTGACCTTGAGGTGACCTTGGGGTGACCTTGAGGTGACCTTGGGGTGACCTTGGGGTGACCTTGAGGTGACCTTGGGGTGACCTTGCCCCCGATGGCGCCCCCACCTCTGTGCCCCCGATGCCGCCCCTTGGGGGGCGACCGTTGGGGATATAAGGCGGCCCGGCCGCAGCCGGCTCGCAGTCCGCTCCCGCGCGTTGAACGTGAACGATCGGGACGGACCGCCATAGGCCTCACTAAACACTGAAAGGCGCCTTCACTGTTTAGCGAAGTCTACTCTAACTTTAAGACTTGTATTATTTCTAAGATATTGCGCTTGCGTTTGGGTATTGGGAATTGTTTTATATGAGAGTGTTTCACTTGTATCCTATGTCTCCTGTGTGTCTCGTTTGTCTTTTATCCTGTGTGTCTTGTTTGTCATATGTGTTTAATGTGTATGTGCTTGTTCCAGCATTTACTATGTTGAGCTCAACTTTGTGTTGTAAGTGTGTTATATTTATCTAAAGTGTATACGCTTGTTTTAGCATTCCCCCTTGAGCTTTTTCAATGCTCAAAGTAAATTGTAAAGACAGGGAACGGGAGTAGGCCCCCGTGTAAAAGCATTTTATACCAACGTTAGCATGGGTCCTCTCAGGCATGCAATATTGCGGCTGGGTTTGGGACTTGGTCCGTTTGTACGCTGACATGCAGACCACAGCTGTGGCCAATTTGCGGTGGCCTCTGCACTCGGACCGAGGGCGTAAGCCACTAGGGCTGTCCTCAACCTCTTGTTTCCCTTCTGGAAACTCAAAATTATGTAAATGAAAGTTTGTTAGTTACTTGTGTTTTTGTCCCCAAGGCCCCCGAACATTCGTGGTTCGCCATGGATGTACGGGGGCCGAAAGTTTTTAATGTCCGTGTGGCCTTGACCCACAAAGATTTATAAAAATTTACTGCATTGCTAAAGTTAAATATTGAAGATAGGGTACGGGAGTAGACCCCCGTGTAAAGCTATTTTAAACCAATGTTAGCATGGGTCCTCTCAGGCATGCAATATTGCGGCTGGGTTTGGGACTCGGTCCGTTTGTATGCTGACATGCAGACCACAGCTGTGGCCAATTTGCGGTGGCCTCTGCACTCGGACCGAGGGCGTAAGCCACTAGGGCTGTCCTCAACCTCTCTCAAAATTAAGTAAATGTTTTGTTAGCTATTGAAAAGACAATGCAGTAAATGTTTACAAGTCTTGCGTGGCGAAGGGAACACGACATTGGATGTTGCCTTGTTGTCATAGTTGGGTCTCTTCGGAGGCTACAGCTATGACAACCCAAGTGCCCCAGGTGGGGCTTAATTTTTTTAAAGTTTTTTCGTGACCTTGACCTAAATACAGTAATAACCCCCCCCCCCCCCCCCGAACTTTTTTTGAGAAAAAAATTTTGACCTTGACCAAAGAGTTTTTTGCTCCGGACGAGAAGTGCCCAAACAAAAAATTTGTACAAAGTAGTGGATTTAGACCAAAGATCATTGGTTTATCAAACCTGTTGAAGAATAAATTGAAAATGGGTGTTTAAAAGCCAAATCTACTACATGATTGATAAACTGGATGTATATGACGTCACCTTCCCCACCCTTAAACCTCGGGTATAAAGGGACCCAGTTGAGCGCGCTGCTCATTATTGCGTGGACATTCACCGAGTGCACACTCATAGCCAAACTGTAAAAATGGCTCTTTGCGATATTTGTGGTGAGTTTTTTCAAGACGAAGACATCTTTGTTTTACACCGAGAATTGTATCATGAAGAGGACAGAAAAGAAGAGATTGTTGTAAGTGAAGAAGACTTGGATGCGTTTGATCGGTTATTGGAAAACTACCAGAAGCAGATGGACGACTGCGATAGCTATCTACAGTTACACCGAGAATTGCATCGTGAAGAGGACAGAAAAGAAGAGTTTGTAGTAAGTGAAGAAGACTTGGATGCGATTGATCGGTTTTTGGAAAAACCCCAGAAGCAGGAGGACTGGGCTAGCTATTTACAGTTAATGCAAAGAAGAAGACCAAGTGTTATTCAATTTGCCGGAGCTGGACCATCTACAGCTGGAGGATTTATTGAAAAGGAAATGGAAGAAAAAAAAGTGGAAGATGTAAAACAACTGCGTACCCAAGAAGAGGATATGGAAGAAGAGGATACAGAAGAAGTGGAAGATATAAGACAACTGCGCACCACAGCCTTGCCAGGACCAGTTGTAACTCATTTCAAAATTAATAATGTGCAATTGGAATTGGAAAACTTTATAACCCAAGCTAAAAATTTAGTTGTAAAAACATTGATGGAAGAATTGGCAAGATTGAACTTTATTAAATTTGGATTGGTGTTGGAGGCTATGTTTACTAATACCGATGGTGAAAACTCACCAAGAGCATTCATTGCTAAAAACCGAACCCTTACAACCACATCTGATATCAATGAAATTCTAGAAGAATGTTTGAATGAACTGCTAATGAAACTCCAAGAACATGAAGGAAGAGGATCTGGCTGGACGCTATCATCGATCGAAGGTATGGATGTGAGGGTTCACAAGCATGGATATGGTATGAGGGGTAGCAGCTTTATCCCTCTACCAAAGAAAATTAAAGACACCAACTCTTGCAGAAATGTTACAAACGGGGATAATGAATGTTTTAAGTATGCGATGCTAACTAAGTATGTAAAACATAATCCTTGTAGAGTTGGTAGGGAATATTATGAAAACGAACACCGCTACAACTTCCGAGGAATGTCGTATCCTGTGAGTCTTAATCAAATTGCAAAATTTGAGAAACAAAATCCAGGTGTTTCTGTTAACGTGTTCGGCTTAGATGATTCGAACAATGTGTATCCACTACGAGTTGGAAAAGTGAAGCAAAGAAACCATACTGATTTATTATTGATAACTAAAGGTGAAATTTCACATTATGTGTGGATAAAAGATTTTGAAGCTTTGGTTGCACGACAATTAACCAAAAAGAAGATTAGAGTGACAGTGTGTAAGAGATGCTTTTGTTTTACAAATAAAGATTTAAAACATGGAGGATCGGACTGGTTGAAGGAACACCAAAGACTTTGTAATGACAACTATGAAGTGAAGATTAGTCTGCCGCCGCCATCTCGAGCGTTCATCAAATTCAACAAAACAGTTCACCAATATCGGATTCCAGTAGCTGTCTACGCAGATTTCGAATCCACGTTAGTACCACAGGAGCTTCCGGATGGTGAGGTGACTAGAAGAACCAAATATCAATTGCATCAACCTAACAGTTTTTGCTTATTGGTGAAATCAACTTTGCCTGAAGAACAGTTGCAAGACTATGGTTTAACATCCACTCCGATACTCTACCGTGGGGAAGAAGCCGCTAAGCATTTCGTAGACCAGTTGTATGACATTGCTGAAAAGGTGCAACGCTTATACGGTAATGTTTTACCTATGGAACCTTTGAATCAAAATCAACAAGAAGAATACAATTTGGCAACAAGATGTTATTTATGCAAGAAGAGCTTCAGTGAAGAAAATCAAAAAGTAAGAGATCACGATCACCTGACAGGGTTATACAGAGGAGCTGCTTGTAATTCATGCAATATAAATTACAAACTGCCAAACTTTATCCCTGTCGTGATACACAATCTTAGCGGCTATGACTCCCACTTCATTATCCCAGAGTTAGGACGGGATGATGGAAGAATCGAAGTATTAGCTGAAACATTGGAGAAGTACATCAGTTTCTCAAAAACAGTAGGTAAAATTAAACTTCGCTTCGTAGACTCTTATAGATTTATGTCAACTAGTTTAGCCAAATTGTCTGAGAACCTAAGAAGAGAAGATCTAAAAGAAACCAGCAAAATTGTACATGAAGATAAATTGGACTTAGTAATGCGTAAAGGAGTGTTCCCCTATGATTACATAACTTCTGCAGAAAAATTTGAAGAAACCAGTCTGCCACCGATTGAAGCCTTCAATAGCAAGTTAAATGAAAGTGCAATCACCGTTGAAGACTACAATCATGCTTGTAATGTTTGGAACCAACTAAACATTCAAACCTTAGGGGAATATTCCGACTTTTACATAAAATTGGACGTAACTCTGCTGTGCGATGTGATGGAAGAATTTCGAAACACCTGCTTCTCCGCCTATGGACTGGACCCTCTACACTCGTACACATCTCCAGGATTAGCATGGCAAGCTATGCTAAAGTCAACCAACTGTCGATTGGAACTTCTAACAGATATTGATATGGTGCTCATGATAGAATCTGGTGTACGGGGCGGTTTGACACAAGCTGTAACACGTCATGTCAAAGCTAACAACAAGTACATCCCAGGCTTCGACGAGAGACAACCATCGGTCTACCTTGGCTACTTTGACGCAAACAACCTTTATGGTTGGGCAATGTCAAATCCGCTTCCCTACGCTGACTTCAAATGGATCGACCCGGCCACCATCGGTGACATCTCACAGATTCCAAAGAATGGTCCAAAAGGCTATATTTTGGACTGTGATTTCGAATATCCAGAGCACCTTCATGACCATCACTACGACTTGCCTCTCCTAGCCAAGACTGAAGTTTCACCGACAGGAAGATGGCCAAAATTGATGATGACGTTGGAGAATAAAGATCGGTATGTGGCTCACTACTGGGTAGTTCAACAAGCTCTTGAATTGGGTCTACGTGTAGTGAGAATTCATAGAGCAATTGAATTCACCCAGTCTTGTTGGTTGAAACCATATATTGATTCCAACACTACAAGAAGAGCTGCAGCGACAACGGCATTTGAAAAGGACTTCTATAAATTAATGAACAACGCCATCTTTGGAAGACCTTGGAGAACAAAAGAAAACACAAAAATGTAAAATTAGTGAGTGATCCTAGGAAATTGGAAAAATTAGTGCAAAAACCAAATTTCGGAACATCCATGATTATAAACGAAAATCTAGTCGCTGTCAGTATGAAGAAAACAACAATAGTCATGGACCGTCCGTTATACATAGGTATGTCGATTTTGGACATAAGTAAAACCCTGATGTATGATTTCCATTATAACAAAATGGTTAAACACTACGGAAGGGAAAACATTGGAGTCGCATACATGGATACGGACGCGTTTATCTACTGGATAAAGACTTTGGACATGTATGAAGACCTAAGGAGTTTCCCATACAAAGACGATTTTGACTTCTCTGACTATCCGAAGAACCATCCAAATTACAATGAAAAGAATAAAAAAGTAATCGGAAAATTTAAAGATGAAGCAAATGGAATGCCTTTAGAAGAAATAGTGGCACTGATGGCAAAATTGTATTCATTTAAAATGTACAACGAGAACAACACACCGACAGTCAAGAAAGCAAAAGGAGTCAAAACATCGTACTTGAAGAAACATGTGACGTTTGACCATTACAAGACCTGCTTGTTTGAAGATTCTACAATGTCTGCAACGTTCAACACTATCAGAAGCTTTAAACATGAGGTCTACAGTGTCACTGAAGTTAAAAGAGCACTATCAGCTCGAGATGATAAAAGGCATATTATGCCGGATAAAATTCACACTCTTCCTTTTGGCCACTACTCTCTAAACCCTATCGACTAGTAACCTATTCTTCGTCCTTCTACAACTTCGACCTTATTCCTTTCTCCTTCCGTAAAAAAATGGGGAACACGGCAAGTCAAACGCCGTGTTCCCCATTTTTTTACACAAGTTTGGATGACCTTGACCTATATAAATGATGTGAATATTTAAGACAACATTCATTGTGATTATACATGTGATACATGAAACATTCAAACCTGCAATATGAAGAACTTGAAGCAAGAAATTGTCAACGAACTTCATAAACCTGCAAGAAGAAAGTTTCCACGAAGAAATACAGTGATAAAAGGAATAAATGATTTATATCAAGCGGATTTAATCGAAATGATTCCTTATAGTAAACAAAATAGAGGATTTAAATACATATTGACTATTATTAATTGTTTTTCAAAAATGGCAGATGCTTTACCACTAAAAGATAAAAGTGGCAAAAGTGTTACAAAAGCAATGGAAACAGCTATACAAAGAGACAAACATACTATAAAACATTTACAAACTGATGATGAAAAAGAATATTTTAATAAGGAATTTGCAAATTTAATGAAAAAACACAACATTAACCATTACTCAACCAATTCAGAGGTAAAAGCATCAATAATTGAAAGATTCAACAGAACTTTAAAAGGTGCGATGTATAAGATGTTTTCTAACAGAGGATCGCACGTATGGATTGATATGTTACCAAAACTTATAAGCGATTACAATAACAAGTTTCATAGAACTATCGGTATGAAACCAAGCCAGGTGACTAATAAAAATGAAAAACTTGTATTAAAACGTATAAAACTGAATACTAAACCAAGAGTTGAAAAACTAAAGCCTAAAAGGTTTAATGTTGGTGATAAAGTGCGAATAAGCAAATACAAAGGTGTATTCAGTAAAAGATATCTTCCAAACTGGACAAATGAGGTATTTACCGTATTTAAGGTGCAACCTACAGTACCAGAAACTTACATTTTAAAAGATAATAAAGGACAATTGCTTGAAGGAGGTTTTTATGGACATGAAATGTTAAAATCAACAGTAGGTGATGTATATCTAGTAGAAAAGGTGTTGCAACGCAAAAAAGATAAGGTTAAAGTACGATGGTTAGGATTTAATAAAACGGAAGATTCTTGGATACCTAAAAAGGATCTAATATAATGATAGAGCATCATTTTGGGTTGAACCATTACAAAGGATGGAGATAATACCGCAAAAAGACAATTTTACTATTAATAATATAGATGAACTCACAGTGGATGGTTCTCAATTCAATACTGGGAAACACGGTGTTTTGTTACCAAACACGGTGCGTTGTCTGGTTACCGGTCCTTCCAATTGTGGAAAAACAAATGTAGTATTCAATTTGATTACAAACCCTAAAGGCTTACGTTTTAATAATTTATATGTATTTTCAAAGTCACTACAACAACCAAAATATCAGTTATTGGAACAAATACTCAATAATGTGCCTGAAGTTAAATATTTTAAATTTAACGCGAGCGAGAGTGTCATGCAACCGCAAGAGGCTAAACCATTCTCAGTATTCATATTTGACGATGTATCTTGTGAAAATCAAAATACAATAAGAAATTACTTCGCCATGGGTCGACATAACAACATAGATAGCATTTATATTGGTCAAACTTACAGCAAAATACCGAAACAGCTCATTAGAGACAATGCAAACATGTTAATTGTATTTAAACAGGATGAAACCAACCTAAAACACATATATTATGACCATGTAAGTGCGGATATGCCATTTGAACGATTTAAAGAGTTGTGTGGAAAGGCTTGGGCTGAAAAATATGGGTTTTTAACAATTATGAAGGAACAACCGCTAAACAATGGTCGATACAGGATAGGATTTGATAAATTTATACTAATACACTGATCATGATGTAAAACATTCATTGTTGTACAACACGTCTTGCTACAAACATGGTTAACCAAGAAAAGTTAATAAAGGAAATAAAATCACTTAGTGATTCTATTCGAGATAAAAACAGAGCATTAAAATTAGGTATTAGCGAAAGGGAGAAATTTCTTGAATCTACTTTTAAACCTATTACTGAACCCTTGAAACAATTAAACAAAAAATTTGCTAAACCCGTTTTGGAAGGAGATGCAATTGCACCTATTACAAAGTTTGAAAGAGAAAATGTAAAATCAGAAGATTTTAGTGATGAAGACCTGGAATCCTCTACATATAGTGGTTTTACCGGCGGAGAACCTGAAAGAGAGCTAGAATCACCAGACTATAGTGGTATAAGAGAATTATATGAAGTAAAAGCTAAAAGAGGACATGAAGATGTATCAACTGCTAGTGAAGAGGAAAAAGAAGAAGAAGCAAGGGAAGGTCCGTCAAACATAAGCTTGTTGGGTGAAAACATTCATAACAAAGGACCTTTAGGAAGGAAATACATGATAAAAATGTTAGCTGGAATAAATCCTAATAAAAACTACCATAGTTATGGAGTAAGATTAACAGAAGAAGGTTTAATGGTTGGTAATAGCCCGGTAAACATTGATGAAAATGATAATATTATTGTTGGTAATCAAAGATATAAGGGCACAAGAGGATTATTTGAATTATTATTTGAAAAAAAGCCTTTAGAATTGTTAGTTAAAGAAGAAGACATGGAAGCATATAAACAGATTTTGGAACACACCAATGCATACAGGAGAAAATATTTAGCTGACCAACCAGTTTTTAGATCTAGGTCTTTAAAATATAGAGTATTTGTATCCAAGTTAATACCAACAACGAGAAGACAACCAATGCCGATAATGCCAAGAAAACCTGTAAAACGAAGGTTTGTGTCATCCACTTTGGATATAAGTGCTCCAGAACCAAGAAAAAGAAACAAATCTGTTACAGGTACAGGTTTAATGAAGAAACTATATAACACAAATGTGATTTATTACAATAATATCAATAAATTGGTGGATAGAATGAAACTAATACATGAAGCTAAAGAAGCGGGTCATACTGGATTGGAAAACGAATGGGTGGCTTTAGTGGATGAACTCCGAAACCGTGGGGTAATCTCATAAAAAATGCGTTACTCACTAGATTACTATTCAGTTGCACCATGAGTGTCGACAAGTTCGGACGTTACTCCTCGGATGGGTTATATTACGCAAATAATTTAAAAAGAGGAGCTGGTTTACCACAAACACCTGATGGGGATTATGATATAACTAATAAAAGGTTAAAAAACATAAAAGATCCCACAGATGAAAACGATGCAATAAATTTAAAAGTATTAAAAGAAAAGATATCACCAACATTAAGACTACAGAAAAACACATATGACGCAGGTAATCATAGAATTGTCAATGTTGGTAAGCCAAATCAAAACGCTGATGCAATAAACAAAGGTTATTTATCATCAGAATTAAAAAATACGTTAAAATTCAATGGAAAAACGTATACTGCTGAAAATAAACGTATATCCAACGTAGATGACCCTAAAGATGCAAAAGACAGCGTAAATAGACGCTATTTACATTCATTAATACCTGAAAAGACAAAAGATGGTTTTTCTTTTTATAAATTTGTTATTAACGATATAGGTTATCCGAAAAATGAAAATGATGCTGTAAATTTAAAATATATAAAAGATCATTGTATTACACATGATGTAGGAGTTATTGATTGTCTAGGTAATTGTTTAGCGAATGTTAAAGATGGTTCGGCACCATCAGATGGTGCAACAGTGGGTCAAATGAAGGAAACTTTAAAGCAAGAAACATCTGGATTTGTAAAACAGGATCAAGTAGTATCACGGTCGGGTGATGTGTTTGTACAAGGAAATGAAAAGTTTATTTTACTTGAACAAAAAAATAATGTTTGGGATTGCAAAGACATGAAATTATCAAATGTGCAATTAGCTACAGATGCTCATGATGTTCCGATTTTATCACAAGTTTTACATACTAATCCAAACAATTATCATAGAAGTTGGTTGGGTACAAATAGAAGAATAATTGACATATTTCCAGGTATCGATGATTACGATTGTGTTGTAGTAAAACAATCTTTAATATTAGACAAACCAAAAGGTAGTACTTTCAATGCGAAAAATAAGAAAATAGGTAATTTGGCACAAGGAACAGATCCAAAGGATGCTGCAACTGTAGGACAAACATTACAATATGATAGTGCAAATCAAGAGTTTATTTATAATACCAAAAGATTTAAATTAATGGATGTAAATGATTATCAAAATATATTAATTGCAGATCCAAATTCATTTAGCGGATTTAGAAAATTGTCTGGTGAGGAATTTATTCATAAAAATCATGTATTTAGAAATGAAGCAGACAGATCATTAATTAGTGCAGATTTAAAATATTTTAAATGTCCCGGGAATGATGCAAATGTAACTGATGAAGACTAAGAATTTGTATAAAAACTGATATGGGTTAGAAATCGGGACTAATATTATAAAAATGGGTTACACTCTAGAATGTTATTCAGTTGCACCATGAGTGTTGACAAGTTCGGACGGTATTCATCAGATGGATTATATTACTTTAATACTTTAAAAAGAGGTGTTGGATTACCACAAACACCTGATGGAGATTATGATATTAGTAATAAACGGTTAAAAAACATTAATGATCCCACAGATGAAAATGATGCAATAAATTTAAAAGTATTAAAAAAAGAGATAGTACCAACACTGAAATTAGATAAAAACACATATAACGCGGGTAATCATAGAATTTCCAACGTTGGTAAGCCAAATCAAAACGCTGATGCAATAAACAGAGGTTATTTATCATCGGAATTAAAGAATACGTTAAAATTTAATGGAAAAACGTATAATGCTGAAAATCGGCGTATATCCAACGTGGCAGACCCTGTAGATGAAAAAGACAGCATAAATAGACGCTATTTACATTCTATAATACCTGAAAAGACAAAAGATGGGTTTTCTTTTTATAAATTTGTTATTAACGATATAGGTTATCCAAAAAATGAAAATGATGCTGTAAATTTAAAATACATCAAAGATCATTGTATTACACGTGATGTAGGAGTTATTGACTGTCTTGGTAATTGTTTAGCGAATGTAAAAGATGGTTTTGCACCATCAGATGGTGCAACGGTGGGTCAAATGAAGGAAACTTTAAAACAAGAAACCTCCGGTTTTGTGAAACAAAACCAAGTAGTAACACGTCAAGGAGATGTATTTGTACAAGGAAATAAAAAGTTTACTTTACTTGAAGAAAACAATTATGTTTGGGATGGTAAAGGAAAGTTATTGACAAATTTAGGTATTGGTGAAAAGCCTGGTGATGCTGTTACTTATGAACAGATAATACAATTAGAGCCAACTGGAAAAAAATGGTGGAATTGTGATAACAAACGATTAACAAATGTTGCAGACCCTGATTATGCCGATAACGCTGTAACTGTTAATTTTCTTGTTAAAGTAATAGGTAATTTATTATTTGATATGCATAATTATATTGTAGCAGGACAACATAAACCTATTGACGAAAAAATGAGAAATACATGGATTAAACAAGAAATTCTTTATAAATATTTTTTTAATCATAACACACAAAAGTTTAGATCATCAGATTGGGGTACTTTTGATATTTAACTAAATAACACCATATATTACATCATTTATGTGCAACCTGTCATAGAGGTAACACATGGGTTACGCTTTTCAAATATAAAAGACAATCATGGCGTTTCATTACACCAGTCCATATCGAGACACTATACGGAAAGGAGGCGGTATCACGTCCACAGCGGTTTCTCTGTTAAGTAAAGCTTTAAATCGTATTCCAGTAGGATCTATCGTAAACAGAGCAATAGACGCTTTACCATACGAATTTCACATACCGGGAGGTTATCAGTATTGCGGACCAGGAACTAAATTAAAAAAACGACTGGAAAGAGGTGATCCAGGCATAAATAAGTTAGATCAGGCTTGTAAAGAACACGATATCGCATATTCCACGTTTACCGATTCAAAAAATAGGTCAATCGCTGATAAAAAGCTAGCGAATATAGCTTGGCAACGAGTAAAGTCTAGTGACGCTAGTATTGCGGAAAAAGCAGCAGCTTTAGCGGTAACAGCAGGTATGAAGGCTAAAACAGCGGTAGGAGGTGGAAAAAGGAGGGGTAAGAATAAAAAAGGATCAACCAAGAGAAAACATGGTGGTAATATTAGACTAAAAAGACGTTCTCCGAGGAAAAATAATAAAAAACCGACAATATGGTCAATGGTAAAAAACGGGGCTGGTCTATACCTAAGACCGTATCGTGCATATTAAATAAAAGAAATCAATTGGTTATACCACATAAAGCGTTGACTAATGTTGAATTATTTAAATATATTTCCTGTTTAAAAATACCATTTTTCCGCGGAGTATTTATGAAAGACAGTTTACCAAAAAAAATATGGAAAAATGAGACTGGAATCGTAAATTTGGATAATACTGAAGGGCCCGGCACCCATTGGGTGTGTTATAAGAAACTAAATAGTAATGTATATTATTTTGATAGTTTTGGAAATTTGCCACCACCTAAAGAACTTGAACATTACTTTAAATCTGCTAAAAACATATATTACAACTATAAAAGAGAACAACCTGATAATACTTCAATATGCGGCCATTTATGTTTGGAATTCCTAGCTAAAAGTATCAGTCACTATTGAGATGTCTTCCTATACGGTATCATTAACAGGAAAATCGTCCACTTTACGAAGTATCCTTTTTCCAGCGTTACGCTTGCAAAAAGGAAGATTTTGGGAGGCAGCACTGTTGGATTTTACAACTTACAACTCTATTCCCAATGTTACGGAAGGTAAAAATAACTTATTGCATTATTATAAAGGAAAAGATGGCAGTGGTAAGTTAACAGACTTAGAAGAGTGCAGTTTACCCACAGGTTCTTATGAAATTGATCATATTAATGAATTTTTGCAAAATAAAATGGGAAAAGACAATATATCGCTAAAAGGTAATAATAATACAATGAAAGCTGAGCTTACTTCAAAATATTATATAGATTTCACTAAGCCAAACTCAATTGGTGATTTATTAGGATTTCCCAAAGATGGAGCAATTTTAGAACCAAATAAAACACATTCCGGTAAACAAACTGTAACAATATTAAAAGTCAATAGTATAGACATAACTTGTAACATTATACAAGGAGCTTACAGAGATGGAGCAAATACTCATATAATACATACTTTTTACCCCAGTGTACCACCTGGATTTAAAATTGTTGAAAAGCCGCAAAACCTGGTATATCTACCTTTGAACACCACTTTCATTTCAGACATCGTGTTGAACGTATTGGATCAAGACGGTAACTTGATAGATTTCCGAGAGGAGCCTATTACGGTTAGATTACATTTAAAATCAACACTTTAATACAAAATCATGGGTTTAACATTTAAAAGCGAACAACCTACGGGAATCCGCATTAGTAGCTCTTCAGCTGTGGAGGAGTTAACACGCGAGAACATTCGTTTCTTAGAGAGAATTGGATTAAAAGTAACCGATAATGGATATACTGGATATAGCTCAGGGTCCAACATTCGACGAAACCCTATGGGAAAAAGAATATCACACCCACAACCCTTACACTTCATCAAAATTAAACAATAACGATGAAATTCGTATTCCCATACAAAATCAAGACATTTACACACTACCATGTGAAAGTTACTTGTATATTGAAGGAAAAGTTACTAAAAAGGACGGTACTACTACTGGTACAACAGTTCCATTTATAAATAATCCCATGGCTTTCCTGTTTGATGAAATTAGATATGAAATATCAGGTGTAACAGTTGATTCTACTAAAAAAGTAGGTATTGCAACAACTTTAAAGGGATTAACATCTATATCACCTAATGAAACCAATTTAATACAACCTGCAGGATGGGTTTTACCTGCAAAAGACACAATCACTCCAGATACAAATGGAAATTTTGATTTTCATATTCCGTTACGTTTGTTGCTTGGTTTTGCTGAAGATTATAGGAAAATAATATTAAACGTTAAACAAGAATTAGTTTTGTTGAGATCTTCAAACGATAAAGATATTATTAAAGCTCCAGACGGTACAACAGATGCAACTTTAGAATGGAAATTAACATTAGACAAAATTGTATGGAGAGTTCCACATGTAAAATTAGCTGACGAGCATAGAATGCTACTATTAAGAAAGTTAAAGGCTGATCGTGATATTGTAATTCCTTTTAGAAGTTGGGAATTTCATGAACATCCCAGCTTGCCAACTACGGATCGACACACTTGGACAGTTAAAACATCTAATTATGTGGAACGAGCCAGGTATATTATATTTGGTTTACAAACAGGCAGAAGAGACACCATCACCAAACATGCAGGCCAATTTGATCATTGCAACTTGAAAAATATTAAAGTTTATTTAAATTCACAATTTTTTCCATACGATAATTTAAATGTGTCATTCGCTAATAAAAAGTACAGCATATTGTACGATATGTATGCAAGATTCCAAAGTTCATATTATGGTAAAACGAATGCACCTTTACTATCACCAGAAAAATACTTAGATGGTTACCCTATAGTTGTAATCGATTGTTCTAAACAAAATGAATCGGTAAAATCATCAAGTGTAGATATAAAAATAGAAATGGAATTCAACGCGCCTATATCGGCTAATACAACTGCATACTGTTTAATTCTACATGATAAAATCGTAACATACACACCTTTAACTGGAATTGTTAAAAATGTATTGTAAAAGACCGGTTTTCCTACATTCCAATGCATTCCGCGAGTATAAAAGCAGAGCGTTCAGCTCGCTCCTTATCAGTTTGTTGCCTGTTGTTGTATGGGTAGCATCTTATTCAATATGGCTTCTCCTAGTGGTACACAAGAAAATGTAGTAGATATTGAGAAGGAGATATCCGACTTTTTAGATCTTCAAGGTCAACCGGAGGGAGATGAACACAACGCTTGCGGACAACTCCACGCCAGTAATAATGTTGAGGAAAAAGGTAAAAGAAGAAAGAATGCACACAAGAGGAAAAGGGATATTGAAGATAATATTTCTCCTAACATATTAAGTGAGGTATTCTTGCGAATATTTTACCCAATCTCTTCCAGTTTGGACAAAAGTGTTTTAATCGGTGTTATGAAATCTACAGATTATTCCCCTACTGTAATTTTAACTCATGGACCCAAAATGATTTTGTTTACGGACACTGCTTGGGAATCGTTTATGAAACACTTGCATCTGCTAGAATGCTATTTAAGTAGTAACATGTTTGGAAGAAAGACAAGAGTAGGCCTTTTGGATTCAAATGTGGAAATCGATATTGTTAAACATCGTGGTGATCATCAGTTGCGGTTTAGAGACACAACAAGACATGATAACAAGATTCAACTTAATCGAGAAGAGTTTTTTATTCTAACTTGTGCAACTGAACCAATAACGAGATACTTGAGACAACTGGTGTTTTCAAGTTCAATTATTAAAGATTATCTGGAAGACACTTTGGACAAACAACCGGACGCACCTATATTGTACGGACCTGTAGATACTTCTATATTCAATAGGGTTCCTCATGAAGTACAAATGTGGAGACAATTGGAAAAGTACGCTCAACTACATAAGAAATCAGTAAAACATGAAAAAGAGGAAGAAGAAGGAGGAGAAGAATCAAGTGTTAGTGATGAAAATGAAAACAAGGAAAATGTAAAGATGGAAACCTAAATGACAATTAACTACACAGCAATGGTTAATTTTTAAAACAATATCAAACACTTTGTGGGGTTAGGCCTACCGGGGACGGTGCCCACGTTAAATATACACCAACGCGCCAACAACTGTACGGCCGGGTATAAAAGTCGTACCTACCGTGGTGTGGAAATCAGTTGACCTTTGGACTTCGTCATGAGCAGACAAGTGATCTTCGCAATGGACAAGGAAGAAGAACAAGTAAAGTCCAAACCTGGTATAATTGAGTTCCAAGCGTTTCGGGGTAATGATGATAGATTTATCATAAAAGAACTTGTGTTTTTCGACATCAATACAAGTGTTCCTTATTCGTTTTTATTTAAACCACCATGTTCTTATTCATCTTTAACCAGTAAAGCCGCTACTACCAACAGATGGATTTCAAAACACTTCCATCATATCGATTGGTATGATGGTTTTACAAGTTACACGGACTTGTATCACATTATGCATCACTTTTCAGACAAGTTTACCAATATTTACACAAAGGGGCTGGAAAAGAAAAGATGGATCGAAGGATTTACTCATGTTCCGGTTAATGATGTGGATTTGGATAAAAACTACAAGTATACGATGGAAAATGTTTGTATTTGTACTAAAAGTCCAGAACATGAAAAAGATAGACATTGCGCTTTAAAAAACGCCTATAAACTCGCATCTTACCTTCAAAGTGGAGAAATGGGGAGTGGTGGGGGTAACGGGGGTTATATAAGTGAGGAGCAGACCGGGACCTGGCATGAGTATTACTCGAGATTCCGAGACGACAACATCTCCCAGCAAGAAGACGAAGAAGACGATCTATAACTTGACCATGGCATCTCACCAGTTCCTGCAAACTTTGGTTGAGCAGTTCAATGCTCACTCCAAATCTACCATACTACCCGTCAAGAAGTGTTCCGAACTTAAAGACGAGAAGCACTACATTATCCACGCCATGAAGAAGATGGAGACTACAGTTGGAGAGGCCATCTGCTGCAGTCTTAGCGAGGCACCATTCACTCCGGGGGATGAGCCCAAATTCCAAGTCTACCTGCCGAAACGGTTCGTCCATCTCCTCCAGAACGAGGATCTGCGCTCCATCCAACCCGGCTGTCTCTACCTGGTTTCCCACGGTTGCACGGGTAGCAATTCCACCGAGTTGACCATCCACATCGCCGACAAGCAGCAGTGTTAGATTTAAGTTTTACTGTTGTACATATGTTATTGTAATGTTTTATAAATAAATAAATAAACCATAAAAGACAAAAAAAATAATACAAAAAGACAAAAAATGCAACATACCAATATGTGAAGTTTGTCACATATTGATATGTTGCATTTTTTTTTAAACTTCGCGGGTGACCTTGACCTTTGACCTTTGCATTTCACAGTTACCCCCACCACCACGCTACAAGTCAAACCTGCTTGAATGCAAAACACCCCCACCACTTTTTCATATACCTCCAAGTGCTGTGCCTCGTCTTCATTTCAACTCCAGCAGCCAACCGAACAACATCAGTATGTCTCTGAACGTAAGCTGTGCCAGCTATGAGAAGGTGACGATCAAAACGCAACAGGAGCTGAACGACTTGTACAAGGAGTTGCAGCTGATGGTGGCAAGAGGCTACCGTATAAACGTGCAAGTCTACGCTTGCAATATACGGAATCTTCGGCAGCCGAAGGAAGAGCCTGGACATTCCTCTTCAACGACAGCTTCCTCACCGGCGTCGATGAAGACCGAACCAGACAACTTGGATTACTTCAGCTGACTAGCGGTTGTCTTCCTTGTCCTTACAATTGTAGAATATGTTTATTTCTTTATTATATTAAAGAAGTAAAAAGAGCAAAGCCACCTATCTTGTTACTGACATATATGCTCAGTAACAAGATAGGGTTTTTTTAAAACACAATTTGAATGACCTTGAAACTTCCCCCTCCACTGATTCGCTACCCCCACCACTTCACTGTTGATATACATGAGACAACATAATTAGATACCTCATTCCTTCTTCAACAGCCAAACCTACAACATCAACAATGGCTAACCTACCAACAGATGAAAGATGTCCTCACGCATGCTGTGACTTCGTACACGAGTTAGAGAAGAGGATGCAAGAGAGGGCGATAAGAAGAAAGCAGATCCACTCAGAAAATATCATGATAGTAAACGGCTATCTTTTGTTGTTCGGCCTTATCATGGTTGTACTGTTCATACTGTACGGCATAGTTACATGCGTCGGCAAGGTTGCAGAAGAAAACGCTCGCCACCATCAGTTGGAAGATTTCAATGTTACTTTCTAGGTTTTCCTTTTTTAAAACTCCATTTGGATGACCTTGAACTTTCCCCCTCCACTCCTTCCTTTTTTAAAACCCAATTTAAATGACCTTGAAATTTCCCCCTCTACTTTTCAATAATGTTACAACTGACTGCAGCTCACCTCATTCCTTGCTTGGCTGCCATGGCGGAAGGAACTCTTTCTCAAGTTGACTCCACTACGGACGAAGCATTTCCCTTGCGGTGGACTGTTCATTTACAGGATGCGACAGAAGTGGAAGTCTTGTATCAAAAATTACTCAAT
Source organism: Neoaliturus tenellus (assembly GCA_030545055.2). Classification (NCBI taxonomy): domain Eukaryota; kingdom Metazoa; phylum Arthropoda; class Insecta; order Hemiptera; family Cicadellidae; genus Neoaliturus; species Neoaliturus tenellus. The sequence continues at coordinate 168,834,359 of CM061533.1, read as the reverse complement.
GTATTCAACGGGAACCCTGGACCTCTTGAATGTAGAATGGATTTGAATTTTGATGCAACCAGGGTCGGCACAGAACCTTCAACTTCAAGCCAGCCTCAGCAACGAGATTTTACACATTTATACACTCCAATATCACCGGAAGGTGTAACTGTCTGCGAGGCTGACTCAACTACACGTTATGTTCATCCGAAGCCTTGGGTGTTGATTATTAACAATGTGTACAAAGTGGAATTGGTATGTAATAGATTAAAGGAGTTGATGGTACAAGATCCAGGCCTGCGCTTTCAAATAGATATACATTTCATCTGGAGAGCACCTGCGCGGGGCTCTTCGTCTGACAGCTCTCCAAGTACGACGGACGAGGAGGACGACTAGTCATCTTTTTTAAAACTCCGTTTGAATGACCTTGACCTTTCCCCCTCCACTGAGTTTATTTAAGGTGCACTCTCACTGACTACAGCATCATTTCATCGCGCACCTTCACCGCAGCAACATGGAGAGTCAACTCAACTACTGTTGCGAACAGAAATGTTTTTCATGGCCGAATGGCATTGATGTGGTGGATGGTCTGGCTTGTAGAACATGTGAAGCTTTTGGTCAGTGCATGTGTAAGTGCAAGTCTTGGAAGAAGCCGAAACCAAAGTTGAAGACATTCCATGTGTACCAAATGAGAGGGCATAAGTACACTTGTTGCCCTGAACGTTGCATTGAATTCAAACTAAAACAGCTAACTGGCTGCAAATTGTGCAACAATCATTTTGCAGGTTCTTGCAAACATTATTTAGGAGCGTGTCAATACAGATCAACTTGGCATACAGAAGCACTCACTATCAATGAAATCGCTATAGACTCACAAGAGTAGTCTTTCTACTCTTTGACTTTTTTAAAACTCCGTTTGAATGACCTTGAACTTTCCCCCACCACTTCCCCATATATCTAGAGTACGCAGGGCCCGGAGGTCAGTCGCTCGGCGGCTGTCGTAGTGTGCACATCCGTGTTGTGCAGTCTGCTGTGCAGTTTTGATTTTAACCAGTTCAAGGTCACCACACTTAAACTCTGGCAAAAACGTCAAGCTGTTAGAGACAATCCTAAGTCCCAGGTTCACAGTCAACCTCAAGGTCATCACACTTTAACATGTAAATTTAAGGTAGCACCAAAACGGTGCTACTTAGCTTGACATTTTCAAGTTTCCCGAGGTCATCACAGTTCCCCCACCACTTCCCATATACCTAGAGTGCGCGGGGCTGGACAGTCAGTCGCTCGGTGGCTGTCGTAGGGTGCACATCGCGGTTGTAGTACTGGTCTAAAGGGGGCTGCTGGCTCATTTCAGGGTCACCCGAGCGGTGTCACATAACGGTTTAGGCAGAGTCACGTTGCAAACTTGCAGTTTCCTCAGCACTTTTGCTGTTTCTCGTCTAATTTCGCTCCAAGTCGTCAGGGTCATGGGAACCGGACTGAAACTCGGAGCGTAGTGCGAGAAACAGCAAAAGTGCCAAAAAATTTTAGGTTTCAGCGTGACCTTGACCTTTGTGACATCGATGACGTCATTTTGGTGACGTAAGGGGTGATGACGTCATCAGCACGTCATTTTTGTGACGTCATGGGTGTGACGTCATGGATGTGACGTCATTGGTGATGACGTCATCGATTGCGTCATCAATGACGTCATCGATGACGTCATCGGTGAGGTCATTGACCTCTATGACGTCATCGCTCAGGTGACCTTGAAGTGAGCCAGCAGCCCCCTTTTTCCACTACTTGCAGTGCAAAGCACCTGCGTCAATACATTTAAAATAAAACTAAAATAAACATTTATGATCTCTCTATAAAGCTAAATCCAGGGCGCTAAGTCATTGCAGCCCAGCTTCACTTGCACAATGAAGGCCCATCAGCCCTTCCGGGAAAGCACTCAAAGGGCACTCATTGACTATGATATGAGTAAAAAACGTAATAGAAAAATGTTTCCTTGATAGATCTTTGGTGTCTTTTCGCAACATTTTGCTATGAGTGGTCATGCATGTAGACCTACACGAGTTGTCGAGTCAGAGTCAGGATTGTCTCAGGGGCAAGTGTGTGTGTGTGTGTAAGTGTGAGTGTGTGTGTGTGAGTGAAAGTCGGCATTGATCTTGACTCGCATGTGCGGCTCGAGGATTCAACTTTCTTGGGTGACTGACCCTGGCGTCAATATTGTCGCGATTTCGTCAGGGGCTAACCAAGAGGTAACTGATGAGATAACAGCCAAGTGACAGAATCTATTACACGACAGATGTTTACATATGTTTGTGTGTTGTTAGTGAACCGCTTTTCCCTTCGCTATAACTTTTTGAAAATATTTCTTCAGTTGTACAAGATCTTAAAATATTTTCTTTAGCATGATTGAAAAGTTGAGTTCAAACTAAGCAGTTCCTTCAACTTCGTAAAATCAGAGTATAAAATCGTATGCCCATCCTCTATGGCCACGTGCGTCTACTCCACTTCTTACTCAACGTGATAAGCATTGGAATTACGTCGGATTTGCTGTGAAAACACCTAAAGCTTGTAAAATGTAAAAAAATTATAGGAATGTGAAAACTAATATGTTTGGACATAACAATATATTAAAATATTTTCATACTATTTTATTTAGGGTAGCTCAAGATTTTCTATAATCTGTTGTCCTACAGTTCCACCCTAACTAGTTAAGGCTGTGGACAGTTGAAATTTAACTACTCCAGTGTTACAATTCTTGTGATTATTTGAATACATTTAATTTACAATCCTAACGGACAATTTCTGGCCTTACGCTCCTTTCACACATCACGGTTTTGCCCGTACGATTAAAAATCGCACGGCGGACATTCCAATAGAATCTTATGAGACTTTTCACCGTACGGGCAAAACCGTGATGTGTGAAAGGAGCGTTATGATTTACATACATTCTAAAAGGTTGGCAACGAACAAACAAATTCGGCCTATGTGGACCCGGCTTTAGGCATAGAAAATTACTGAGCGAAAAAAGCTAGTGCTCCCGTGCCTTATTATGTAATAAGTTCCCATCACGGAGGGTTAAAAATGTCATTTGAAGGGTACAAGGTAAAATTATATGACATCTAAAGCCCGTGGAGTGAAAGCGCGGGTATGAAGATTTTTATAAGACATATCAGAGGAGTATTATTATAAGAACGAATATGAACTTACTAGTTATTCAATCATAGTGCAATGCTAGTTAAATATTAATTTAATATGTTGGTCTTCTTGACTCTTGCCCCAATAGGGTACTACAGGTATAGGCCTATAAAAGTAAATCATTATACATCAGGGTATTTCAGAACTCCCTACCAATAATTTAGGGCATTGTAACACCATGTATATATGTAACAACACTTATTAATTATTGTTAGGAATAACGATCCACCTAGTGTAACTATGTATGATTGCTTCATTGCTTGGTTATCAACGATTCTATACTTGAAAAGTGGGAATTTAATATTATACTGTATTTAAATAGTGTCCAGTGATAATGATGCTTGTAAAAAATTATTGATAATGTTATACTATGGCTAATTGATTTGGCAAATCCATTAATCCAAAATTTAAAGATAAAATATTAATGTTTCATAAATAAATATGTACAAAATACATATTTTGTATTTTATAAATATACGTTAGACGAGGTTGCCCGTGCACAAATTGCGCATTTTATGATTCTGTATGAGTGAATTTCACCTACAGTACGTGAATGTTGATTATGAAGTGACAGAGATCTATTTTTATTTACTATCTGGCTTTTAAAATTCATCTGATGGTAATCAGCTGTTAAATTACAACTCACGTTAAAGAACTTGCAATAAAAGTTGGTCAACATTTTAAAGCGCCCTCTAGAAATAAATCAAATGCGAGGGGGGCGAAGCCCGAAACAATATGACCTTTTTAATTACGATTCGTCACTGCGGTATATCCTAAGCTTTAAAATGACACCTCAATCTTAAAAATCGGTTCAGTAGTTCGAGAGAAAAAGGGACGCTTCAGACGAAACCCTTATAGAAAAAAGAAGATAGATATTTCCTTTATTTATTTAAGACTGATATAAATGAACATTTACCGATCATGCCGATAATAATGTTTTGAAGAGACGGGTTTAAAGAATAATTTATTATTACTCTTGTACAAATTACAACACCAATCTGTGATTTTGATTAATTATAATATTAAATTATCTTCAAATTGTCGATTTTAAATAATTAAGAATCCATTATATATATATATATATATATATATATATATATATATATATATATATATATATATATATATATACTTGTGAACCTTTTGGGATTACAAGCATAAAAACCCACAAACATAACTTTTTTGTAAACGTACGAGTAATTTGTAATTAGTATTTTGTAATTAGATGGTCCGTCAATTTTTTTTTGTTCTGATGGTGTTAATGTTAAGGTTTAAAACTATGTGTTTTCTTAACATTGATAATAGTAGTTTTCCTTACTAGTCTCGAAAGTGACGTTGGGGGAAGAGATTGCATTTACGCGCGAGGCGAAGCCGAGTCTGGAAAAAGGCTATCGCGCCCCGCAATGGCACTTTTGAGACGAGTATTGAACATTATTTTTCATTACGATATCGAAAAACTTGTAAACAACATAAATATTTTGTTTATTCAATTTAGTATAAAGAAAAAAACCGAACTGCATAAGTGATTATGCAGCAGCTGATCGGCCTAATGCAACAGCTGATCGGTCTGCACAGCAAAATCCTATAACGGTTACTTTCCGTCTTCTAGATACTGTGCTTTCCGTGCACCACAAATGCTCATAAAGTTAACGTTATGTTATTTTGCCGTGCAGTAGCTGGAATAACATATTTTCAGATAGTGTACTTTCGTGTGTAGAGAAATGAAAAATCTTTTACTAATATTAAGAGTAGTTTTTATGAATTTTATTTTGCTAGTAAGAACACCAGAGATTGAGAAGCAGACGATAAAACTTTTATTTAGTTACTGATATCCATTAGATTCAGTATTAGTATACCTCTTCACACGAAAAGGAATTGACGGATAAGAAAAGAAAAAATAAGATTGAAACGATTAACATGACCTCAGTAGGCCTAACGATCGCCTGAATAAAAATGTCACAACTTTTAACTGTTATATAAGGTATTTAATTACTTTAAAACAAGTTATTACGGTAATTTACTATAAAAAACTAATGGACGAATTGTAAAGTGAAATAAGTAAGAATTGAAAATATGTTCAAGTTGCGTTACCTCTATAACATTTCCATGAAAAGAACAAGAAGAAGTCAGACAAAGAACATGCACGACTCCTTTTGAATGCGTAGAAAAATCAAATACAGTTGATGTTTGATTATGTGCATAAACTCTTGTGTTCTATGGTAATTTTTTTGATGTTGTTTAAAATGAAAAATTTCTGTTTCCTAGGAAACTACTAAGATTAAACTTAAAGGAAATATTGGGGCATATAATTACAAACTACTGTGGTGGTTATTACACGCTGTTGGTGCTATAACCAGTATAACCCGTCGGGTGTTAGAATGCGGACTCCAAATAAAGCGCATAGCAAACATGTACAGTAATGAACAAACCCATTTTAATAAGAAGTTTGAACTATTATTATTTATTTGTAGTTGTGGGCGAAAATACGGTTTCTCAGTTTAGGGGTTAAAGGGAGCCATTTCTCACTTTAGGGGTAAATGGTGCAGCATTGAACAGACTGCCCTGAATCCAAAGGTATATCAACATAGGCCTACGTAGAGATGTACTAAATTATTATTATCAAGAGAATCTTTTTTACATTAAAAACAATATTCATTAAATGCTTTATTATAGTTTGTAACATTAAGATATCCTAGCCCTTTACATTAAATGACAATTATAATAAAATTATGATAAAGAAACAGGAAATAAATAAATTCTGAGAAGCAGATTTAGTAGTTCAACAAGTGATTATAGATTTATTATACGTAAACTAAATGTTTTCAAAAATCCTTATTTTGAAATTACGTGGCCTCGGTACTGGTTCTAAATAATTCTTATGCTTGATAAAAAAAATCATCAAATATGTTTATCGCCTTCTGATGCAAATGCTCTTGAATTTTGTAAACGCATTTTGTAATTATATAATCCGTCAATTTTTTCTCTGAACATGTTAATGTTATTTGATTATTATTATGGATATAATGATAGATAGGTCTAATGAAACATCCATTATAGTTTTCACGCAGTGTTTCGTCTAATTTTTTATGTCCAAAGATGTTACAAACACCTCCGACGCAGCAGACATGCAGACTCAAAGAATTTACAACAAAATTTAAAATGATATCAAATTATTGCTTTAATAATTTGCTTTAATAATGCTTTACAATAGAGTTCATTTGAACTCTATTGTAATGGGTAGGGCCTACGGCAGCAAAGGAAAAACCTTTGTGTAGGCCCTACTTTGGTTGGTATAGTAAGTACTCTACTGTTTTGTTTTTAAAAGTAAAACCGTCAGATATACTCTCAAATATTATGTCAAATAGTCGTTACTAAACATGCGGATCATGTTTTGAACCGGCCCATGTTCATCAGTTTCTATTAAAATCAAGCCCATCTTACGATAATTTTAGTAGAAGCTGCTGAAAATGAATGGGTTCAAAACATGACCAGCAGTTAAAGAATCTATACCTGGGGGTCGACCATTTGCTCGGTAAACTTAATTCTTTTTTTAAGACGGGTTCAAGACGAGCTCGTTCGCTCCGCTCACTCGCCTTTCAAACCGTTTCAATTTAGGCCTTGGTATGATTTTAAAAATTACAAATAATATCATACTTTAATACTATTTATAATTTAGAAACTGGTTGCCATACAATAGTAGTTTTCATCACTAGGAGCAAAAGTGGGTCTTTTGATCCGAGTGATGAATAACGTTTTTTATCATAATGCGAAAATAAGACTTTTGATCGTTAAAAATATTAACTTTAAAGTTGTATTTTTGAGGTTATATTTACAAAGTAAGTAATATGCAGTGTTTACATTTCTGTTATTTACAAACAATGCTTTTCATAACGTTTGAATTTCAAAATTCTGCTCCTCAACATAAATAAATCAAGAGTAATATACTTGGCAAACAGCTGACTTTTCAGTACTAGGACCTAAAAAATTCTCCAGATGATTTTTCAGTCCTACCACAGAAAAGAATCGGTTTTGGTACTATTGAGAGAACAAAAAACTGGCTGATTTCGTGCAGAATGATAAAAAACAACTTTTTCCTCCACCTACTATCTAAAGCCGTATTTTACTCCTTGGAATAGAGTAGTAAAGTACTAATTTCTATCCCCTGTGACTTGAATACTTAATCTTTCTACCTAGGGAAAACTCGAGTTTTTTCGTACCACGGGGCTAAAGTTAGTTACATAAGAATAACATTAAAAGAGAGATTAAAAAGAACATGAGCCACAGTCAGCTGTTACTTGTATTTGTTTCGTTACTCATTGTTGACTAAAAGCAGCTGTAGCTGCTGCTCACTCACTGCTGACCATTCAGTCAGCAGTGGGCGAGCAGCATCTCTAGTATTAGAAATGGCCGTGGCAGTGTAGGTGTTGTTTACATTTTGCTTGGGTAGGCTATTAACCTAAGAAGTCCAAAACATAAGTGAAAAACTTTTGACTAGGCTTAAATTATATTTTTTTTTCGTGTTCTTCAAAATTGATATGGCCTACCTTGTGTGTTTTTTAGCGAATTTCCCATAAGGAATAAGCTATTACCGTAGGTCTCATGGTAAGACCTAAGCCCGGGACCATGTTACTTACTCGTTTTGAGGTGCCCAGAGACCAAAAATAATAGTCATTAAAATTTTTTATTTATGTATATATGTATATATGTGTCCCTCTAGACACGATAACTCTTGTAAAAATGGTCCGATCGACACCAAATTTGGTAGAGATGTGTAATCCTACGTTTATTCGGATGAGTTCGAAAACCAGACATATCGACCTACCGGAAGGGGTAGTTTTGGGGGATTTTGTACCCCAAAAATGGGTTTTTTACATTTTTCATATGTCAATTTGAAAAATTTTAAATTTTTATTTTGACCATTGGATTTAGCTAAAAAAAAACACAATTTAGTATTTTGAAGCTTTGCTCTATCTCCATTGGTTACCGAGATATTACAAAGTCTAAAGACAGTACATTGTCTTTTGGGGCTCGAATGTTAATCTTATGGAGAATAAGGATGTGTTAATATTTCACTTATTAACCAAAATTTTTGGATGAAACTTGGTATTTAGCTTCATTTGGTTGAGATTCATCCATTTAAGGTGAAAAATCTTGGTTTTTGTACTTATCATGGCAGCAAACCTGCATACTCTTTTCCCATGTTAATCATATGGAGAATAGGCAAACTTTTTTATTTATGGACAGATATTGATGAAATTTAATATATGGCTTAATATGGTAGAAATAAATTTTTTCTATGCTAAAAACCTACTTTTAGTGCCCCCCATGGCAGCATACCTGCATACTCTTTCCCTATATTTGTCTTAAGGAGAATAGACATTTATTTCCCTATTTATGAGCACGTGATGAAATTTTGTTTACAAGTTTAGCTGGTCAAAATTAATATTAATAATTTGGAAATTCGCTGAGTACGCAGGTCTGCTGCGACGGGGGTATTATGTTGATGTGACAGATCCAGCTTGACGGAGCAAGGGATCATATGAAGGTAAAGTTAAATTATCTACGGTAGGCCTATTAGGCCTAAATTTTATTCGTGTAGGTGGAGGAAAAATGTTGTGTGCATCAAGGGACTAAAGTACTTTTCTCTTTCAGGGAAATTGTCGCCCTCGGCTTCGCCTTCGGGCGACAACACTTTCCCTTCAGGGAGAAAACATTGTACTTTAGTCCCTAGAAGCACAAATAACTATTTCTCCTCAACCACTTGACATAGAGCAATAATTTAAAATACTGGATTATTTAGTTTTTTGAGCTTGATTTAATGGTCATAAGTAAAATTTAATTCAAAATAACAGTTTTTTTTGAAAATAAAAAAAAAATTCATTTTTGAAACACTTTTTACTCTATAACTTTTGAACGCGCATTTTCTCGGAAATGCGGGTGGTGTCATTTATTCAGCATTTTAATCTTAATACACCACACAATTTTAATTAAAATCGTTAGAGCCGTTTTTGAGAAATTTGGATTTTTCATATTTTTTGAGGGTTTTTGGGGGTAAACTACAATAAAAATCAAAAATTCAAAAAAATGAAAAAACACCTGGAATTATTGTGGGTTTGGACCTACATACCAAATTTCACAAAAATCGGACCATTGGGGCATTCGCTAGCTCTGTTTACACACAGACACACACACACAGACAGACATCACTCTGAAAACCGCTTTTTTGGACTCAGGGGACACCAAAACGGATAAATTTACCAACAACTCAAATTTTTAAATGTTGACGAAACCAATACTTTCTCAATATATACATTTATAGGAGAAAAGGGGGCTCCAAAATTGATGTACACATCATCAAACTAATGCGAAAATTTTTCCATATATTATGGTATAGGGGGAGAAAGTAACATACAAAAATACAAATTATATATGTAGGCCTATGTACATACAAATTATGTATGTAGGCCTAACATTTTTTTAAATATATTAAGTATCAAGGCTGTGTACAGTAAAATAATGATCAATCCATCAAACTAGTTTGTATTGCTAACATTGTCCATAATTCTATATGACTATATTTGGAAATAAAACATTTTGTGATGTGTTCTGTTGAGTTCACATCAACCTATCAATTATCACTATCCAAAGTAATTTTCTGAGTAAAACTTTGTAAATATAATCCACATAATGAAGAGGTTACATTAAACTTGGATCTGGGAATGTTGGTCACTACCAGATTGATCATGTATGAAAAGATTATTGTATCACTCACACGCCAAATCGTTGTAAAAAGCCCATTCGCCTCCTTAGTAAATTGTTTTTAATACAACTTCACCTTGATTAAAAAATCGTGCGAAACAATAGTTAAATTTGAAAATAAACAGAATAGGGTAAATTATTATATTACCGTATCAATACATGATCTACGATGTTTTGATGATCTGCTTTGAAGACACCTGAGGATTTGCTAGCAAAACATGGTCAAATCCTAATTTTTTTTATTTTTTTTTCTTAGGTAAGATCTGATTACATAAGAAATTAATTTTTCACCTTATAAGTCTTCGACAAAAATTTGTACAACACTACAAAAATTGCTTGTTGCAAATTCAAAGGCTGTTTTCCGAAAAAGATTTTCGGATTAAAATTGATATATCTCAGAAACTACTCGTTTTGTTGAAACTTTTACCACTTACTCTTGACATATCTAGCTACAAAGCTAGGTAGATTCATGCCTATAACTTTTAAGGGTAAAAAATTAAAAAATAATTACCAGATAAAAAAAACTTTGATAAAATTGGTGAGAACTAAATCAACTTGACTTAGCCTATTTTTGTTAAAGACTAAATGCCCTTTCAGTTAATGTAAAAATCATTTAAATTCTGCAAAACACTTTTGGAGTTATATCGCTTTGAAAATGGCTCTAAAAATTCATCCAAAAAGCAGTTTAAAATTTTTCACCATGTTAATTTTTTTACATTTTTTATAGCATGTCATAACTCAGAAAACAATATTGTAAAACACGTTTTCCACTAAAGCTTTTGATCTGATATCAGCGAATATTTGATCTGAACGCGCCCAGTGACAGTGACAATAAGCCAACAAGCTCGTGGCGAGGCGATGAACCCCTGAATGCACCCAGTCACTAAGCAGCGATGATCTGCTCTGCTCTGAATGCCCCCGGTGTAGCTGTCTCACTCTCCATTGTTGTACTTTTCTCTGGCCCACTTGCCGCGCCGCCTAACACCAGTAATGAACGCCTGTTTTATCCTCACTACAGGATATTTTGTGACCGAAGAAAGCTATTCGGGTAATCAGCTCTTCCCTTATTTTATTATTGAATACTCGATGTCCGCGCACTGTGTGCTCAGTGTGTATGTGCTTTCACTCAGGCCTTTCTATAGTGACAGCCTTTGCAATTCAAATTGAGACGTTACTTGACTCAGTTTGGTTATTTCAAGTTTGTTGTAGCCTATAAATGACCACCCAGTTAAGGTATTCCATGTGGTAACAGATATTTTGTCTTATTAATAACGTCAAAATATTATTCATCTGAGCTTATAAGCAGGGCCCATTTTCTAAATAGGCCGAGTAGGCCGCGGCCTAGGGCGGCAAATTTTTGGGGGGCGGCAAATTTCGAAGTTAACTAAATTTTTTTTCTTTATCAACAAAAATTAAATAAATTAAAAATAACATAACGGCGTTTGCAGAAGAATTTGGAATTTTTATATACTGTACATTGTAAATAATCCTCGTAACAGAACTTGTAGTTATGTTGAATGAATGAATTAGATCCGTAGGCTATTTGTTTACTCGTCTCAGCCCGTGAAGGGAAGCGGCAGGCAGGCAAGCTTGGCTCTATCGCCCGCTACCGGAACGGAAAGGTGCGCGGTGCTCGTCAGCTGAGAAGGGGGGGGGGTTCTTTCTGTTGTAACAGGATGATATTTTTGACGTTTAGAGACCCTTCATTTTTCACTTGCGATTTGCGTCTGGAGTATTTAGTTTGGTTTGGTAGTGTCAGATGTCGTTTATTGGTGTTTCTCATTGAGACAATTTGATGATTTATGATTCTTGAGGAAATAAGAGCAAGATCTATGATTAAGACATTTTTATGCATTTCATTGTAAGGTAAAACGACTAAACGTTGACCGCCGCCAAACTCTGTTCACAGCAATGTTACTTGCAATTTTTAAACAGCCTATGCAATATTTTTGTGTCAGTAGGAATCATACTTTTATTTAAACAATTCTTTGTTTAAAGAACTATTTTATTAAAAAAATGTTTAAACATAAAATTTGAAAGTAATATATACTATATTTTAAAGGCTGTTTAAATATTGAAAAATCGGCATTTAAAGTGCAGTAGACTAACCTTACTGTTGTTAATTAAAACGTGTTTGTAAAATATGCTTATGTAGATATACAGTATTTCGTTTAAACTGCTAGGTACGCCGTATGTTTTAAAATTAATAATACTATTTATAAGACAGTGTTGTTGGTTTTCCAAACACCGTTTGAAAATCGGACGGTGGCATTTAATATTTTGGGATTCCCAAAAAAAAAACTTTCCTGAAAGTAAAAAGACGGATCTCGTTTTCTCTGGTTTGAAATTTTTTAAATAAAATTTACAATTTCAGCTATAACTGTTTAAAATAATCTGTTTTTCTCGATGCAAATGCAAGAGTTTCTTAGAATCGTGTTATCTATTGCTAAATGCAGCCTAGAGCTATTGACTAAGGTGTCATATTAAAGACGAACAATAGTGCTAAATTTCCTGTGTTACACTTTGGAAATTATTTCATCAAAACTAATACAAAACTTCAGTTTTCGTCTACAGTCTAAAAAGATCTTCAATTTTGGACTTGCCTTTTAGATTTGCAAATTGAATGTAAATTGTTGTTAACTTTTCGGTTAGCGGCTAGTTCAGGTTTCACTGTTAAGTACTCTTTCTCGTATATGATATTTACTTATTGTTCAGCTTGATTTAGAACAGATTGTGAAGTTAAATAAAATTTAAAAAAATCTAGAAAGCAGATTATTTTAATAAACAGTTATAGCTGAAATTAGAAATTGTATTTAAAAATTCTAAAACCAGAGAAAACGAGATAATTCTTCTACTTTTAGAAAAAGGAAGTTGAGTCAATATTTATCTTAATTAGTTAATTTTAAAACACGATTTCCGTAAACCTCTGCAGCCATCAAACTCGCCTAGCGCTACGGCCGCGAGGCGGCATTCGGTAACGTCGTTCGGGCTCAGGTAGACCGGAACCGACCAAAAAGATAAAATACGACTGACAACTTATCATTGGATTGTAGAGCGGGCAATCCAAGCAGCTCTCCCGGGAAAGATCGGCCAAGAAAGTTTAAAGATATAACTTTCAATTACCAGCACATTTTTATTTATAGATAGATAGAATATTATTTCTTATCTCCAGTGCCGTGGGTGCGAGGTGTCGGAGGGATGGTGGGAGACTGTCTGGGGGGGGGGGGGGCGGCAAGCATAATGCGGCCTAGGGGCGGCACTAAGCTAAAATGGGCCCTGCTTATAAGTTATGAAAAACCCCTCTAAAAATAACTTGATTTGAAATAAAAATTTCCAAGCTAATACTCGTTAAACATTTTCTGCAACTGTTTCCATAATCTAGATGCAAAAATAAAAATTTTAACTAATATAAGGGTTTAAATAATTTAAGTAAAACTACATTAATATATTTTTTACGTATGATGTTTGCTAACCATAAAAGTATTTTCTACTAGAATATCTTGTAGGTAATTAAAAAGGATTATTTGTCTTTTAAAAGTTTGTACATCATTGTTGGTATTTTGATTACAATACTGTATATCAGGGAAATAATTTAAAAATCGATCCACTTTTATTCCTTTAAGAACAATGTATGGAATAGCAATAACCCCTTATTCCGTGGCTTATGTACGACTTAGGCCTAATGACTGCAAAAGAAAAGGAGTAGGCCTATAATTTGAGACGGTTTCATTTAAGCTTAATTAACTTATGCATGAAATAGCGATAAATTAAAATATGAATAATGCTGAATTACATAATCGGATTACATAATAAGAACAGGAAATAGGCTACATTAAGAAGCTGGAATTCTAGAGTGCATTCTCTTAAACGACCATGGCGCGTTACCTGTATTTATTCTATTTATTTAAGAACGTGACCTCTCAAAGTTTTGTGTAATCATGTTCGTGAAAAATTTACTCTAATGGCAGAGACTCTGATGGCTATAATATGTTAGTTAATAGTGTATTAAATCATAATATAATTTTACTCTGTTGTCTAATATAATAATTTTTCTTTAGGAATTAATTGCAGTTTACAGCAGTTAGGAGGACATTTAAAACTAAAAAAAATATTCATAGCTTTGATTAAAAATTATATCACTTTTATTAACACTCTATTGATATATACAAACATTAAGCTCAATGCTATTTTTAGATTTTGACCAGGGTTGACTAAATACCTGAACATCTTACTCTGATATTGAGCTAATATATCCTGTTTGTCCCCTACCGGCTGTAAAGATCCTGTATCGAAATGACGATTTGGCTTCGGTTTTGGCAAAATACTGTTTCTTACAATATTCTCTAGTGAGATAAGGTAGTTATTTACAAAAAACTAATCTGCGTCAGTGCAATCGTCGCTTGCATGAGATTTTTATAATATCTTTACTGACAAGGTAGTACGGTTTAATATTTTATCTTATTATAATCTTTTATTGAATAAACCAAATTTTGCATAAAAACCATCTAAAGATACTAATAAATAATTTTGTAATGGTACATGGTTTCTATCAGAAATATTTAAATAATGTTTAGTATTGTTTGATGTTTGAACATAGGCACCTTAACCTTAATTTTGAAAGCAACTACGTACATCCATTTGGGTAGCAGGAAGAGGATCTAGTTTTAATCTTTTAATGGACAGTCTCCAATTATTCGAATTTAGGAAGGATGGAGATGATTTGGAAGAACAGAACAACACGGAAAACTAATCTGTAATGGATATTTGAGAGCCCTTCCTCCAATAAAAATATTAGGCCTACTTATAGTTTCCAGAGTAGTTAAATGTACCACATTCTGTAGTGGCCTTGCGATTCCTTTTAAACTGATGAAATAGTATTCTACTTGTTGAACACAATTATTTCAGAACGGCCTTTGTTTAATGCCGACTATGATGTAAACCAAATAACTGTAGGTTATGAAGTAATACTTCTAAGATATATATTTGTTTTCTGATTTAAATTCATTTAAAACGATCATTCCAAAATAATAACAAATCGGATAGGTATTTAGGTATAGTTTTCTTTAGTACGTCTACAGTATTTTTCCTAGCAATACGGTACCAGAAGAAATACTTATATAGTTTTGTGTAGTATGAGAATAATAACCCTATTTGAACTCTAGCTCTTTACATGCAATATGCCGGAGATGTAAATTCCGCGATAATCGTCGTTACAATTTTCGCTTCCAACGACACCTCGAGACGGAAAAACCGCATAGCAGTTAAACAAAATTACGTTCGTGGCTAAGGACCGGGGAGCGGTGTAGTAAGAGAGGCATGACACAACTGGATCTGGGTCGGACGCGTACTTATGGTTGTACTATTACTATACCTACTTTGAATCATGATCAATTTTTCATGTTTTATGAATCATTGTATTTGGTATTTCGTATATTTTATTGAAGTTGGGAGTAGTTTCAGTACCACAATTTTTGTCTTATAATAGATCATGTTATTGCTTACCTTATCTTGTTGGCAAAGGTAATAAAACTGCTATGTGGTGCAACCGTCTAATGACATCTCTTGAAAAAATGTAGTAGGATTATTTAATTCTTTCGTTTCGGTTGGTCAACACTTCGTTCAACAACTGGCTGGGTAGCGAAGTGGTTATAGAGCTCGCCTTTGAATATGGCGGTTGCCGGCTCGATCCTGAGAAAAAATAGTGCTTTTTGATGATTCGATACTGGACCCAGCTCCCTTTGATCATTGGGCTATTAATTAGTAACAAAGTCAGTAACAAAGCTACACCTCATCTGATCCATCACAATCATCACACTCGCCCTTCAGTCATACTCGCCTTAAAATACGCACCACAGAGTGCGTCAGTGTTTCAAATAAGTATGAAAAAGTATCATAGTTATAACAACTAATATTTTGTCAGTTGGTTGCCTACGGTTTAACGTTAGTCCTAATAGCTACAAGTAGGCCCTAAATTCTGCCGTTACGTTTTTATCAGATCCGTCTCGTAAGTTCAGCGGACAAGAGCAGGTCGGATTGTCGGATGTTTCGCCTGTTCTCGTTGTTCCATGCCTCGGTGTCTAGCTGTAGAGCGCAATACCTCCATAGAATGTCACCTCTGATTCTTCCTTCTCTCTGATGACAATCACGGATTGCCCGGGCATCTGTCGACCTATTGTCCCACCCTCCCCCCCCCCCCCCCCACCAAGAGCCG
The DNA here is from genome assembly GCA_030545055.2 of Neoaliturus tenellus. Classification (NCBI taxonomy): domain Eukaryota; kingdom Metazoa; phylum Arthropoda; class Insecta; order Hemiptera; family Cicadellidae; genus Neoaliturus; species Neoaliturus tenellus. Next base: position 168,818,224 of record CM061533.1, on the reverse strand, counting down.
GTGTCTGTGTCTGCGCGCCTGGCGCGGCGCACAATTAGCCTAACAAGCGCACACTTTCATCTCTGACATGATTTCTCCCGCCGGCCACTTCTCCTCCGTCGCTGCAACTTCAAAAAAGGATTTTTATATTTAACATTTATTGTTTGCTTTGGTTTTTGCGGTTTACATACAAAAAATGAGTAAGCACAATGACGGTGAGATAGAAAAATAATTGTGTGGACTCTCTGTAGTTGAGCCTTCTCTTTCTCCTGTCGAAATGACTGGTTTGCCATTCACCAGGGCCGTAAAACACTGAATTATTAATGTTTGATCGGCGTTACCGAGTTTTCTGACATCATTTTAGAAAACAATCCTAAACAAACTTTATGTCATGTTGCTTGTATTAAGAACAAATAATAAATTATACACGGGACATTTTGAGTTTTTTACTAACCAAGTTTTTAACTTATCATTATGGAATGAGACCATTGATTATCGTCTCATATCATACATTTAACAACTGATTTTAACTGAAGTAATTTTGCAGATCATGAATTGTACTGTGCCTGATGGTTACCGTTACAGTTGATACTACAGACGTAGAATCATTGGTAATTGGCTTTAAATGCCTTATATTGAAATGGCGACCTAAAGAAATAGGTAGTTTAAGCCAAGTATGAATGAGAGATGAGTGAAGGGTAATTGTGGAGCGAACTTGTTGTCTTGTTACTGACTAGGCCGGCATTCTCCTTAAACTGGACTGTTAATTAATAATAGCCCAAAACAACTAGCCAATGGTCTAGGGACCTACATGGGATCCGAACCACGATTTCGACCTCATACGAATCGGTCTAATTATGAGGACGGTCTTTATGGATGAACTAGTATTCACTAGTGCGGGCGTTAATCCCCATTCCGTTTCACACCGGCTACCGCTACCGCCTCTTTCGCGGACGTTTCCGTGAGCCATTTCACACCAAAACTACCGCGACCGAGCGGGAGGCGGGAGTTTCATCGACTACAGGGTTGCAGACCACCCTGGTTTGACGTTCTGCGCATGTGCGAGCCAAAACTACCGCGCCGGTAGCGGTAGAAAATCGCTTGAGAAGCGGTAGTGGCGGTACTACCGCCACTACCGCGGGCGTGCGGTAGTCCGGTATGAACTGTCCCGTATGATAACACGGTGAGCGATCTTTCCAAAGTTCGCCCAGCGGTAGCGGTAGGCGGTGTGAAATGGCCTTTAGGGAATATCGCATCCACAAGCCATCGCTTATAACTATCCACAGTTCGTGACCTCCAAGTAGCTGGATTGCAGGACGACGCCACCGTCCCAGTAAGAAGAATAATCCTCTGAATCCCGGAAGAAGTAGACTAGACTTATTCCGAGTGCAGTGTAATTTAAATTGCGGTACTGCAGTATTTATTTCTGTGATCTATTTGTAATGAAGACATTTGCTGCCATAAAATTAAGTAAAAATTATGTCTTCCTTCTTGAGATTCGCGACAGATTATCACTTCCCAATGTTTCACTGGCAAATCAATCCCGGCCACTGGTGAAATTTACGAATCTTCTCGCATAGAATTGGTTTCAATATCGAGACGTGAAGTATGGAGAACGCTGGTTGGGAATTCGAGACGGTGCGATGAGTAGCAAGTGTGGCCGGCCATCGTGAATAGAGCGAAGCGAACACAGGAGAAAAGACTAGGAGCGAGTGTCGAGTCACCTTCCCACATGTGGAGCGAATGGTCTCAACGTTCCTCTGCCTTTGCGTAGAGTTCAGTCGACTATAGGGAAGGCAGGGTTTTAATCCGCCGCTGATCAGTCCGTTTTGCCTTTGTTTTTTCTGTTTTTTACAAAGGTGAATATTTTACTAGTAAAGAATCTCTTCTATTTCTTGCATGCAAATTTGTTGAATTAACTCCATCTCAAATAAATATCTCCATTTTACGATTATATGTGCAAGTAGAAGTAAAATATTGTAGAATGTAATACTCAAACTCAATAAATAAATAGATGTCTGTACAAAACCACTATCCATATTTATTTCTTCATATTTTTTCTTCAATTTTCCTGAACAGACCTAAGCATTGTTCATGTTTTTTCGAGGTTATTTGTAGGTCGAATACTGTACATCCACGTAGACGAGCTGCTCTTGGATATCTTAATGTGGAAATGATGTATCTTAAATACATTAATGTTTAAGGGCTTATCTTATTATCCTCCGCGTGGAACGATTCCCCAATCATCAGCCAACCCTGGTCGCCACAACCGATGACCAGAGCAGCGAAAGCGCGTCACTCTCACCCGCTGGGCGTCATCTCGGCTTCCTGTGAACATAAACATGGCACTGTAATATCCCGCGTCATCGCCGCAGCACAGACCACGGGCAACAGTACATGTACCAGGCTTCACCCGTCACTACCCACCGGTTACTATGTTACTACGTTACAACGTTACAATGCTCCCTCTGCGCCGGGTACCGGAGACATCCTCGTCTCATCCATGTAAATCGCCGTCTCAAGGTGATCCGGTCATGTTGAAAAGTGAAATTCGGAGCCGAGAAAGCTCGTTACCGATCCAGCAACCGCTCCACATTTGTCACCGTCTTTTATAGCTGTTGAATTTATTGGGGATCAAGGTTGTAAAAGAGTTGTGCGGTGTGTTAGCATATTATCAGAAGTAAGTATTAAGCAGGATTTGTATACTGCACTATTTAAGTAAATGGGAAAACCACTGCCTTTTTATCACCTTTAAGACAAATCAGAATCGTGCATTTCGTAATTTTGCAATACTCGTGGTTAATCACTGTAACTCAAATCTTTTTAGAAACATTCGAGACTAACAGAGAAACGTTGACATCCCCAAATAAAAGTACTTGAGTTGAAAAATTAACACAGTAAAAATATAACGAATTAATTAAAAAGTACCAGGAGGACCGAGCGTTGCTCGGTGAAATATTAGTAAATTTAAATATCAGAATAAACTTTATTGACATTTAATATGCAGTACATAAACAGCTGTTACATTTCTTTTTGAAGTTCTGAATGTACTTCTTGTTTATATGTTGTTAATTCGTTGCCAACATGGCAACCCATAAGCCCAATGTTAAAATTTTGTAATTTTAAACTTTAATTTTTAGCAAAATTAGATTTTCCCTGGGGGCGAGACCCATCTCAATCGTATTTTTAAGGTAAAACTAAGTTTATTCCAAAATTTGAAGGAAATCGTCGGAGCCGTTTTTGAGATAATTGTGCAAGCAAGCAAACAAGCAAACAAGCAAACATTGCTCGTATAAGAGTATAGTACCAGGGGGACCGAGCTTAAGCTCGGTAAAATTATTACTTTCGTTTCTCACACAAAGCTCGTTCGCTCCGCTCACTCGCCAGGCGGAAGGTTTGCTGCACATTGGTATGATTTTCCTAAAACCACAGGTTAAAGATGTAACACATTGGTTTATTTTATCTACAGTTATCAGCTGATTTTTGTTCAGTTAAAAAATTTCCATAAGGATAACATGGGATCTTTGAAGGGCTCTAGCGCGAAAACCGGATTTTTCCCAGCTATGGGACCAGCTCCAATCGATTTCTGGTGGCCAAAACCCCCATATTCCAAAATTTGAAGGAAATCGTCGGAGCCGTTTTTGAGATAATTGTGCAAGCAAACAAGCAAACAAGCAAACATTGCTCGTATAAGAGTACTGTATAGGATAATAGGATACATCGCAAATTGCAATCATACAATTAAACATTTATTCATGCGTGATACATTTATTCATTTTTATACTAGTATTAGGGGGACTGAGCTTAAGCTCGATAAAATTATTAGGCCTACTTTCGTTCTCACACAAAGCTCGTTCGCTTTGCTCACTCGCCAAGCCGAAGGGTGCTGCACTTTGGTATAACTTTCTTAAACTACAGGTTTAAGATGTAACACATTGGTTTATATCTACACTTATCAGCTGATTTTTGTTAAATTAATAAAATCTCTATCCAGTGGCACGGTCGTGTCACGTCGCCAAGTCCCACCCAACCAAGCAGACGACGCGTGCCTATATAGACACGAAGCAGAATATGCCAATTTTCACTTCTCAAAAAGGGCACAAATAGGCCATAATTAATTCGGAAATAGTTTTCAATCCGTTTAACCGGGTTAATAAGCACTAAAAATCACCAAACTTACTTTACAAACTCTCAGTGAAATAAAATATATACGTTCAAAAGTAGCCTAAAAAAGTTGGAAATGTAGAAATGTAGTTTCCTACGCACAAAAAGCATATTTAGACAAGGCTACAGCCTTTATCACTGATGGGAATCACACGAAACTTTGCAGGAATCTTCGTATATGTACGTAGTGCAAACCTTTGTGTACTAAGATAAAGTTAATTCTTTAAATATAACAAAATACATAAAATATAAGTTTTATAAAACAACATTGTTTACATTTCGTAATTTTAAAAGGTAAACAAAACAGAAGACGTTCAACATTACAATTTAGAAGAGCAAAAACATATGTTACCATATTTATTTAATTTAATCAGGTGACATTCTTAGATTAAGTTGGTAAATTTCACTCTACTGGCTTTCAATAAGCCAGTTTATATAATAATCCTTTTTTTATAATAATCCTTATGAGTTTTCTGAAATTCAGTGGCACGTTCGATCGTATGTCTCACCGCCAAGCCCCACCTAACGAAACAGACGGCGCTTGCCTAGACACGAAGCTGAATACGGTAAATTTTCACTTCCTAAATTAGCAAAAATAAGGCTGTAACTCAACCTATGGTTTTCCATCGGTTGAACTCGTAAAAATCGCTGAGCTTACCTCGAAAACACTCGGTGAAATAAAATATAAGCTTTCAAAATTAGTCTAAAATTGTTAGAAAAATAGTTTCCTACGCACAACAAACATTTGTTTTATTTTTAGACAGGGCTACAGCTTTTACTACAAATAGGAATTCCATGTAACTTTGCACGGAGTTTCCTATCTTGACATAGTGCATACCTTTGTGTACAAAGATCAAGTGTATTAAATTTAAATATCACAAAATTAAACAAATATGAGTTTTCCAAAACGCACTTTGATTACACTTAATAAATTTAAAAGGTAAACAAATCAGGCGTTTGACAATATTATTTAAATTCGTTTCAAAAGAAGCTAACTAAAAACACTGCTATCATATTCATTTATTTCATTAGCTCACATTTATAAATTGTTTTACACAGAAAATTATTTTACTTAAAATTGTAATCCAATAAATTGTTTTATTGCCAATATTGATTTGAATTGTCTGTATAAGTACATTCGAAAATAAAACATTTTATCTTCAAAACTAGTGAATTTTTTATAATTTAAACTGTTGTAGATTTCAGCTTTGGTAATATTTGGTAACAATCTGACGTTATATTTGCCAAATCTTCATCAAATTAAAAGGCGTAATTTTAGAGTTGCACCCTATTGCCCATGGAATGTTTGGACAACGCATTTCTTAGGTAGGAAATAATCCCGGTTGGCAGGTCCCCTAAGTGATAATAAACTGATAGTCCCATAAAAAATGCAATTTTTGTGCAGTGATGATGTAACAACTTTTATTGCTTAATCTGCCTAGTGTTCAAAACATTCGTGGTAGGCCTACTTATTGTACTCCCTGAAAAACTGTAGGCTGCGGAATTTTTTAACTAGGAACTGTGGGAGTTTCATAAATCGCAATGTACAGGCATTGCTGCAGTTAGTTAGTTATTAAAAAATTCACAATATGCTATCATTGCAATTTACCTTGATTGATAACTTATTGTTAGATGATTGACTAATGTTCATATTAAATATAATATTTCAAAATATTCAAAATAGAGTAATATAATGGAATTTAATAACAATCATATCCGTATCATCATTGTTTCTACCCTTCTTTTAATCATCTGTGCAATATTAACTCAATATAGCTTGACTTTCGTCTTAAACCACTCGTATCTCGTATCCAGAACACAAAAAAGTTATACAGCAGTTGTATAGTATAGGCCTACTAGGCGCCACGAAATTACGAGCTAGGAAATTTAAACTGATGGAAGGTGATTTATATTAGTCTTACCTAGCGATGTTGTCGGTTTTGTTTTGTTTTCATGTTTTCCTATTATTGCAGTAATTAATAACAGATGCCAACAGCTGGATAGGTCGGTACAAATCGGCAACTGTTTAAATTCAGGCTCGCATTTTCGTGATGCCTACTTGCAGTTATTCTTTGGTTGTCTTTACTCAAAGATAGTTCTATGTAGTTTGAAAATTTCACTTGCAGAGTTATTTAGGGAGTACAAGTACCGTACATTTTTTAACACTACAGATGAAGCAATAAAACTTGACACATCAACAGTGTACAAACGTATATGACTTTTACAATATTTTGTTTTATTCCTATATATCTTGATCTTAAAAAGGAATTCGGAGGCCGGTAACCAAAACTAAAGAGACCTTCAAATTAATAAATCCTGTCACTTCCGTTACGAATCATGGGTATCAGTATCAGCATCTGTCCATACATTAGTATTCCAATCTCGCAATGCAGTTAAATAGCTAAATTCGATCCTATGAACAACTGCAGTGTTCCTCACACATTTTTACCTATACTGTTTAAAAATCAGACAAACGAATACATAGTGTTCTGTTAAATTTTAAAACTTAATTGAAACTCTCTTCCTACTTAAAAATTGTATTGTTAAAACCCAAAAATGATAAAAAATAATGATATCATACCCAAAAACACAAAGTGTTGAGGGGTTGCCAAGTCCTAAAAATGTATGATATCAAAATTTCTTCAAAAAGTCAATGCCATTGGTTTTAGAATAGCTACTCGACAAATTGATTTGGTCTTTTAATGCTTGGTAAACATTTTGTAAAACATTATTATTTTATTTCGGGACCGTACTTGGCCAGCAGATGTATTAAAAAAGTTAGACCTTTTACGAATGGGGATATATTACGATCAATGGGAAAATATTGAATTTACATTATTTGGTTCAATGATAAAAACGTACATCTGCTGGCCAAGTACGGTCACGAAATAAAATAATAATGTTTTACAAAATGTTTACCAAGCATTAAAAGATCAAATTAATTTGTCGAGTAGCTATTCTAAAACCAATGGCATTGACTTGGAAGAAATTTTGATATCATACATTTTTAGGACTTGGCAACCCCTCAACACTTTGTGTTTTTGGGTATGATAAGGATAACATGGAAACTTTGAAGGGCTCTAGAACGAAAACAGGATTTTTCCCAGAGATGGGACCAGCTCCAATCGATTTCTGGTGGCCAAAACCCCCATATTCAATCGAAAAATCTAAAATCCTTGGAGCGAAAAAAAACTTTGCCCGTACAAACAGAGCTTGTTTATAGTATAAAAAATACAGACGGTATTAGGCAAGACAAAGTTCTTTTGACATGAGGTACGTAATAAAGTACTGCGTTTAACAGTACACACTAAAGAAAAAGTGTACAACAGGTTAGTGAAGTCAATGACAAGCATGGCTTTAAAATGTCAAGAAAATAACAGGGTGATACTCCGAGCGTCTCTTCAATCACAATGGGGAGATGTGATGTGACATTAAATGTGATCAATAAGTTGTGTAACGAGCGGCATGCCAGATGCCAGGTGCGTGTCCGACGGACCGTGACTGGAGGACACATTGTGAGGTCACATCAGGCACAGTGGTGCTGGTGCAGTGATCAGTAGCGCGGCGAGGGTCATGTGATGAGGCGCGCGGAGTGTCATGTGGGAGTGGCTGGCCAAGGGACTGTGTCAGCGGGACTGCCTGGAGGAGAAGACTCAAGTGTGGAACCTGCAGAGCCAGCGGGAGTTCAGCACCCGTCAGAAGAAGCAGAAGAAACAGGAGAAGAAGGACTCTCCGGCGAAGAAGATAGATCACGAAAAGAAGCAAAAGATCCCGAAAAAGAAGAAAGACACTGTTGAAACCCAGATAGAGCTTGATTGGAACCGTAGGTGTCGAATGGATTCGTACTACGAAGGCACGACTCAGACAGTAATAAGGCAAGAGATCTACAAGAAAATACTTCTGCAACAAAAGTCTCCTTTCTACACGAAAGACTTGTTCACTATTTCGATGAGGAACGTGAACGAGAGAATTATAAACGAGAGACGGATCATAGTTCCGGAGAGACCTGACGACTACAAGAGTAACGACAGCAGCTTGGAGATATCGGACTTCCGTCCCGCTGCTGAAATGGAAGTTCAGGCTCACATAGAGACTCCTCCGAAAGGAGAATACTCTGATTCTCTTGTGGACAACTCCGAGAAGGAACCATTGGAGTTGAAGGAGGAGATGTCAAGGTCGAGCGGGAGTGGAAGGTCGGAGGGGGGTGGGCGAGGGGAGGATCTGGAGACGGTGGTGACAGACGTGGAAGAGGACTCCGTGGGGAGCGGTAGCGGTGGAGTCAGAGGAAGAGGGTCGGGGGAGAGGAGGACGTCGTGCACACGGCATGAGGGCGACAGCGTGGACATGGCCCGGTACCGGGTGGCGGAGACCAGGTGAGAGAGAAGAGGCGATAGTCTAGAGTTGTGTTGATCATAGGATTAAAAGGTGATTAAATTCTAAGCAGTGAATTATGATGACCAATTAAACACAAGTATGATAAACGTCAATTACAAAGCAGCATTAGTTGTTATTTCCTTTATTTTCAAGTGATTTTACTTTCTCCCCCTATACCATAGTATATGGAGAAAGTATTGTTTTCGTAAAACACTTCGCATTAGTTTGATGATGTATATATCCATTTTGGAGCCCCCTTTCCCCCTATAAATGTATATATTGAGAAAGTATTGGTTTCGTCAAAATTTTAAAATTTGAGTTGTTGGTAAATTTATCCGTTTTGGTGCCCTCTGAGTCCAAAAAAGTGGTTTTCGCGTGATGTCTGTGTGTGTGTGTGTCAGGATGTAAACAGAGCTAGAGGATGCCCTAATGGTCCGATTTTGGTGAAATTTGGTATAATAGGTCCAAACGCACGATAATTCCAGGCGTTTTTTTTTTTCATTTTTTAGAATTTTTGAATTTTAAGGGTATTTTACCTCCAAAAACCCTCAAAAATCGTGAAAAATCCAAATTTCTCAAAAACGGCTCTAACGATTTTGATTAAAATTTTGTGGTTTATTAAGCTTAAAATGGTGAATAAACCACCCGCATCTCCGAGAAAATGCTCGTTCAAAAGTTATGGCGTAATAAGTGTTTCAAAAATCAATTTTTTGGATTTTCAAAATAGCTGTTATTTTTAAATAAATTTTACTTATCTCCATTAAATCAAGCTCAAAAAACTAAATAATCCAGTATTTAAAATTATTGCTCTATGTCAAGTGGTTGCGGAGAAAATTCAATTTTTCGTTTAGCGGTAAACGCAGTACGTTGTTAAAAGTCACAGACGCGCGTAGGGTCAAACTCGCGCTGCTCACCTGGTAGCTATCCGACTGAGTCATCAAGACATTTATGTTTAAAGCTTTTAACAACTTTTTTTATATTGTTGGGAGAAAGTATGTGTCAGTTAACTGATACCGTTTATTTTTATTGAAATTCCCCAAAGCAAGTCAAATATTCTTTTCCGCGTGTTTTAAGAAGCAGCGTAACGTTCTTATAGTGCAAGAGAGTCCTACTGCGTCTCATGTATCCTGTAAGGTTTCTCCAAATACATAATTATTTATTAAAATTTAAGGTGTTTCCTAACACTAAACGATGCCATTTAACATCTAGGTATAGAACCTAATATTATCACCGTATTTGACATGACTGTAAAATTATGTGAAATCAATCAATTAAGGAAAAAGGTGAAAGTTTTTAATCTTAGTGACTTTAACGAGTGGCTTCACCGAATCTCACACAGTAGACTAAAACAATAACAAGTATAACAAGTAACTTGATTTTATTACCGGTAACTGTAATTATTTAGTTATAGTAACGTTATTTATTTACAGTGGTCTAACGGCATTTAAAGCAGGATAACCTTTCTAACTGCACAGCTGACTTGCAATTACGAAGTGCATCAGTCAGCTGTTGTCGCTCGCACAAGTGTGTATAATCAGCTGATCGCTTATGCACACCTGTCAAGGTCGCCGCCGCGCCGTCTCAGTGAAAGCACCCGCGACTGCAAAAACTCATCTAGTTAACCACAGGATAGCTGACGCTATTAACTGGAGCGGTGGCGGGAAAGTGCCACTGAAATCTGCGACACATCGCAAGAATACGAAATTAACGAACCAGTCACTTGTATGATATGAGTTCGCGGGCCCTTTTACTTTTATGCGTGGTTAACAATGGACTGGATAGTGGTGATAAGCTAATATTGCAATACAATGGCAGTTTTCTTCTGAAGTTGGCGTGTTGGAAGCATGTAATATATTATTCAATTTTCGGATATTTTACTCATGGTACAGTACCAAAATCAACGCAGACATTGGCCTTTATTATTTTGACTTTGGAAACAAAGTCTGCAAAGTAAAAATTCACTTTTTAACGTTTAAGAAGAAAGGCCAGCAAAAATGAACTCCTCTTTGGCTAGTTTAATCAACAGCTTTGTATAAACTGCGTGCAATTCAAAATGGTAATTTTATCAGCATATAATTTAAAATAAAAGTGAAAAATAAAAGAGTAGATCATTGAGACAATATACATATATCTAAATATTTTTATCGAATATGTAGAACCCATTAAGAATAATAATAATAGGAATACTAAACAAAATACTCCCCGTAGCAGCAGACCTGCGTACTCAGCGAATTTCCAAATTAGTAATATTAATTTTGACCACATAAAACTGTAAACCAAATAAAATCACATGCTCATAAATAGGGAAATAAATGGCCATTCTCCTTATGATAAATATAGGGAGAGTATGCAGGTATGCTGCCATGGGGAACACTAAAAGTAGGTTTTTATCATAAAAAAATTATTTCGACCATATTCGACCATATGAAGCCATGTACTAAGTTTTATAAATATCTGTCCATTGCTAAAGGAGTTTTCCTATTCTCCATATCCAATTCGTATATGGGAGGTTGAAATTGTGGTTCGGATCCCACGTTAAACTGTAGGTCCCTAGATACCATTGGCTGTTGGGCTATGAATTAACAGTCCTGTCTAAGGAGAATGTCGGCCTTAGTCAGTAACAAGACTACAAGATCGCGCCACAATCATCCTACACTCATCCGTCATTCATACTTGGCTTTAAACTACCTATTGAGTTAGGTCGCCATTTCAATAAAGGTATTAAGGTATTAAGGTATTAAGGTATATAATTAACATGGGAAAAGAGTATGCAGGTTTGCTGCCATGATAAGTGCAAAAACCAAGAGTTTTTATCATAAATGGATGAATCTCAACCAAATGAAGCTGAATACCAAGTTTCATCGAAAAATATTGGTTAATAAGTGAAATATTAACACATCCCTATTCTCCATAAGATTAACATTGGAGCCCCAAAATACAATGTACTGTCTTTAGACTTTGTAATATCTCGGTAACCAATGGAGATAGAGCAAAGCTTCAAAATACTAAATTGTGTGTTTTTTTGAGCTAAATCCAATGGTCAAAATAAAAATTTAAAATTTTTAAAATTTACATATGAAAAATGCAAAAAACCCAATTTTGGGGTACAAAACCCACAAAACTACCCCTTCCGGTAGGTTGATATGTCTGGTTTACGAACTCATCCGAATAAACGTAGGATTACACATCTCTACCAAATTTGGTGCCGATCGGACCGTTTTTACGAGAGTTATCGTGCCTAGGGACACATACATATATATATATATATATATATATATATATATATATATGTAAAATTTTTAATGACTATTATTTTTGGTCTCTGGGCACCTAAAAACGAAAAAGTAACATGGTCCCGGGCTTAGGTCTTACCATGAGACCTACGGTAATAGCTTATTCCCTATGGGAAATTCGCTAAAAATAAAACGCAATGAGGTCAACCAAAAATTTTTTGTAACGACTAAACAATCAGTTTATTTATTGTCAGATTTTTTGTGTTGTTTTTAGACTAGATGCATTCTTGTTACATGTAACTTATTTGAATGTTTATTATTTATTATTCATAGAATTACTGATATTGTTTCTATAACGTGACCTATTGAATGTATTTGTTTAATGGTCAATAAAATCTTGAATCTTGAATATAAGTTTTCTGAGTCACAATCCTTTGTGAACAGCGTTACTTTGTTCATGAACTTACGAGCAAAAAAATCAGTTAGTTGTATATCTTTGGTTTTAAGTCCTCAATATTATTTTACTGTCTTGTAAGATTGTCTATTAGTTGTGATGTTTACATGGGTTCTGTTGACTGCTCCAGTGAGAGCTATTAGAGCTATCAAGCATGATCTGCTGGATGAGTGTTAAGAAGGTAAATTTAGACCATCTCAAAACATAAATAAAAAACTTTTCGTCCCTTTAGCAAAAATACAACAAGTTTATTTTCACCCTTCTGAGAAAGAAAATAACATAGTAAATAAGACAACAGAAACAAGCTGTTTGCAAGCTTCCCCGCCGCGTTGCATGAGTTGGCGTCACCCGCGACTGTGGTTTATCCACGTGTTACGTTTATCCAGTTGGTGGTCGGGGACCGAGTCTTCTCATCAACACATTTCACGTCCAATGACGCGTGACCGCACCAAACTGTGTAACACGATTGTCAATTGTGGCGATGTTGGCTGATGATGGCGCGTGGCAGAGGCACCGGACCGTGGCACCACGTCTAGACACTGCACGCGAGGAAAGTGCCAACCGAAGGTGTCGATTGTCGAAGCTCCTGTCACAATAAGCGTGACAGGCTACGTAACTCTCTGCGTGACGTAAGTAGCCTAATATCAATCGATATAACCGCGTGGCCTCCAATACCGGCTCTTCCGCTCACGTACTGTATTGCTGTATTGCCGTAGCACAGGCGATGAGCGGCGGTGATGGTATCTCATCATATTCTATTGTACACGCGACAATAACAGTAGGCCTATTGGAATGCGGTATTCCATGGAGTGTTACAAATGAAAGGGGTGATATAACGTGGTATGGTGTTGGAAACAAGATTTTGGTCCTAGAACAATTGAAAATTCGGATACACAATCTATACAATTTTTTGTATGTTTTATATTTGAAGTTCATAAACAAAAGTAGCATGAACATGTTACATTATGTACTGATAATACTATAAATACGATATCACAACTATTACAGAAAACACTGCAAAATATATTCGGAGGTAATTCAACCATTCTTTTCCATCAAAAATCAATATTACTTTTAGACACTGCTTGTGTGAAGGCATTAGAAGAACAGAGTCCATGAAACATTAAAACGAACTTTCTAAGACCTTAACCCATTAGCCCAGTGAGACTAAAAACTACCAATTAACACAATTAACAAATTTATTTGTTCAAAACATTTTTAGCATGAAATCTTTTATTGAGACTTTTTAAGAGACTTTATTTGAAACTCTGATACAATCTGTGGTGCGTATTTTTAAGGCGAGTATCACTGATGGGTCAGACGAGGTGTAGCTTTGTTACTGACAAATATCACCTGTTTCACTTGTTAGGATCATTAATTAATAACCCAATGACCAAAGGCAGCCGGGTCCAGTATCGAACCATAAGGGAGCACTTACTTTTCTTAGGCCCGGTGCACGCGAGCGTCTTGCGTTTGAGTTGACGCACCTTTATTATGCTGCGGCGTTTGAGTAGTGCATGTACTCAAATGGAGCAGTACATAAGTAAACGCTCGTGTGCACCGGGAATGCCGCGTCGACGCAACGTGCACGCAGCGTACTTTGATGCTCGTGTGAACCGGGTCTTAGGATCGAACCGGCAACTATCAGAATCAAAGTCGAGCTCTTTAACCACTCAGTTACCCAGCCAGTAATAAATTACTAGAAGAGGATTCCCGAAGTCGAAATGTTCAAATGTAAGTGAGCAATAACAGTTCATCTAAATTCGAATTAGTAAATTAATATGGGGTTTCTTAACAAGCAACTTAAACAATATTAAACGGGTTTAAGTTATTGAAGCATGGGCGTTTCTCGCTCAAGACAGTCACGTAAACTTTCCCTACATAATTTGCTAGCACAACCGCTGTGAAGTTTGACCCGTTGCTCGTTGTTGACAATGGTCGATGTCATCCATAATCCCGCAAAATTCCACGTTGCGGTTTAAAGGTAACGGTGTCCTCGGGGTCGAGGATAACAGAGCAGGAACAAGGGATTCCATCGCGAAACATAGCGTGAACCGGCGACCGGAAGTCGACCGGAAGCAAAATTACTGAATTAGTCATGTCATGATGCGCATGCGTCGCTGGTCGCCACAGAGGAACCAGTAACGCGAGGCCGCGATACAGCGGTGATACAGATATAAATGTAACCGTGTTGTGGCGTTGTACTCTATGCATATTCATTACCGGAATCTCCAACGCGCTTTCTCCCGATCCGACTGTCCGGTATGACTCCATCTCCATCTCTCGGATTTATCTATCTTTTCTCTTTTTACGCATATGGATAACTCGTTGCGTAAGGAATAGTCGAATTTGAATAGAAAGTCATCGGTTCGACGATTCCTCTGCGTTGCAGCAAATACGATAGTAAGTGCAGGTTGGAAATTGTTCAAAGCTCCTCCTTCGAAACAGCAGAAGGTCCAAAAGCAGTCATTTCAATATGCGTCGGAGAATCAATTATAACTTCATACCGACTCTATAAGCCCTCTCCTCCATATTAGTATTATTTGCATTTTTTTTTCAAGCTTGCAAGGTCCTTTCAATTTCCATTTAAAAAATGTATATATTTAGGTTTAGTATTTTTAGAAGCTTTTTTTGCCATCCAGACTTGATCTGAAATGTATATTTAATCAAGTTCACCAACAATTGGGCTTAAAATGGAGTAGTTAAAATACTGAAGAACTTTTACTAGGTTTATGGACCAAATATACAGCATATCCCAAAATCTAATTGAGCTTACGCCCGTTCTTAATTAATTTTAAACTACGTCTTGAACTTGAAACGACCGAGAGTAGGCAAAACTTACGGCCGAGTTACGAACGATATTTTTCATGGAACTATACACCAAGCAATAAATATTATGATATGCAAATGAAAAAATGGTATCAATAAGTCCGACTAAGCGCATATAACTAATCTAACGGGATACGTTGTGTTTCCTGTAGCTAGACCCCACATTACTACCACTACATCACAGCTACCGGTGTAAAGTGTGTTTATGTATCTTTACACAAAAATATTCGGCTCTAGACCTCCAAAGCATGATTTTCTTGGTGAAAGCGAGGTTCAAAATCAGCTAATATTTAAATAGTGTGATATGGAAATTACTTTATGGTGCCGTTATGATATTCCCCACCCTCATGTATAAAGCCTCACCAAGTAACTTGACGAATGAATTTGCACTACTATTCAGTTAAAATTATTGCATAGTCAGTTGTTCCATGAAAATTAACATGTAACGTATAAGCTAATAAGCTCGATGCTTTTTGAAAAGAACCCCCTCTCCCCCCATAATTATCAACCACACACGAGTTGTTACATTTAAAGAGCTATTAAAAAAATGAAATAAAATAATAATTTCTCACCGAACTTCTAATGAATAATCCGTCAGGAAATGACAAGCGATCTAAATTTAAAATCTTCAAAATTGAAAAATGCAATAACTTGAAACTTATTCAACCCTTTGAGATAGGGGATATCACTTTAAAAATGAAGACTTTTAAGTAGTTTATATAATAAGAACGAAGCAGATTTTCTTTTTGCGACTGCCCATAGAAAGGCAGTCTTGACAAATATTTTTAGCAGATATCACATTATACCGAGTGTCCCAAACACCAATGTTCCTTTTAAAATTTACATTATTAATTGTTAAGAAAAACGATTTGTGTCATTACAGATAAACCTGTTACGCTCTATTGATTGACACTATTTATTACAATGTGCAGGGCATACCAGAACTAGAAGTAACGTATAGAGGCCGGAAACCATAAATTCTTTATCAAATCCCCCTTTTTTCATTTTTTATTCGATATATGTAAATTTTAGTTAACTTTACAATTTAACTTTTAGCCCTAATCTTAACGGTTTAAATGATAATGACGGTAGACGCTTAGTTCTTTATTCCTGTAAGAATAAAATGGGCCAAATATTCACCACGTTATCTGAAAGAAAATTTCTTGACACACATATGTCCCAACATAAAAATGTCATATATACTTTTAATTACTTTTCCATCATAACTTATTAGTTTTGTTGTAAATAATTTAATTTTGCCTAAATGTTTACAATATGTCGTTGATAATTGAAAATTAATGGAAAAGTAAAATTAATTACGTAAAAAGCGGAATTTCATGATGGAACATTATTCCAAATGAGATTCTACATTTCCAAACTTGGACAGTTCAGTTTAAAGTAAAAGTTTAAGAGATAACCGGTGTGAAATTTTTCCTGTGTCATTCATATGGGAAAACTCAACTTAAAAAACGTGATTATCTCCTAAACCGTTAGGAGTAGGGGTATAAATTAAATTGTATAGTTGACTTGAATTTACGTAGAAAATTTGAAAATGCCATAAAAAGTGGGGTTTCATTTGAAGTAGTGACCCACTGACCACCAGTCTGTAAATGTTACTTCTGTTACATTCTGTCCATTTAAACTAGTGTCAATCGATCTAACGTAACCAGTTTACCAATAATGACACAATTTGTTTTTGTTAAAAACTAATTCTGTAAATTTTCAAAAGGGTTGTGTACGGTTACGATTAGTCTAGACACCAGGTACTTCATTGTTGGAGAATATGTATTATTACTGGATTTTAGATTACTTGGCCAAGATCCAAATACAAATTAACCCCTATTATCGGATCAGATCCGTTTTTAAGTTTTTGCAAGCAACTTCGCGAGTAATTCTTGTACGTAACAGTGGCGCGTGACTACATGAATCCTGTTGAATCATGACAGTCACGTGACCATGTTTGACGTCACCAGGCTCCAGGTCTGCCGCTCTCGCCGGGGTCGCATCGGGAGCGAAATAAAGATCAATCAATTCAGAGAGAGCTTCGATCTAGACTCGTGATAGAGTCATAATAGACTCGTGACACCTTGAAAGTCAAACAGATCATCTACAGGCGATCTTGATTGCTTGATACCTGTCGAACTCGAACTATCGAACTATCTTTTTGGCCATATAGTGCTGGATCATCTGAACAAAATTTTCTTGAAGTTTGTATTTTGGTCTAGCACAAATTAGAAAATGTAATGAAATGTTTTAATTTCTACACTGGTTACAACATGTACAGTGTGTTTACTGGGCTCCCGTGCTGCAACCTAGTTTACAATAGAATGACGATAAAAACTACTACAAGACGCTCTCTCACGGCACTACACGGAACTAATCTGGAGCAGCGTCGCAAAACACTCGCTGATGACACATGCGTGAAAAACCGGGCTCTGCATAATGTAATGGGTTCGGTCATCTGGGCATGCCCTGACCTCCTGCGGTTACATGACAGCTATAGAGTGCAGGAAGTGCAGTAATGTTCCTTAAGTTGTTAGAAACCTTTAAAATTATCAAGCTATCAATAGAACATTTTTGTAATTATTTAATATTATTTTGACTCATGTTAGTACAGAAATAAAAAAATCTTTACTTCGCGATATCGTTACGAGTGATACTTATATTGTCAACTCGAATTGAAGCTGTCGGCTAGGACAGTAATTTAGAATCTCACTTCATGCTGTCCCGAAGCTTTAGGAAGATCAAGGAGGTCTGTACATGAGCTTAGTAGCTGAGGGCAGCAAAGCACTTTCTTGCACTAAACCAAGGTTAGGTGATCGGTATCCCCGCAATATATACGTTACGGGGACGAATCGAGACTGTTTTCAATCTTTGCAGAACTCGAGAAGAAATTAGGCAATAGCCATGGCTAAAGCCAAAGATGTTTCCGTGAAAGGATAAAAGAAACATCTCAAACAGGTGATTTATGATTCGTAAAAGAAACTACAGCAAATTTAATTATTCCTCTTTTCCAATAGGGCAGTATTTTTGCCATTTGTTTTTGCTGAATGTCCGTCCAATAGAAGCTTCATTTCAGCGACAATGCGAGTGTGGAGTGAGTGACGTTTTGTAGCGCACAGCCTCCCGTCTCTCTCATTCACACCTGTCGTTATCGCCGTATCATCACCCCCACGCGTGTGCAGCATCAGCCGGCGCGGCGCGCCTCCGGCCATGCTAATGAGAGCGGCGTTTCACCAATTAGAAAACAAAATGCTTTCGTCTTCTGACCACTTTCCTCGTGTGTGGTTGCGCGACGGATTCTTGTGTCAATCCTCAGCTCGCCGACGATGAGGATAATTTGCGATATCGATTACGCCGCCCGACGGTGGTGTAATTTTGAGAAGCGCAGCTACTCCTTGGTCACAAGTGTATGTCTTTAAGGGGTGGAGGCTGGGGATATCGTGATTATGATGGTGCTTCTTTTTAAGCAGTTTTAACCTTAATCTAATATATATATATATATAAGCGGAAATCAATGTTTTACTACGAAACCTGTAATTATTTTTGAAATACCTGTTTTAAGGTAGTATTTTAAATCGCAGTTTTAAAGTAGTGTTTTTGTTTTGCTGTTTTTGGTGACAGTAAATGGAGATATCCCCTGGCAGCCCGTGCACGAGATTTGACAGCTTTTGACTTCTTTCTTTGGAGCTAGGCCTTAAAGGAAAATATGGCCAAACAAAAGAAGATCTAAAAGAGCGGATTAGTTTGGAATTCAATATTATTTCGTTGATGGCGGTACTGTAGGTCATGGCTCACAAGCAAAACCAATGACCCCACGATCCCACATTACTGACACTTGTAGCTCTTCTCTCTTAGGATTCCTCTTAGATTTGTTCCTTTAGATCGCCTTTGTTCATGGCGTATCATTCTGTTAGACTCAACATTTGATTCAGCCCTAAAAGAATAGCCAAGAGATGTCAAGTCTGGAACGCACTGCGAAGATACGAGTATATCTCCAATTACTGCCATAAAACCGTGAAAAAAAACGCTACATCAATGACACCATGTTGAAAAGATATGATTTTGTGGTACAACATTAATTTTCATCCATTCAAGTAACATTAATGTTAAAAAAAACCATCCTTTGTTACTTCGTTTGTTTCATGGCCTCACACTGTACCTTATAGTATGAGAGTATTCGTAGAAAGAGAGTTAAAAATTGTTTCCTTTTATTTTTCACCTTAAGTATATAAAATCTAAAACTTGGACACAACTCAGACACAACGGTACTACCGTTGCAGGGAGTAGAATCACATACGATCGGCACTAACTTCCAAGTTGCTTTTTGATCAGGCGGTGAATTTTTCCCAATTAACTCAATCACCACTTGTAGGGCCTATGTAGAGTAGCATCACTGTTAAGACTTTCCCATCAGGTAACATTTCTCTGCTATCTTTGAGACTGGTCTGCCAGCTGGGTCACTTGAACAAACCCTGTTATTTTTTAAAGCTTTTTGTTTTTTGTTTTTTTTGAAAAGGGAAACTCTATATGAGATTGTGATTTTTACTGCCACTTTTACCTTTCTATTTTGACCTCATAATATCCAGCTGTTAATAAGACTTATTTAATTCTACTTTGCCCCCCCCCCCACAAGTAGGAGATTAGATGTGTAAGGGATGGACTTATATTGTTAATCTAATTTATGTATTTATTAAAGTTTGATATTCAATCTGAAATCTATTCCTCTAATCCTTCAATATCCTCCCCCATCAAAACATTTTACTCATCAGGAAAACATTTGGTTTCCAAGGGTACGGTTTAGGGAATACGCTGCACAATTTCTCCGGAGCCGAGGAGTACCGCGATGTGCTTACCACCTCCCTCACCCACAACCACACGGCCGCCGTGGACTCGCGGAAGTGCATCTCGGCGTCTCCTCCATTGCCACGGTCACAGAAGGTCAGGATCGTCTGGGTTGTACGTGCAGCCGCCGCGCCGCGGGTCCCCGACCACTTTCACTGCCGCTGCCTCCCCGGGTCGGGTTTCTACTGTAAATCACCTTTCCTTTTATTTTGGTTGTAACCTGTGACACTGGTCGGCCGGTTGTGGCTGGGCTCGCTACTGCAGCCGCCGGAGATTTCTAACAATAAAAACTGGGATTGAAAGTAACAAGTGTTACTACGTGATGATAGCTTGTCCAGAGAGGAAATGCGTTTCTGTGTTTTTTTTTATATAGACAGCAGTAGAATTCATGGACTATTTAGCTTTATAGAAATTACAATTCAGAACTTTTTGTTGAAACCATACAAAACAAGTTTTAGTATACAATATCGACAATTGCGCACTGTCATAGGAAGATATTTACTGGAAAGCCATCATGAAAGAGAGTTTTAAGTCGGTACTTTACAATTTTTTCATTCAAACTTCTCTGTTTGTTGGAAGAATAGAAAGCTTTTTCACCCACTAGTTAAGAGAATAAGGGGCGCTCTGAAGACAACGCACGAAAACAAGCTGATGGTTCATGCGGGAACACTTAGCAAGTAACCCACTTGAGGTTTGCAAAGTTTTATTTTAAGTTTTATTTTAATGGAATGAATTCATCGACTGTAATTTTACATATCTTTATAATTTTTGACAGCCATTTAAACGCTTCTAAGCCTATGTAACTGCTAAATTGGAATATGTTACCATTAATAACCAGGCTGTATATGATACAGTAATTCTTATAAATTACAATAATTATTATGATACTATTTTTTTTGTTAGGTGTTATCATTTAATGAATGTAACCTACATTCATTTTATTAACTAACTAATTAATTAGTGAAGATCTCATCTCGCAGGCGGCTATGGGAAACGAGCATACTCACCCTAATTCATTAACATATATTATTATTTCACTTTATTTTCCGTTAGGAAACGTGTGTACACCTACCGGGTGTAAAAAGTCCGTCCCCCTTTATTTTTTTTTATTTGTTATGATAAACAGATATCGTTTGGGGGTTGATAGTATAACTTAACAAAAGTACCTTTTGACGCTATCAAACATTTTTAGTCATGTTAGGGAGACGGCAAACCAGGAGTCAGAAGAAAAATTTTTTAATGTAAGCATAGTTTGATATGGACATCAAATTAAAGGTCTCACTTGGCAGAGTGCAATGCTGCAAACTAGAATTAAAATGGATGACCCAGACGGAAATGGTAGGCGTTCAAAGTTTCCATTAAAATCATATAGGTAAAACTTAAAAGTGCAGTAACTTTCTTAATACTCAACCTTTTGACGTTGGGTTTGTGGCTAATTACTCCAAATGCAAAGACGTTTAAAATGATGTATGATGTGACGAAATCTAATAGTATATTTCACCACTAGTCCGGAAAGTGACCCATTTCTGGGCGAGATAGTGTTTTACGCGCGAGGCGAAGCCGAGCGTGGAAAACACTATCGACTATCACGACGCAACACTAAACACTATCACGACGCAATTATTAATAAATGTGGAAGTTTTAAAGGAGGATTATTTTTGTAAATTCTTCGCCATTGGACAAAGTAAACAAAGCTGGAATTCAAAATTTAATTTGTTTTAAACCCAGCTGATTGTTGCTGTACGGAAAAGTTTGTTTACCTTGGACGGAAAGTAATGTTTACAAACATTACTTTCCGTACAGGTCAGTAAAATCAGCTGAAGGTGACAGTTTGGGAAATGACTACTTTCCAAGGTCTCAGCTGTACGGCAAGTTGTCACTTTCGTATACGGAGTGATGAAAAGCATATTTCTGTAAGACTTTACCGGGGGACGTCCCATAGAAAATGTTAATTTTTTTTCGCTGTACTGTTTTAAATATATAGATAGATAACAGCTGGCGTGGTGTAGTGTGGTGGGAACAGGTAGTAAGTAATAAACCTGATTACTCCATCCAAGCTTACATCCCATCATGATTGATGTACGCGTACAACACAATCCCACCGATTCCTACATCCCATTTTGCTGAGGTTTGCATTTTGACCTCATCAACAAAACACACAATACAAATTGTTTATTGTTTACTATTAATTGCGTGACTATTAATTTGACATTAAATCCTATTAGAAGTGGGAATAGTGAATGGCGCTTCATAGTATTCTACTGCTTGAAGAATTGAAAAATATACCCCTAAAAGCGATTGTAATAATTAATCTTTGAATTGTTTGAGATCAATTTTTACATAGGATTGAGTTATGAGCTCAAGCTTCAAAGAAAATAGCTACTACCATTCTGTGAAGATAATTTACATTAACTATAACTAGTTGTTGCCCGTCGAAATCGACGGATATAGCTCCATTAGTGGTAAATAAAACGCTATAATAGTACAAACATGTAAGGTAGTCTATAAAATGTACTTCTTTGAACTGCCATACCAAGAACAATAATATATTTTACAGAAAATACTACGATTTTAGTTGGAGCCTGGAGCGTTGGAAAAGTAGGTATATTCCGTAAAACCAATAATGTTGCATCCTTGTACTTATAGGCCTTACTCTTTAGTATTTTATAAACATGTCAATTTGATTGTTTAGGTAGGCGCAAACCTAATTAGTATAAGGAAACCGTTCTATTAGGTTCAACAACATCAGAAATAAGTAGACCAATATCCGCTTGTAGGCCTATTGGATAAATTGTTCATAACAGTTTTTTTTTCAAGAATTAGGAAAGGCCTAGAGTGTTGTAACTTATGATGGTTGGCTTTAACAAAATATTGGTGTGTTAGGGTAGGATAGAACGTAGAGAAACCATTTATAACCACTTTCATATCGCAATATTTATGCTGTAGTGTGCAAGTTTCAATAACTATCCAAATTTAAAGAATACAAATTTATTTCACAGAAAATTACATAATTTTATTTGGAGTGTCTGTCAAAGTAGGCCTATAGGCATAATTCCTTAAAAACAATAATGCTGCACCCTTACTATGTAACACAGACACTCTTTAGTATTTTATAAACATAAAAAAATCGATTGTTTACTTAGGCCTAAACCTTAGTAGCCTAATCAAAGCGTTATATTAGTTAGAAACATCAAAAAATAAGCAAGCCTAAACTACCAATTCGTAAACTTGTTAGTTTAATAAATAAGTTTTTTGAGAGTTTGAACAGGCCTATAAATATTTTAATGTATCTATTTTGCTTAAAATAAATATCGGTACCATCAGTAAAACATTTATTAGTGACGCCGTTATTGGACACTTTACAAAAAGTATAATTGTGAAGATCGGTCTAGAACCCGAGCCGTCTGTTAGAGAGTCAGTCACGCTGCCGACTACGCCACAAATACTGTTGTTAAGCGAAGTAAATGTAAAGCATTACAATGTTGCAAACGACAAATTGATTGCATAAAGAATTTCCAATACATCCGTTTTTTTTAATACAAATGTGAGCAATTAATTTATTTAAACTAAACCTTTACAATTTAGTCTTAATTTTAAAGCAATCAGCTATTTTACATAATTAGGCAACTTTCTTTCCATTTAAAGGATAAAACATCATAATAATTGTAAACGTTTTTAGGTACTGACCATAATAAACCAAATCCTTCATGAACTTTTGTTCATCCACTCATTATTTAGATAAAATACCTCGTGTGTTTACAATCAGCTAATTGAAATCGTGTAAAATAAATAAATTGTTAAGGTTTGTAAATGTCGACATTTTTAATTTAAGGGAGTAAGATAACGTTAATTATATGATTAAGCAACTTTCTTTTCATAAATGACAATACATCATAATAATTGTAAACTTTTTTAGGTACTGGCCATAATAAACCAAATCCTTCATGGGCTTTTGCTCATCCACTGTATTTAGACTAAATTAATACCTCGTGTGTTTACAATCAGCAGATTGAAAGCGTGTAAAATAAATAAATTGTAAAGGTTTGAAAATGTCGATATTTTTAATTTAAGGAAGTAAGATAACGTCAAAGTAAATAAAATCTGCTAATATACAAAGGTTTACGTTTTATTTGGTACAAACTGCGTTTAAATTGGTCCAGTGGAAGTCTCAGACGAACTGTCCAAAGGATTGGAAATGTTGGCTTTTTTCCCCATGTAAAATCTCCATAAGAAAAGTTTATTTTTCATTTATGACCGATTTAACGTAAATATTTTTGAAATACGAATAAAACCTGCTAATATAGAACCGAAACAGTTTATTTTGGCACAACCCGCATGTAAATCGGTCCAGTAGAAGTCTCAGACGAACTGTCCAAAGGATTGAAAATGTTGGCTTTTTTTCCCATGTAAAATCTCCATAAGAAAAGTTTATTTTTCATTTTTGACCGATTTAACGTAAATATTTTTGAAATACGAATAAAACCTTCTAATATAGAACCAAAAACGTTTATTTTGGCACAAAGGTGTGTCCAAAGGTTTTTTAACTTGTGTTTTAAATATATAGATTTAAACATATAGATAGGGTATCTAATCCTAGTCTTAACGCCCCCCACCTAATCCTATAAGCTCAACATACATGCTAAGCATCCTAAGCTCAACATGCGTGGTTAGTGTAATCTGCTGCTCTAGGTCGTTTTTGTAGTTGTTGCATTATAGTAAATAATCACTATGTCAAATGTTACATTATAAAATTCACACAAATATTTTACAAATTACACGTAGCATAAAAAATAATTTGTAACGTGAAAAAATAAGTTTTTCAACCACTCACAAGTTTTGATGATTTTCTATTTTATTGTAAGGCAATCCCAGTGAAAGTAGTAAACGATTAAACGGACCAACTCTACGCAGTTGCCCGAAAATTGGTGAAATGCCGATATCAAGAGAGCGATGCGGTTCACCAGGAATTATCGTTCACGACTGTTTTTACGAGGATTTAAATTACACGGGAAGAACTCCGTTCACAAACTGAGAGGCCGGACGACCACTGTTTATGCCTGGGACAATAGGAAATGACCTGGTTAAGATGGTGATATTATACAGCGACATACATGTATTATGGCTGTGTCTGCGGGGTATCCAAAACATCACAGTACTATAATTCATCTTGATTTCATTCTTTGTTGTACGGTAAGTACACTCCTGGTCGTACAATAATAATTTATTATTAACTTTTACTGGTTTGCCATACAATTTTGATTGTTATTTTGCTGTGTTGTCACAGGTA